>CM029367.1:30387813-30717813 GCA_017165825.1 Hepsetus odoe
TTCAGTTTTGTTGTGCAAGGATGTCTGTCATCTTAAAAAGGCTTCTTTTTCTCGTGAAAGGAACGCAACTTGCTATAGCAAAGGAGAGTGACAGTCAAGAGGAGTTTACAGACGTCGTAACTGCGGCTAGCAATGATAAGCCGGCTTCGTGCATGTGGCCGAGATGGTATGTTCAGTAATGTGAAAAGCTCTATATCTTCTCTGGGCCTGGACCATTCAAGTCAGTGGTGACAATGACTTCAAGGATAGACTTTCTTTCATTAGCTGAGGATAAAAACTGTCCCACATTATACTGAAATTATATTCCTTTAAAGGCATGACCCTGATTTTTCCGTTTTTCTGTTTTAAACAGTTATGTAGAAGAATAAACATGACCGTTTCCTGGAGAAGGCGAATGTATTTCACTTTAAAGCTCATTAAAACTGTGTTGTTCCTTTGATGGTATATTCACACTCTTATGTTATTATTCATACCCTGGTGAACAGTTGGTGATGTGCCGTAATAGAGATTTGGGTTGATAGATAGTCTGCCTTTCAATGCTGAATTTCATTCTTTCGCTCACTGTTTTTCCAGCATTTCCCTTTTGGGACAGTTTCCAGACATCACTGCAGAACATTTTATTGGACTCGTTTTTATCTTCAACCTGGGTTTTTGCTCAGGAACCTGAAGGTAAAGGTGGGATTTGAACCTGCAACCTATTGGTCCATAGGCTTGGATCCTACCACTAGACCACCACCACCCAAATGCTATATGCTTAGCTTCAGTCATGACAAAAGGCTCATATTGCCAGTAAAAAGCAACTCCAGTGTTGTTTGAATTTTGTTTTTGCTGTTTGAACATATCAGTTGCCCTTTACATTGTGTGGAAATTTCCTGATGAATGGTCCAATAGATATGACTCTTTATATATGCAATTATATTGAAAGATAAAAACATTTTTTTTTTATCAAAAGTTAAATGTTAAGGTGAAAAATTGCAAAAGCAACCTACCACTAATGAAATAAAAGTATCTTTAATTATTTCCTTAAGTGCCATTGCTGCATATTCATGGATGGGATTAAATCGCAAAATAGCTGAAATGAAGGATGAAAATATGTGTAAAGTAAAGAGAAAAAAAACAGATGCGAAGAGAAATGGACTGATAATGGAAAGATGAACCATGCTATGCACTAGGTTTAAAATGTAAGAGAGAGAGAGATTTCTTAGAAACAGCCTGATGGAAAGTGAATTCGCTCAGCGGTGGCAGATGACAGCCAAAGTGAGCTTTAATTGCAGTTGTCAAGATGCAGGGACAGATAAAGAGGCGATTACACTCCAGCGTCTCTCATTCTGAGGCAATATCACACACACTTGCAAAACAAGAGTGAGAGAGGTTACAGGAGCTGTCAGCATTTCACTTCCTGGAAGAGTTTGGGGGGGAATAGGAAGTCATACTTTGCCTTGTCAGTCCACAAAATCCCATCTTTGATTTACGTCTAGACTCTCAGAGAGCTGGCAGCTGCCCGCAAAGGCCAATTTTGTCAGCGGTTGAGATTTCCTGAACGAAATGGACGGTTTCCAAATGAAGTTATGTAAATTTCTTACATAAGAATCATTTGATTAGCCCACACATTAATTAGTCATGGTTGGAGGGCAATGTTTTTCAAATGAAACCAATCATGTGTCTTATCTTTTGACTCCAGTAGTCCTAAGTAGTTAATTGTCTCTGTTGTTCAGCAAGCTGCATTCATTTCACTAACAGTCAGCCTGAGGACTCATCCTGCTCCGTGTTATGTCAAGTGATCTTGTGAATATTTAACGTTGCCTGCTGACTAAACCGAAGAGCAACAGAACGGGCACACAAAGCATGCCCACTACGTCCATCCCTTAAAGAAATATTTCCTCCCATAAAGCTAACTTTGTAAACAATGAATGGCAGTCGGAACATGCTAGAGATCACACTGACTGGATGTTATCGCGCTAAGATGTCTATAAATAGCCTCCCCGAGGACTGTGTCATTTTGCAATTTAAGAAACACTATATTCCCATCTTCCCTCTCAGAAAGCTCTTTTATTTCCAACACTTCAATGAAAATAAAATCAATCCCTGATATATTTACAAATGCAGATGTTCTGCTGCTACATGTTCCAAAATAATACCTGAAATTATATCGCAGGCATGTGCAAAAGAGGTTTGGGAGTTGCCCCCTGGATTGGAAGATCATGGGTTTGAATCCCAGACCAGTAGGTTGCCCTGAGGTACCCTTGAGCAAGGTACCGTCACCATCACTGCTCCCCAGATGCTTTAAATAGCCGCCCCCTACTGCATGGTGTGTATGGGTTAAACGCAGAGGTTGAATTTCGTTGTGTCTCACTGTGTGCTGTGCTGTGCTGTGCTGTTTCACAATGATAAGAATAGTCACTTTCACTTTCAGTGAATGATATTGTGAATCTGTGCATTTAAATGTGTTACTCATAGGTTTTTATTCATAGGTTTTAAATCACATTAAGAATTGCTGCTGGCTATCATCCAAGTAGTAAAATAAGAGAAGAGCTTTTAAAATAGGTGTGTTTGTGTGCGCCCTACGATGGACTGGCGACCTGTCTGGGGTGTTTCGCCCTGTGAGAGATGGTATCTCCCCTTGACCCTAATTAGGACATGTGAAAATGAGGGAGTGAATGAAGTCAGTTAGTTGCTACTTGAGGGTAATTTGAGGTGTAACGTTTGGTAACACAGCTGCCACCTCTCAGTGAGAAAGTTCTGGGTTCGGTTCCTAATCTGGGTTCTTTCTGTGTGGAGTTTTCCACCCCCTGTCTGTGTGGGTTTCTTCCAGGAGATCTGGTTTCCTTCCACGCTCCAAACTCATGCACGTCAGGTAGATGCCAAATTTACCCCAGGCGTGAGTGTGCGTCAGTGTGTTTATCTGTGTGTCACAATCGGACTGGCGTCCTGTCCTGGGTGTTTCTCTGCCCTATGAGAGCTGGAATAGTCTCCAGCAACCACAGCCACCCTGGTTAGAAAAAGCAGCTCAGAGACTGGATAACGGACAGATGAACGTTTTATTATATAAAACTAGATACTAGATTTAAAAATGTGGTGAGGTTGATCAAGCACACCACCAAATAGTGCATTTCTGATATTCTGTTTATTAATCACTTCAGTAACTTTTTACCCATCTTTACATTTTCTTATGTTATCATTTTAATCAGTGTTTGTCTGTCTAAAGGTTATTGGCAACCCCATTCATTCATTTCATTTTTTAATATACATCCATTCCTGGCCTTTAACACATTGCAAATAAAAAAATTGTCATCTGTTTTCACTTTCACTTCACTGCTCAGGCAATGTAGATATAATTAGTAGAACAAAAAAGAATATCTTTACAAATGTGCATCTTCTGTACACAATACTATACAGCTAATTGGTCCCGGTATAGAACTTTCAGTTCCTTTATGAAAGCTGATATGAAATAGAGTGGAAGCCACTTTTTTCTATTAATGAAGGAAGTTAGCAGCAGTTGTAAGGGGAGGTATTTTACCCTCATTCACAGCTTTTCACACCTAAACAGACACATTAAAGAAATATCTAAAAAGTTTAAAAAAGACATGACAAGACGAGTCCAAACAGTCCTTTCCACACAGCATGTCTCAGCCTGCGCAGGTCTAAATAAACACTAGGATTTGTATATTTTTTAAATGTCAGTGGTGGCCTAGTTGTTAGGTACTCATGATCAGAGGGTCATGGGTTTGAATCCCAGATGAGCGGGAAATCACGTGGTACTCTTGAGCAAGGTACCGTCCCCAG
The DNA here is from genome assembly GCA_017165825.1 of Hepsetus odoe. Classification (NCBI taxonomy): domain Eukaryota; kingdom Metazoa; phylum Chordata; class Actinopteri; order Characiformes; family Hepsetidae; genus Hepsetus; species Hepsetus odoe. The sequence continues at coordinate 30,391,597 of CM029367.1, forward strand.
CACTGGTCCCCGGGAGTTGTTGCAGCCCATGGTGTGCGTTCAGGACCGGTGAGTTTGGGTTTAATGTAGAGGGCAAATTTACCGCCCACTGTTCACGGTGTGTGTGTGCCAGCCCAGGAATTTCATTCATTCGTTCATTCATTCATTCATTCATTCATTCATTCTGTATATTGATAGCAGAGGTGAGCATAGTGAGCAGTTAAATAGGGCACCTGAGCTGCTCTGAGGTCAGCTGTGAATGAATCATCTTACTGTTGTTTCTGAGCTTTTCTGAACACCTAACTGTCAGGACATCTCAGTTTCCACACTGAGTTTTATACCTGCAGATAAATATAAATAAATAAATAAATAAATAACTTGACAGAAAGTCCCAGACTACAGAGACTTCAGAGGTCTGGACTTTGATGTTTCTTATAGTTAGCTACAGCCATAGGCATCATGTCTCATGCAAAGATCTAAAGAAATGTTGAGCTCAACGTAGAACACTAGGAACATGAGAACATGGGAATGGTCCCATGGTTCATGTTATTGTCAGTGACGGCTTCCTTTGGTACTATTTTAAACTCTGATGTGTAGAGTTGCCTTTTCATGTGCACGTCGCCGCTGACAGCTTTATATCCCAGAGTTCCATGCAAATCATATGCTGGTCATACCAAAGTGCTCCATGTTCGCTTTTTACACATGAACTCCATTATGGCATTCTACTTCTTTATGATAACCATCTCTGTACACATGTTTCAGCAGGGTTGGCTATTACTATGCAAATCACTAGTTCCTTTTCTTCTGAGCTATAGCCTTTCCGAGCTTTTTCCTTCATCACATACGAAACGGACCACATATAGCCTTTTTAGATTCATTTTCTTTTATCCTTTTATGTTTGTGTGGATTTACTTTTTTTTTTTAAACATTTTTCTTTTCCGTTTAAGGATCAGACATCTGTTTCTAGTACAGTTTCTTTCTGATTGACGTCTGCAAATAACTCACAGTCTGATTGGTTGTTATGTACCGGGCCTCGTTCACAAAGTGATCCAGGCAGAAACACAGATGATATAGTCTGAAGAGATATTTGATGGTGTTTTTCCCTCATTTGCCCCTGTTCATTCATACTGATGCCCTAGTGTCACTGACAGCAGAGCACACTTCACTCCATATATCAAAATAAACTCTTTTTTTTTCTATTTTGCTTTTTTGTGACCGGAATACCTCTAAAAGCATGTCTGTTTACAGCATTTAGCAGACGCTCTTATCCAGAGCGACTTCCATGTCCTAATTACAGGGACAGTCCCCCCTGGAGCAACTCAGGGTTAAGGGTCTTGCTCAGGGACCCAGTGGTGGTAGTGCTGGAGGTGGGATTCAAACCTGGGACCTCTTGATCCAGAGGTCCATAGGCAAGTACCCACCACTAGACCACCACCACCCTGTTAATTTTAGACAGCACTTTTCTCCTAAGTCTAATTGAGTCCAGTTCCTAAAACATGCTTTCTCTAAGACTCATGCAGTGACACTGCATCTTTATAAATCACAACATGCTTGGAGGAGAGCACTAACCACCATGTCACTCTCACTCAGCAGCCCATCAGTGGTGGGTGCTGATCCTAATCTTCCAGTGATGCTCTTTTTTGACTGTTCTGCTTTGTGACATTACATTGAGCTTACAGTTTCCTGATGATGGGCCAGTGCTTATACAGGAAACTCCCTTGGGTGCCTCTCTTTTAGCACAAGACTTGAATATGGAGTCATATGAGATGTAACCACAGAGATGATTGCATCGAGTCCTTTCTGTATGGAGTTTGCATGTTCTCGCTATGTCTCCCCATGTGTGCTGATTGCCCCCTAGGTGTGGCTGTGTGTGAGATTATTTATTCTGTGTGTCTGGAGACCTGTCCAGGGTATTTCTCTTCCTTTTGTCCCATGTGTACAGGTTATTGTATAGTGCCTTAATATGTAATTAATGTTGTTGATATCTTACTGTATGATTAAAAATACTGTACTATCCAAAGGTCTTGGTCCACGTCTCATTGCTTCACATTTTGATTTCAAACAGAAAGGCTTTCGTGATATTTTTTAGCAGAATACTTTTCCAGTTTTTGTCTCGCATTTTCAGCGCAGTCTCTGTACCTGAGCAGCTTCAGAGGCAGAAGCAGTGTGGAATCATCGCCACAGAGAACGGAGAACAAAAGGCATCTACCATACACAGAAAAGCAAGATCCTTTAAGAATCCTGGAGAACTGTTCCAGAGGACGACTTAAAGAAATGAAAAGAAAGCTTCAGGCTGTGCTGGAGAATAACGGTGGTCATACCAATTACTGACTTTGAAGCTGGATAGAATTACAAACTCTGTAATGTCGACTGGATGTTGTAATGAATCACTGTAGCTATTGTCTCAATTTCCCAGCACAGCGTTAAGAAATGAGGGATGGCACAAGCCTTTGCAGCATGCTGTATGTTTTTTTTGTGTTTGTTTAATTTACTTACTGCGTGCCGTGTCACTTTCACTTTCACTTTACACCGTGAGGGTCAACAAGTATTTAGACATTATAAAATATACTTCCACTGCATATATCCACATGCATATTTTTAATAAATATGAATGAAAAAGCCCTGCGATGGACTAGCGACCAGTCCAGGGTGTTTCCCCACCTTTTGCCCTGTGAGAGCTGGGATGTAAGTTTTTTTTTTTCCTTTACTCACTCACTCACTCATTTTCATAGCCGCTTGTCCCAGTTAAGGGACGCAGGGGGTGCTGGAGCCTATCCCAGCTTGCAAACAGTGAAACACAAAAAAATGCATCCTCTGCTTTTCACCCACACACACCGTGCAGCAGGGGGCAGCTTGGGGAGTAGTGATAGGGACGGTACCTTGCTTAAGGGTACCTCAGGGCAACCTACTGGTCTGGGATTCAAACAAACGACCTTTCAATCCTGGGGTCTAGTCCTTAAACAATAGGTCTCCATAAAATGCTGCATAAATAGGGGACGCTTCTTGATTTTGCGTGTCATCCTTGCGCCGGAGCCATGATAATCTTCTCTGTATCGTTCTAATTTTAGTATATGCGCTGCTGTAGCAAGGTCATATTGTTGCTATTCAAAAGCTTCCACAGCTGAGCAATAAACGCTTGCACTGATTCAATTAGTACAGTCCATCCTCCTCTTCCTCCAACGTCACAGTATTTCTGTCTTGGTTCCTGTAACTTAGGCTACACACAGACCACCTCCCGTATGTGGCTGTACCTCATCTGAAAAGCCTGTTGTCACTGTTCTACACTGATAGTGACTTATGACAGCAATTCAGAATGACAGTTAACAGGGCAGTGAGTTACAGGGGGGTTGATGTCCAATTAGTAGTGTCTGCTCAGCTTTAATGAGTGGTGGTAAATTTCAGCTCTGTCTCGCTGGCACTTTTTAATTAGCTGTAATTACACGTGGCCTGACCTTTCTTGCAGAGCTCCCTGTCCAGTTGATTTACAGGGTCATGGGTCTCCCGATTTTACTCCTGGGGGATGTTGATGGCAGGGAGGGGACAGGTGGTATGAAGTACAGGCTATGTAATTCACATGCATTGCAAGCAATGGTAGTCAGACAGGTGTCATTGCTGTATTTACAGTATATTAATGTGGCTATAAGATTGACTGGGTTACAGAGCATCATCTGACACTTCTTCTTCTCCTATTGGCTGCTCCAGTTACTTCCTCCTTCAAGCCAACCTCCTTCTTATCCTCTCACAACCTCTTCTTTGGTCTTCCTCTTCTGCTCTTTGCTGGCAGCTCCATCATCAGTATTTTTCTCCCAATATAATCCCAATAATACTTGCCTATGGACCTATGGCTCAAGAGTTCCTAGGATCTAATCCCACCTCTGACATTAACACCACTGGGTCCCTGAGCAAGACCCTTAACCCTGAATTGCTCCAGAGGAACTGTCCCCGTAATTAGGACATGGAAGTCACTCTGGATAAGAGCGTCTGATAAATGCCGCAAATGTAAATGTAAATGTATAATCCGGGGTGGAGGTGGTCCAGTGGTAGGATACTTGCCTATGGACCTATGGATCAAGAGGTCCCAGGTTCGAATCCCACCTCTGGCACTACCACCACTGGGTCCCTGAGCAAGACCCTTAACTCTGAGTTGCTCCAGGGAGACTGTCCCTGTAATTAGGACAATGGAAGTCGCTCTGGATAAGAGCGTCTGCTAAATGCCGTAAATGTAAATGTAAATGTAATGTAATCCTCGTCTCTCCTCTGGACATGTCCAAACCAAGACATTTGGCATCTCTGACTTTGCCATCTCCAAATCATCCAACCTGAGTTGTCCCTCTGATATATTCATTTCTATTCCTGTTCATCCTAGTTCATCACACCCAAAAAAAATCTCAGTATCTTTAACCCTGACACCTCCAGCTCTTTTCAACAGCGCCACCATCTCTAACCCGTATAGCATAAGTGTTCTCACTACTGTCCTGTTAATCTTTCCTTTCATTCTTGCTGGTCCTCGTCTGTCACAGATCACTTCTGCCACTCTTTTCCACCCTTTCCAACCTGCCAAAGAGGAAGCAAATTTTGCTCATTAAGGTTGTTTAAAATAAGCAATAATAATATCTAGTTCCTCACCTCTCTAGGATAATGCTTTCTCACTCCCACAACCATTGCTGAAGTGCCCTTGGGCAATGCACTTAACCCACAACTGCCCCCGGGTGCAGCTGATGAAGCACTTTGTTCCTGGTGTGTGTGTGTGTGTGTGTGTGTGTGTGTGTGTGTGTGTGTGTGTGTGTGTGTGTGTGTGTGTGTGTGTGTGTATGCGTATGTGTTTGTGTTTTCACTACTATCTATCTATGATGAATTGTGTCGGTGGTCTAGTGGTTGGGTGCTTGCCTATGGACCTATGGCTAGCACCACCACCACTGGGTCCCTGAGCAAGACATTTAACCCTGACTTGCTCCATGGGGGACTGTCCCTGTAATCAGGACATGGAAGTTGCTCTGGATAAGAGCGTCTGCTAAATGCTGTAAATGTAAATTAAATACTGAGGATAAATTCACTCCTCAGTGTTCACAGAATGTTCAATTTTCAATTTCAGCTTAATGAAAATGTACAAAACATTTAAAATCTATCTTTTTTATTTCAGAAAAGTGATATGTATATAATATATATATATTAAGTGTAATTAATTATATTTTGGGTAAAGGGAGAATTGTTTGGTTTTCAGCCAAACTATTGCTTTAGATGCTCAAGCCCATTTGACAGGCTGGACGAACAGGGAAATCAGACTCTTTTAGATCTAAAATCCTTTTTATTTTTCAAACGACACTCCTACAGTTGTCATGAGCAGAAGCTGAAGGATTGCTTTTCCTGTTGAAAAGTTGAAACAGTTTTGGTGAATTCCTTATAAAAGCAGCTTAAAGTGGGCTTGCCTGATTCTCTCTGGGTTCTTCTGGCATGGAGAAGCTGAACTCCTGCTCAGAGGCTGAATGATTAGGTCTCACTGGTTTGACTGAGACAAATGACTACAGAGCAAAGAACAGCGTGAAGTGTAGAGAAATGGGGATCGAGGGAAAGAGTGAGAGTTTTCATGCAAGAGTGTGGGCTTAGTGTGAACGTGTGTGAGGCTCTGCTCTGCGCTGTGTGTGTGCTTCTGTCTCTCTAGAGAGGGAAAAAAGATGGTGACCCAGAACATACAGCCTGTGATGCACTTATTAACTTAGCTGAGGCTGGGACACTAATCAGCAGCGGCTTGTCCACTCAGCATTCTCTCTCACACACACCTGCATTCGGGAACACAAGTCAAACTAATGCAGAGGACCATTTTTACTCACCTGGGCTCTCACCTGTACACTTATTCACACCCACTGGGCCACTCCAATTATATTTACCAGAACACACACTTATATCAAGGGGTTTTTTTCTACACTCTTATCCAGAGCGACTTCCATTGCCTAATTACAGAGGCAGTCACTCTGGAGCAACTTGAGGGTCCTGCTCAGGAACCCAGTGGTGGTAGTGCTAGAGGTGGGGGTCGAACCTGTGACCTTTTGATCCATACAAAAGTATCCAACCACTAGACCACCGCCACCTCAAAGCTTAACACACAAATCCCATTGAGCACATACCTTGATGTGTCTCACTCATTATAGACAGAAACAAATTGCTTAAATGCAAACCAATTATTTGTTCATCAAGGTACAAACAGTGTAAAATGAGCTTTGAAGGTACACCATGGTCCATGTGTTGTACCTTAAATGTATTTTTCCCAGACAGATTTGAAGCTTTTTATAATTTACTATTTTAAACTAGAACAGTAAAAGAAAACCAGAAGTCAGGATGTGGTTGAATGGAGTCAGTCCACCTTAAGAAATATGTCTGCAGTAGCATGTGGTGGAATCATGTTCCTTAAAACTGTGTCTTGTCTTGCTGAACTAAAAGTCCTGAAGGCCTTTCTAGTGAATTAAGCCCAGTGACAGAGCAGTATCCTTTTTTTTTTTTGAGACTGCAGCAGAATGATGTGTCCTATTTTTCACAATAGCATTGCATATTTTAGTAAATAGAACATGAATTGAAAGTGACTGTTTGTCACTGAAATACAACAAATTGCATCTTCTGCATTTAACCCTATACACCGTGCAGCAGGGGGCAGCCATATCCAGCACCTGGGGAGCAGTGATGGGGACAGTACCTTGCTCAAAGGTACCTCAGAGCATCCCAGGATTCCAACCCATGACCTTCTAATCCTGGGACCTAGTCCCTAACCACTAGGCCACCGCTGCCCCAACATGGTACTAATAATAGAACCCAAAGGATAACATGATAACAAACACATACATTACATACACTTTAACTTTCAATAAAGTGTTGAATCTGATTAGAGAGGAGTTCATGTGGCTTTTTCTGTTCCATTCAAATCAGATATGCTGAAAAATCAGATTTTAACAGCCGCCTAAACAAATACCTTGACTGTTACTTTCACCAGTCGGTCATAATATTAAAAACACCTGCCGAACATTTAGACGATCTCACCTGTGCTACCAAAACATGTCTGACTCATCAAGGCATCGAGACTCCATGTCTGAAGATAAGCTTTAGTATCTAGCACCAAGCTATTACCATACACTAGCAAGACATTAGTTGTGAGGTGGATCATTATTGTTTGTCCAAATTATTCCACAGATGCTGGATCAGACGAAACTATTTCTGAACAATTCATTGCAGTTAAACAGGACATACTATCAAAGGCCACTGCCATTAGGGAATATGAAGAGGTGCATTTGATCAACATGTCATCTTTTTGTAGGTGGTGCGTGTCATAATTCCAGGACAATGAATGTAGGACACCGCAGAACATTGCCAAGAGCATCCCACTGCCTCTGGTGGCTTCCCTGTAGCGATGCCACCACTTCCTCAGATTAGCCACACACACACACTCTGACACACACACACTGACACACACACACACACACACACACACACACACACACACATATGCATACATACATTGCTGCACAGTTCAGTTTTGAAGCTCCGGTATCTATTTAGCAGTGGACAGGGGTGCAGTAGCTATTTGTAGGGTTGAACCAGATGGACTAGCCTTCGTTCACCATGCACATCAGTGAGCTGTGGGTCAGTATGGCCTTATCACTAGTTGTCCTTCCTTGGACAAGTTTAAACCACGACACCACAAGCAACACCTCACAAGACCTGCCGTTTAAAGGACATTCTGACCCAGACTGACCCAAACTGGAAACTCAGCCTCAGCTAGACATTCGCTTTGCAGTGGTGGCCTAGTGTTTAGGGACTGGGCCCCAGGATCATAAGGTCTTGGGTTTGAATCCCAGATCAGTGTTCGCCCTGAGGCACCTTTGAGCAAGGTACTGTCCCAATCATTGCTCACTGAGTGCTGGATATGGCTGCCCACCGCTGCACAGTATGTGTGGGTGAAAAGCAGAGGTTGCATTTCGTTGTGGTTCACTGTGTGCATTAGTCACTTTCACTTTCACCTGATGTTCACAGTTACTCGGGCTTTCATCTGAACAGTCATTTATTCTCACCCTAACAATCACATGCACTTACCTGGACACAGCCAGCTGTTCTCAGTTGCACCTACCCTAAGATGTATTTAAGTTTGAAAATATTCAGCAAAGTGGGGCCCTGTGTTCAGCATCTGAGCACTGATGAAGATGCATACTGTGCATCAGCAGATGGGCTTCAGTCTGTGACCAGCAGAGCTGAGCTACAAAAAAGGGGTTTCTGATAAAGTGGCCACATTATTTTCCGACCTCACCACACAAACATGCAGTAGTGCTTGCTCACCCCAACTCACCCCCATTCCCTTTATCCTACATCTTAAAGTGGAACTGTAGCTACACTTCATGTCTTTTTCATCTCCGCAGCTTGGCAGCGCACTCATATCTAATGGCCTTTTTCTCCGAATATTCTGGAGGTGCTTGGACGTCTCTCCTGCCCCGGCGCGATCTCTCCGAGCCTGATATAGATATCATTTCATTCCAGGAATGTGCTTGTGTCAAATATTCTACCTTAGGGTATTCTTTCCCCACAGAAGGAGAAATTGAAATTCAATAGATTTCCCACCTCCAAAAAGGTTGAACAGAGCATGTAAAAGAGAAAACGCCCGGAGGGAGAGCTGTCACGGCAAGAAAAATTGTGCCAGACATTTAGTTATTCATCCCTATCTATTTTCACCCACAAAATTAGAGCCATTTGCCAGGCGCTGTCCGTCTCGCGTTCCTGCAAGGGACATTTTATCAACCTTTAGCTGCTCCTGCACAAATCTGCACACGGTGTTGGGAATATGAATAATGTAGCTTTAAAAATACCCTCTTGGTGCAATCTATTACATGTTTGTCATATTCAACAAATAACATTTCAGTCTAGGCATTAGGTCGCCGTAATCTTTTTAGAGAGTGCCACAACATTTTGTTATGTATCAAACCCACTTCAGTTCACTTCAGATCATACGACACAACAACTACTGATGCAAAATATTACATGCCTTTGTTCACACGTACATATGCCGCTGGTTTCCGCATGGCTGTTCGAGCTCAAGGCTGCTGTTTTATTTTTTTACAGAATGAAGACGTTGGAGGAGCCAAAAAGTGTGGCAACAACTCATTTAGTCCGGTGTTGCAATGCTGCACACTGGACGGCGTAATTTGTCACTTTAAACGTCATAATAAAATATAGTGTGTACAGTATTTCCCCCCAGAGGCTCTCCACCGTTGCCAAGTTGTAATATGCATAGTTAGTACTTTCCCACTATGCATCCTGTTTCACTACACATTTAGAAATTAATGTTATTCACACAGCGATTTGATGCTGAGAACTCGGGTGTTAATGTTTAATGCATTGTTCTTTTTTGAATCTTTAAAACGAGTCTGTCTGGGTTTTTCCGAATTCACTGTGTGACCCTAAAGATGAATGCCGTCCCTCTTTTAAAAAGCATATGCATATGTGACTATGCTAAGTGCAAGAGGCGTCACACTGGAGACAAATGATCAAAACCGCTTTAATTAGGTAGACACGAAGAGAGAGATTAAAAAAAAAGCATTCCCATATAGTACACTTAACCACTTAGGAAGCAATGCAGGATTCGTGTAGGCTTTTATCGTGTCTGTAATGAAAAGCTTGTTGAATATCTCTTGCCTGCTTTATCAGCACTGGGCCTTTTTTCTCGGAGCGTAACACTGACTCTCATCCTGAATAATACAACAACCCAAATTCCTCATAGGGGAGCCTCCTTAAATGTATCGCGTTGAGTTTCATCAGGCCATGCTGGCAGGTGGTTCTTGTCCAGGGGCAAACCCTGGGGGGGCAGGGGCTCCCCCAAAAATGGAGACGCTCCCTTCACGCTAAAACACCTTTCTCAGCTAAATGTATGATAATCCAGCACTTCAAAGCAGTGTGTGGGACACGGCTTGGGCTCTTTGAAGGAACACTGCATACAAAATCTATAATTTAATATGTGGTTCCTTTCTGTGGTGCCAGCTCGGAGGAAGTCTTTGGGGCAGCTTCATAAAGTTTACCTATGCACACTGACAAAAAGTGCTGAATTCACTTGATTTCAGTCGTCTAGATAATTTCGACAAGATTAAATACATTATATGTCTAACAACATAGATATAGCTAACTTCACTATCATTTCAACATACCACTTATTAAGTCTAGCTATGTTATCAAACATTCAGATGTTCAGCTGTGCACACACAACTTATATGATCCCTGAAGAAAGTTCTTCAGGAATAAGACGTAATGCTGTGGAGAAGCCACGCATAACCTGAAGGTCAACTAGAGCATCTGCTAAAGAAGTATAAGCCCCTGTGCATTGAATTGCTTTCTCTGGGGGGGATGGAGCCCAATCCATTAGTTTGTGACCCAAAACTAATCATCTAATGTTACGTCACTAATGCTCTTATGGCAATCAAAGCCTCACAGTAATGTTTCAACGTCTACTGTAAAGCCCTCTCATTAAGGACAGAGACAAATGAGCAACATGGTTGAGATTATAGCTAAAGGAGTGCAGAATATTGCTGTTCTGAAGGTATCTTAGAACTTACGGACATAAAGTATATATTACATCATCCATCTATCCATCCGTCCATCAATTCATCAGCTTATCTACTTATCCTGCCTAGGACCATAGTTGGTTTTGGAGCTGATCATTCCTTGGGGGCAATTTAGGACCTCCAATCTACTGGACTAACATCTTTGGACTGTGAGAGGAAACGGGAGCACCTGAGGGAAACCAATACAGACACGGGAACAACAAACTCCAACCGTGAGCTGGAAATCAAATACAGAACCTTCTTGAGGTAAGACAACACTGACCACTACACCAACATGCCATACATTAGACAGTTATAATGTAAATAAGTAACCTGAAATATATTATACACACATTTAAAAATGAACTTTTTACTCCAAGCAATCCTCTCCTTTATTATTTATTTGCAGAAGCTTATACAGTCTACCAATGCTCAACATTAAGCAAGCTCAAGACCAGAGATGGTGACTTGAGTCAGCAAGTCGCCTGTTGAGTGTCGTTTGGCTCACCTTTTCAACTCAACTTTAATTGAATCTTGCTCTTTAAGAAAGAAGACTATTTTTTTTATATATATAATGAATGAAACCAAATTAATAAAGAACAAAATAAAGAACCATCAACCTTAATGCAAAAAAGATAAAAGGTAAAATTTTACCACAGGGTAGTGTTCCTAAAGCATTTTATGAACTGACATTAACAAGAATAGACCTTTAAAAAGGCTTATTCCATCAAGCATTCTATGTTGTTACCTTCTTTCTTTAATGAAACAATTAAAGTAGTCTTCATGGCAACTGATGCTTAGTAATAATTGCGTCAGCTGTCATCAAAGACTTGTCATGCAGACAGTTTTTCTTTTCTTTTCCAGCCTTCCAGCCAGTCCTGGACAGCGTCATTCTCCTGCAGTTTTACATAAGAATCATGTTAAATAGAATGCAAGGCATTAGAGAGCTGAACTAATGTCTGATGATCAAGTTAAAACCCATTCATGATTCCTTAAAACTTGCTAAAACTGGGCGAGCTAGTTACTAAACAACTAACTGCAGGATTACCAAACATTTCAAGTTGTTTTTGACTATTTTTAAAGCACAGCACTGCATTCTTTGTTGTTTGCTGAAGGCTTAGTTCAAATGAAATGCTTGCTATTTCAAGATGTGCAGAGAGGCCTACGGCTAAATAGGAGACTAAATTAAAATCCTCTACTTAGCTTGAATCTCAAGTTGAACTCCCACCCACAGACTCGAGACTCACAAAAATAGGCTCGTGACCAACTCTTCTCAGCACTTTGAGCTTCGGTTTTGCACAGAAGATGGTAGACTGACCTTAACCCACACTCAAGCAATAGAATGGCTACGCCAGTGAAATAACAACTTGCAAAAGTGCAATGAAAGCTTGGGACAAATACATGGGTCTGACTCATTACAAAACACCCTGGAACATAATGCAGGTAACCTTCCTTACAAATATACTTCTGAAAAGGTCTCGGTAAAAATATAAGTAGAAGTATAAAGTTGGAAAGTACTCAGAAAACTATAAGCCCATGTTGAAAAATGACATGAAGCTTAGTAAATATTTACTGCCCCTCTGGTTCTATTTGGGACAAATCATTCTTAAACCCACCATGTATAATATAAACCCACCCCTTCCATGATTAGACAGTTAGTTATGCTCCCATCAAAGGTGTGTGGACATGTAGCTTTTAATAATATTGTGATACAAAGGTCCAAAGTGTGCAATATAAGAGACTTCAGCCAGTTTAGAAGACATCAGTGTCACCGCATGTGAGTTGAAAAAATCAGTTGGATCCTCTTCTTTCTGATCTCGTCATGTCGTTCTTTAGCCTTGCCCTGTTTTTAGTGCTTGCTTTATGTCTTTGCTTTTGTTTTGCCACATGCTTTTGTTAAGGTCCTTGGCCCTGCTTAGTCCAAACCATTTTCACGTGTTTTTATAGTCTTCTTCCTTGTCTTTATTCCTACCGTTGTGTTACAATTGGTCTTTGTCTGGTCTTTATACGTCAACTTTGGCCTTCTCTGTGATTATTCCCTTGTTTTCTTTAATCTTTTCTATAACTCATTCTTTATTTTGTTTTGTTTCCTACAAGTAAACAGCCTTTTCGATTATTTCCTTTCTTAACCGCCATCCCATTACACATCACAAGACTCATTCTTTCTTTAGAAAAAGTGCTTAAACCATCACTGCTCCAAAACCCTTTCAATATGTTCTTTTGTGTGAAAATCTGTCCAGTCATTATTTAATCCTGCTCTTCATACCTCTAAAGAAACATCAAAGCTAAATATACCCAAGAAAAAGAACAAAACTGTTTGATGAAGATTAAAGGTGCCATAGAAGGTTCTTCGTGCAAAACCATAGGAAAAAGAAATAATAACTTATAATGAACAGATTAATGAGGTTACTTTTTCATTGTGAATACATAGCACAACCCATTACACCCTGCAGCAGGGGGCACCAATCACAGGGCCTATTTTGGGGATGGTGAACAATGCTTTACGACTCTCACATTCACAGCTGAAATGTTCTTGGACAAGGCACTTAACCCCAAAACTGCTTTGCAGCTCACTGATTCACTATCCATCCATCCATTATCTGCCGCTTGTCCCAAACGGGGTCGCGGGAGAGTGCTGGTGTCCAACCCAGCCCACACAGGGCGAGGACGGGGGACGCACCTGGACAGGTCGCCAGCCCATCGCAGGGAGGAGCGGGACGGGGAGGGCACCTTGCTCAAGGGCAACCTATTGGGAAGGAGTTCGAACCCCGATCCTCAGATCATGAGGCCAACGCCCTAACCCCTAGGCCACCACTGCCCCTTGATTCACTACCCACTTTCATAGAAAAGATGGATGGATGGATGGATGGATGGATGGCTGGATGGATGGATGGCTGGATGGATGGATCAGTGATAGGTATGTTTACAGCAGATGCATGGATGTTTTGTTATGCTGTTGATTTTCATTTTTAACTAGAGTGTCCCTTGATGATTCATTTAATCAGTGCTAATTCTTTGTAAGATTTACAGTTTTTAGGGTGCACTACTTTTCAAAAATGTTTTTACTCTGAGCTTCCAGATTTTCTAGTCAAGCAGATTTGAATCCACAGTAAACCAGATTAACACTCCTGCATGAAAAAGATAAACACAGACAAACTTTCTTCATTTAGCATGAAAAGACAGATATACAGATATAGATATATAAATGAGATACAGTTTTTTACTGATGAAATCAATACATTCTCAGACATTCTAAAAAAGCTTGTGAGTTTTACAACAGACAGTGCAGGGTGAATGCTGTGTGTCCACTGTGGCTGTGCTCCTTCACATATTGACTCACCTTTCATGGCAGGCAATTACTGAGCTTTAAGCCTTTCTTCCACTAATTCATAATTGTGGCACGAGGTCCTGCTCACCTACGCATTCGGCACATCTCAGACAGTCCCTGACCTTGAGCGGAAGAGAACTTATCCCCAAAAGAAATAAAAGCAACATTTTTATAACTTTACCTCTTTGTAAAGTTTCCAGCAGCAGTGATGTTTGATGGCCCACAGGTTTTGTTTCTTTCCACAGAGATTTCCTTTGATAACTAAAACTGCCGAGGACACACGTTTTCCTCCCATGAGTCCTTCCCAGTCTTTTGCCTTGTGCTTGGGGGTCTTTTTTGCAGCTGAAAAGTAGAAATTCATCAGTGCCAAAGCTTTAGCAGGCTTAAAAAGATTGTGCTCTATAATTTGCCATCTTTTCCCTTTCTAGCTGCAGTGACTCCTCTTTTATTTTGTCTGAAAAGCACTCCTGTATCATTAAGCCTGTGCCTTTACACTGAGGTTTTAAATGGAAGCTGCTCTGTGTGTAAATGTCTGCTTATGATCTGCTGCATTTGAACTAAAATGTAGCAAAGTTTCATATTTGTTGCTGTAGTGCAGCATTCTTCTTATGAGAGTTTTGTCTTCTTTGGATGGGGCTTACACCTTGCTCAGCTGCCAGACTTGTCAGTCTTGTGGGGATGATACTAATCTGTGATCTAATCTGATATTATGTGCCTGTCCAGTCGCCCTTCCAGATGTCCTAAGTTTTGCAAAGACATCCGGATTTGATACAGCTTTGGCATGGAATCGAGTTAGACGTGAGTCGGATTTGCTCTGCTCAGAAAACGACAGACTTCAGACAAGCACACACGGAAAAAAAAAATCATCTCCTTTTTAGGGCAGAGATTTATTGTTCGTTTGTTGGTATAATATATCAGAAGGGGGCGCGCCCCTCAATGCACCCTTCACCTAAAAGTTTTATTTTCTCAATATTATGTCCTACTTAAAGCCTTAGAAACAGGAGCAGCATAACAGACTGCAAAAGAAAATGACAATTAGATGGATAACATTGCCCTGCCAGCTTTGATTAATTCTTGTGGCAATTGAAGGTGAAGTTTCCCTTCAAGAGCATTGACTGTCTGCATAAAATGTGGTCAGGAGATATATTTTTGATAGGAGCCCAACCTGGGAGTTCTCCTACAATGCCAGAGGGCCCTGCAATGTCCTTTCCCTTATCACAGCACATGCAGGCGGCTGTAGCATCAATTTGAATGGCAGCTGTAGGGTTTATCCCCTGCTTTCATCTCCGCTGGTCCATCTGTGCTCAAAAAAGCACAGGGGTTGTTTCGATTTAGCTGACTCATCTCATTGCAGGATGGCAAATGCCTCAGCATTTGCAACCAGGATTAAAATAAATGTGTATTTTTTCTTTTTTGCTGGGATATACAGTTTTAATAAAGCGCCCTGTTTGGGGGTTTGTTACTTAAAACAACATCTGGTGCAATAATTCAGTTAAATCAGAAATGTGTCCACGCTGTGGTAATGAGTGCAGACAAACCACAATGACATGATTCTAGTAGGAGTGAGTGAATGGCAGGTGTGTGTGTTGGGGGGGGTGCAGACCAGACATCAGAAATGATTATTTTCACCAAACGCATGTTTATATTTGATTGTTCCAAATGTGTAATCCACAGATACATAGTGCCATTGTGTAATATGCTGGTAAAATGTGCAGGTGATATTCATCTGCTTGCAGTATAACAACACTGGACCACACCTTCCATCCCTGCCTATGAAAAAAAGGCCCACTACACATAATCCCCAGAGGCCAGCAGAGCTGTTGCACTGCAGCAAATACACAAGCCAGGACTTTACCTTCCAATAGCATGAAGCTAACTTGATTTAGTGAGTCCTGCAAGTATTTGCCAACGTATGATTTTTGATGTTTGGGGCAGTGGTGGCTTAGTGTTTAGGAACTAGGCTCCAAGATCGGAAGGTCGTGGGTTTGAGTCCCAAGTCTGTAGGTTGTCCTGAGGTGCCCTTGAGCAGGGTTCCATCCCTATCATTTCCTTGGCTAAATTGGGTTGGGTTGGTTTAAAGTGGGTTAAATACAGAGAATGCATGTCATGTTATTCATTCATATCACATATTGAACTTAAGGTCACATACAACACTCACAGTACTTCATCTATGGCTGTCGTTCACACACAACTTCTTTTTCTTTCTGTTTCATTGTTCGCATATTGATTTGGCAAAGGTTTTACACCGGATGCCCTTCCTGACGTAACCCTTTCCATTTAAGAATGAGGAAATATACTGGCTTGTGCATCCCTAGTGGCTGGGTTGTAATTCACGCACAAATCCATCCCAAAATATCTAACATACCCCTGAGCAAGGTATCATTCCCTTCACTGCTCCCCAGATTTTTGGATGTACCTGCTACGCAGTGTATGGAGATGTACAAAGTTCAATGTAGAGAAGCATTTGTTGTGTCTCACCCTGTGCTGTGCTGTGTTTCACGATGACAAGGAGTCACTTTCATTTAAGCTGTAACCATTGAGAGCTAATGTCATGAATAAATTCTTTCAAATTGTGCTGGTATGTTGTTTAATTACCAATATAAAGCACTGCTTTGGATGAACTATCCTCTTAGATTATAAATAATTCCATTAAAGACTGCAAGTTAGCAAACTTCAGGTTGACCAAATGCTAAAGGCTAAAGATACCATTTAGTATCATTTAGGGGCAACGGTGGCCTAGTGTTTAAGGGCCAGGGCCCAAGATTGGAAGGTTGTGGGTTTGAGTCCCAAGTCTGGGTCAGTGACCTGAGGTACTGTCCCCTACACTGCTACCCAGGCACTGGACATGCATGTTGTGTATGGCTTAGGGCAGTGGTAGCCGAGTGGTTAAGTTGTTGGCCCTGGATCGGAAGATTGTGGGTTCAATTCCCTCACCAATAGGTTGCCCTGAGGTACCCTTGAGCAAGGTACTGTCCCTGTCACTGCTCCTCGGGCGCTTTCATAGCTGCACGGTGTTTGCATGGGTTAAATGCAGAGGTCCAATTTTGTTGTGGTTCACTGTGTGCTGTGCTGTGACCTCGCAATGACAAAATAACTACTTTCACATGTTCAAAGCCTTTAGCAATCCTTGAACATGGTTCATCCAAAATCAGAGCTTTTCTGGACACCTAAGTAATAAACCAGTAACATTTGAAATAATTCATTTATAACTCTCAATGGTTAACTCTCAGTCTAACCTTACCTCTTTAAAGATCACTTAAGCTAGTTAGTTTCTCATCTTTGTTATGCATAAAGGCTAAGCTGTTATTTCCTTACAGATGTTATGAGTGAAAATCAATTCATTTCCATCACATTCATTTACAGACTTAAGAGACCCCGTATTGCATTAAGATCACCTCTGGAGAGTTACATACATCCATTTGCACTTGTGATTACATAACATTTGTAGCAATGTGTCACACATGGGGTGTTTTGGGCACGCTGGAGGGCGCTCTCTGTCACGTGTGTTGTGTTTTGGGTACGCTAGAGGGCGCTCTGTTCTGACTGAGCACACCTGAGCCCATGCAGGCACAGGTGTGCATCATTGGGGCTGACTATTTAAGCCCCGATGAGTCAGAACAGAGCGCGGCTCATTAGATAGGTCAAACCTATGCGTAATGGTGGTTCTGTCTTGTGTTACTAGGTATCCTGATTATAGACTGCAGTTCCTTGGCACTCGGATCTGGATTAGAACTGCAGTCCTTGTTTCTTGTTTGTTTTGTCACTGTGAATAATAAACTCCTGTTCTGAACTCCTGGCTCTGAACTGGCGTCCATCCGGTACCCCGCCACCGTCACACAATGGTTGATTTTACTTAAATGCAAATCATGTTTAGTCCTGCCCATTAACTGAATGCTTGACAGAGACTGAAATGTTATCTTATGCAGTTATAAACTTACAGAGTTAATAAAGGAGAACATGTAGAAGAAAAATGTTCAGGGGTGAAGAGATGCTATTACCACTAAAATGTTGTAGAGAGTTTTCTTCTCCGTGGAACAATGACACAAGCATCTTGGAGCTTCAGAAAAGTACACGGTGTCCCGTGTCTTTTCACACATGGACACCTGATCCCAAGAGTTTAAACTGTGTTATTCTGACGATAAATATTCTTTCAGCACATGTTCAAGACTCATGACTCCATCTTCTCCTCTGGCTGCTACCGCCGAGAAAAGGAAGTCTCTTAACAATGTCTTCTGAGACCCTCTCTCAAGTTTACACCTGTTTTAAAAAGGCCAGAGAAAAACAGAGCAAAAACAGGTATCCTAAGCTGTTCAAAACATAAGTGAGTCTAGCAGAATATGTAGCCTCACGTGGTAGCTCCACTTACTATTTTGCATGATCCTCCCACGCTTTCTGTGGCCCCCATCAAATGCATATTCATGAGGAAGAGAAGCACATTTTTCATTTCACCATACACAGACTATAAAAGCCATGTATGTGCAGACTCTAGAACACTAGTTTCAAGCAAACCACAAAAGCCCTGCATATCTATAGTGAATTAAAAGCTCATTTAACCAGTATCTTAGCATGAACTTTCAAAATGATCCTAAATAAATGTGCATGAATGCGTGATGGAATGACACAGGAGTCAGTCAGGAGTGTTGTCTTCACTCCTTAGGTTGTGACTGATGAGTTACCCATCTTATTGTACTGTTTTAGGGTGAAATTAACAACATCGGATTATTAACCAGAGATCACGGTGAATGAATTTAATGAAGCCTCATTATACAAGGCCATTTGTTCCAAGTGCCTATGCTCATAAAATGCTGGGGAAATAATTAGAAATATGCAATAAAAAAGACTATGATTGTCAAACAACAGCCATCTTGGTTTCTAGCTTCATGCTGAAGGGTTGACAAATCGTTTCTGCCACTGGTACTAAGGCATAAACAATAAAAAGCTCGAGGGGCATTCTCGCTAAAGTGAAGAAGGCAGCTGAGCCATGTTATTTTCACTGGATATCAGGCATGAAAAGCATTCTTACAGCATTGATAAGATATGAAATCTCCAAAAATAATTGGCCACAGTAAACAGCAAGCACAACCCAGCTTGCACAAGCTACAGAATAGGGCAGTTTTCTCCATGATGGCAGCAGTGGACGGTGTAAGGCATGACGAAGGCAGTGCATTCAGTCAGTGAGTAATTTTAGATGTGTGCTCTGTACCGCTGTGTGGAACAGTGGTGTCCGGTTAACAAGCGTACCCACAAATCCCTGTTTCCAGTCAAGAGGGATTAAATGGAGCCGGGTTTGCTTTGCTCTTCCCAGCCATCTCCTCTGAGCTCCGTGGAGAACACAGTGAAGCAAACAGGCGAACAGGCCACGGCCACAAACCGCTGAGCTGTGGGACCTGTTAGTGAGGCTGTGTGTTACGCCTGTCCTGATAATGCGCTGTTTGCATTGGATCCTGCACACAGTTCTGCTAGGAGTCACTTCCATGCTCACAGAATCTGTCTTTACGTTTAGAGTTTGTATATGAATGTGTGAACACAACCATTTACGCATTTGGAATCATCATAGTAAAAATTTCTCCTAATTTATGTTCAATAATACCTTATAAAGTGTAAATTTAAATTGAATAGTCCACAATTTTTAGATTTGTTATGTTTTTATTAGATTCATTCAAAATCTGTTTAGTAGTAGTAACGCATACTGTATATTATGTATTTGGACGAACATAAAGCTGTTAAATAATAAATTATACACAGTATTTATCTGCCATGAGATCACTCACTAAAATAAATTCTTATAACATGAACATCTGCAGGAAAAACAAAATTATTTACTTTTATTCATCAAGGGGCAGTGGTGGCCTAGTGTTTAGGGACTAGGCCCCAGGATCGGAAGGACGTGGGTTTAAATCCCAGACCAGTATGTTGCCCTGAAGTACCCTTGAGCAAGCTTTAAATAGCTGCCTGCTGCTGCTCAGTGTGTATGGGTTAAATGCAGAGGCTGCATTTCATTGGGGTTCACTGTGTGTTGTGCTGTGTACTCACAATGACAACTTGTCACTTTCCCTTCACTTGACAAAAAGGTCTCGTTGTGCGTTTTTATTTTTTTATTTCTGTTCCAAAAGCAAACCAAGCTGCCTGAGAGTTAAAGAAGAATGACTTTCACTTAATAGCTTTTTTAGACACTTTCCAGTTTATTTTTCACACTTTGTCCCACTTCATTCATACTCTTTTACTCTCATTTGTGAGTTCTTCACACTGTTCTTCATTCATTCCGGTACTTTTTCTCAGTGCAGACATTTCTGAAAGTGAAAGTGAGCATTCATGTCATTGTGAGTACATGGCACAGCACACCACAAGGAAATTACACCTCTGCATTTAACCCACACACACAAACACTTGCAGCAGGGGGCAGCTATCGAAAGCACCCGGGGAGCAGTGACGGGGACCTTTCGCTAGTAAGGGATTCAAATCCACAATCTTCTGATCCTGGGGCCGACTCCCTAACCACTCTGCCACCACTGCTTTTTACATGTAATTGTGCAAAATACATTTTAAAAAAATCACAGTTGTGCTTGAGATTGCTTGTGGAAACATGGAATATCATGCTGTAAAAGAAAATGTCTTAGCATTGAATTAAATGAACTTCAAGTTTGCGGGACACGGATTTCTGTTCAGTTAAGAACTCACGTTCTTGCCCTGCGTCGTTACAATTACCATCATCATTATCAGTTACAATCAATTACATTACTGTTACAAAGGGACTGTGTTACAAAGGGACTGTTACAAAAGGATTTTTTTTTTTTTACACAACTTGAAAAATCAAAGTGAATTGTAATGTAATTACAATGTGATTATTTTCATGAAAATAATGTGATTTTTTCATGACATGTTTTGTATGTAAGCTTATACATTTCAGCAATATTGGTTATGAATTATTGTAAAAATGCAACAATTTCAATAAAGCATTCCTGATGGGCAAAAAAATCTGTGTTTATTTAATTTCAAATGTTTCAAATGAGTTTTATGATTGGGCCATTGACTAAAGCAATTTAGAATAGAGGTCTTGAACTTTTTAGGGAATACTATGCCCCATGATCACATTATTCTAATTATATCAGATGTTTAATGTTAGTGTTCCAGCAACCAGACGTTGCTATATTATTTAGGGAGACTCAGTGAAGTCAATGTGTGCACGACTGTCTCTTATTTGCTTGAAACCTTAGTAACTGTGCAGGTCCTTGCTCTATTAAGGCTGACCTTTTTTTTACCCAAATGGATGTATGTTATGTCTCTGATCTTGAGAAACGTTTTATGCATTCATGCGGTCTGTCAAGTCTGCTTTCCACTTCAAAGGCTTGTCTAATGAATAAAGTTTGTGCTTTGCCTCTGGTCGCTTATGATGATCGGTTGATAAAAGAATCAAAGTCTGATACACACTTTTTTTTCCACACAGTTTAACTTATCACTTTTCTTTTAAGCAGATTCCATTAGAACATTTTTGTGCATGTGTTCATTAGTTCACTTTAGATTTAGATCCGCTGGCTTCCAGGATAATTTCCATTTATAATCATGCATAAAGAATGGGATTGTGTTAAGTTTGCCTGAATAAAGGGCTTTTGCTAAGCTTTTAATGTCTGTGTGTGTGTGTCTGTTTGTGTGTGTGTGTGTGTGTCTGTGTAATGTGTGTGTGTGTGTGCCTTAGTTACTGTATGCCCAAGTTCCACATACTGGATGCTACTTGTTGGATTGTGTGCACCATACTTTACTTGGTTTCCATCAATTCATCGCCTCCAAAACCCTGCCTGTGTATTCCCACATGTCCATTTGTATGCATGTGTCTATGTGTCTATTCCCCACCCCCCCTTAGTTTCAAGAAATGCTCAAAATTATGCTTCTCCTACAGGCACCAATTTGCCTGTCACCTCGATAGACAAACGCTCACTTGTCATATTTCACAACTAGCCATAGGCATGGTTTTTAGCTCAGTGCTTTGTGATTAGAATAACTAATTGTGCCTGTCTTCCACATCATCTCCACACATGACTGCGCAGCATCAACACCAGCGCTGCTGTCACTTCATCACTTTACAAGCAGCTGAATTTAGGAGACAGGAACTATTTATGTCTCTCTCAAGTTCCTTTTTATTTTCCACATCAAACTAAATTGGAACTCAGCCTAAACCTTTGGTGTATGTTGGTTTACATTATATTTATTTTTTCTGTCAAGATCTCTTCTTCATCCGAGGTAATAGGCTTGGTAGATTTATTAATGCCATGAAAGTGAAAGTGACTACCCTCGTCATTGTGAAACGCAGCACAGCACAACACAAAACAAAACAACAACATTCAACCTCTGTGTTTCACCCATGCACACACGTGCAGCACACACTGGGAGCAGTGACAGCGACGGCACCTTGCTCAAGGGTACCTCAGGGCAACCTACTGGTGAGGGAATTGAACCCACAATCTTCTGATCCGGGGCAAACTTTCTAACCACTAGGCCACCGCTGCCCCTTAACAAGTTACCTATAAGACACAGTGGTTACTATACATCATCTCTCATGCAGCTGAGGCCTGGCATCCTAACCACTCCACTTTCCTACCTTTCATTCACACTCATGTATTCTGTCTTTGTCCTACTCAGTTTCATTCATCTCCTCTCTAGAGCAGATCTACATCTCTCCAGGTTCTCCTCCAGCTTCTCCCTATTGTCACTACAGATCACAGTCTTATTATCAACAAACATCATCGTCTAACCTTGTCCGTCAGCCTGTCCATTACTAATGCAAACAAGAATGGGCTCAGTGCCGATCCTTGATGTAATGCCACCTCTACTTTAAATGCATCGTTCACTTTTACAGCAAATCTCACCACTGTAACACTGCCCTCATACATATCCTGAACTACCCTCACATACTTCTCTGCCACACCTTCCTCATTTAAAACCACAACTCCTCTCTAGGCACCCTGTCATATGCTTCCTTCAAGTCAACAAAGGCACAATGCAACTCCAAAAGTGTTGCTGGTCAGACACTGTCGATATAAAAGGCTACAACACTGGAGGATTTGCACTCATCACTTCATAACGTATCATGGGATGCACTGTATGTTGTGGAAAATAAATCAACAGGCAAATTTTCAAAATAGGTAGACTGTTGTTTTTTTTATGCTTTGTTTTTCTCTCCTGCTGTGTGCATCCTCATGGTTTCCCTCGCATGTTTCAATTGCAGTGTTGGGCCTCCTGAGCATTCGCGGTATGATATTGACAATATCTGCCTAACGGACTTTAGTCGTAGACTTTCTACACTGGCTCCTCGTGTGGCCACTATTGCCATTGTGTTTGTGTTCCATCCTAATGGAGATGTTTGATAGTTTTGATTGCCTGTCAGTATGTTTCCCCATTGTGATTAGCATCATGAAGTCAATGGCTCCACATGCAACATGCGTATATCCTTTAAATTATCATGGAAGAGCATTCTCTTCTTGGCAACCTCAAGGTCAATGTACTCTTGAAATATGATTGGATTATTTCTAATGGAGGTTTGAAGTCAATCACAGCAATGTCACCGAGGATGTTTGGGGTTGGGGCTGTCATACATCATATAACAACAAATGCTTTTTTCCATGACATATTGTTTTTACCATTACGGAAAAGAAAAAAAAAACCTCCTAACCAATTTTTCATTCGCTACACGGGGGACATTACCGGGAAAGGCTGATTTTAATACACACTTTTTCATTTTCATATTTGATAGGTCACCTTAAGTAGTTACTTTTTTGACACTGTAACCTTTTCCAATCAGATTCAGTTTGATAATGAAAGAAAATGCTGCAGGAGTTCAGGTAAAACAGACTCATGGATTTTGAAGCTTTTTACAGCTGGTCTCAAGCTTCTTCCTTTGGGGCAGTGGTGGCCTGGTGGTAGTAGGTCCCAGGCTTGAAAGATCATGAGTTCAAATCCCATCCCAGTAGGTTGCCCTGAGGTTCATAGGCTGCATTTCAATGTGGTTCACAATGTGGTGTGTGCTCACAATGACAAATAGTCACTTTCACCTTCACTTTTCTTTCAGCTGCTCCCCTCTGCATCTTGCTCCTTCAAACCAACTGCCTGTATGTTCTCTCTCAGAACATCCATAAAGCTCCTCTTGGGTCTTCCTCTTTTCCTCTTTCCTGTCAGCTCCATCCTCAACATCCTTCTTCCAATATAATCCTCATCTCTCCCCTGGACGTGTCCAAACCAACCTCACGGACTTTGTCTCAAAATCGTCCAACCTGAGCTGCCACTATAATATTCTCATTTCTAATCCATCCTCGTCCCTCCCAACAAAAATCTCATGAATCTCACAAATCATTATGCTCACAAAGCACTGAGCCTTCATCTTTTGGAGATGTAGCATTGCAGCAGATGAAGTAGCCTTTCTCTATCGATTCCTTATGCGTAAAAATACTTGAGTGGGTTCTTGTGTACCCAGGTTTACTACTTCAGAAGAAGATGTGTTTATCTGTTGGTTAAATAAGCGTCAGCAAATTAACTCACATCTACCCACAAGTTTTGCCCCTGGAGCACACTTTACTTATTATGGCTGCTGTCCAAGGTCCTGAATCGAATATTTGCTGAGCTGCTCCGAAGAGACTGCAGAAGTAGCTGTGCTGACTGTGGGCCCGTCCAGCTGACCTATTTCTCAGTCTGTTTGCTTCTATAAAACTTAAACAGGCCATCCCCATCCAAAGACATGACTTCACTTTTGGGCGCTCAGTGTGTGACAGAGTTCAGCCCCGCTTTGAAAAATTCAGGCGTGCACTCGCAGTCTTCACAGAATTTAATTCCAGCCTTTCAGTGTGATATTTACACAGTAAAAACCCCAGTGCTGAATGAACACATGTAGTATTAAATTAAAACCTAGAGAGTTTTATTTCATTCCAACTGGATGCAATTTACCATTTCATGCTCTGCCCACAAATTTGGACAAGCTTTACAAAAGCAAGCAAAGGTCCTATTCAGTCTAATTAGACGCTTACATTTCTTTTTTGTCAAATTGCTCTCATTACTTTCATTTTTCAAGACTTTTCTTCCAAGCTGACATTGACATAGTGAAAAGCCTTGTTTCTACATCAAAAGCTTTCATTAGCTACACTATAATAAATATTAGTACTATAATGAGTGAGGCTGGTATGGATGGTTGTAGGTGTAAAGTTTTTAATAAATGTAATTAAATAAATACAATCAATTTTAATGAATAAAGGAAAAAGTAAAAAAAAACAGAAAGCAAGTGTTTAAAGACTTGTGGTAAACGGACATGTGAGTAATCATAGAGAATGGACTAAAACATGATTAGAGAAAGATTACTAACAAAAGTGTATAGAAAATTGCACCTAACTCAGAACACCTAGACTGGGGAGGAGATAAGGGTGGGACTACGGCTGGGCATCAAACATAATCAAAAGCACATGGTGAGCAGAGGACAGATATTATTATATACACATGCTCAGAGTTCATTTGAATTTAATATACTTATTTGTTTTAACCACCTGAATTTGCAACACAATGCAGTTTATTGGCATGCCATTTAAAACAGAAAACTCAGTTATTGAGCAAATCTAAACTCAAGTCTTCATTTAGGCTGAACTATGTTTATTGTTTGTTTAAATTGAATTTTGTTTTAAAAGTTATAGCTGTGTAGGAAAAAAAAAACATTAACGTTGCAAAGCTATTCCAGAATATGAAAATCTTTGGTGTGATATTGTTTTCCCATTGTATGCATTTAACGGCTTTTACATGCATGGAGACGTGAAGGCCCCATGAAGTGCTAATGTAATAACAGTAATGTTGTAGTCACACAGTTGCTGAATGTGTTTCAGATTGTGAATAAATTCCATGATTTGCTAAATCAGCAGAAGAATGCAGAGCTATGCAGATTCCGCTGACCATGGTGCTGAAACATTCGGCCAGATTGCATTTTAGATGGTCTGAAGCAACATTTTTTCTCTCTTTGAACGGGTAACACCTGTTATTTCTAAACATCTTGTGGGGGGCGCCAAATGTTTTAGCCCACTTTTCAAACCTGCTCACCTGGCGTTTCTTCTGAAATCAAGGGTATTATTAAGTGGTGAATTGCTTCTCTGCCTTTTGGCTAAGATCCAGTTTAGTATCTGTTCTTATCAGTTTAATATCTGATACGTTCTCTATATGAGGACTGCATATTAAATTGATTTTTAGAAAAGGGAGCTGGAAAAGGAACTTTCTCCGTCCACTCTATGCATCAACCTGGTATTGCAGTATTTCCGGGAACGTTTTTTTAGAGGGGCAGTGGTGGCCTAGTGGTTAGGGACTAGGCCTTACCAGTAGGTTGCCCTGAGGTACTCTTGAGGAAGGTACCATCCCCATCACTGCTCCCCAGGTGCTTTCAATAGCTGCCCCCTGCTACATATGTTTGTGTGTGGGGGTAGAATGCAGAGGTTGAATTTCATTTTGGTTCACTGTGTGTTGTGCTGTGTTTCAAAATGAAGAATAGTCACTTTCACTTTAATGTTAAGCTTAGCCCTGGATTACTGCTGCAGCAGCCTTTGATACTCTGAGAAGGCTTTGTGACTCAACATTGCCATGAGTTTTTGTGAAATTGCGCACTCACACCAACTACTGGTAGGTAGGTGGTGGTCTAGTGGTAGGGTCCTTGCCTATGGACCTATGGTTCCCAGGTTCGAATCCCACCTCTGGCACTACCACCTCTGGGTCCCTGAGCAAGACCCTTAACCCTGAGTTGCTGTCCCTGTAATTAGGACATGGAAGTCGCTCTGGATAAGAGCGTCTAAATGCTGTAAATGGAGAATTATCCTTCCATCCTTCATCCTTCAAACTCATCCCAAACATTTGTATCTCGCCAAACATTTACTCCAGAGAATGAAGTGAAAGTGATAACTTGTCCTTGTGAGTACACAGCACAACACTCAATGAAATGCAGCCTCTGCATTTAACCCATACACACTATGCTGCAGGAGACAGCTATCTAAAGTGCCTGGGGAGCAGTAATGGGGATGGTACCTTGCTCAGGGGTACCTCAGGGCAACTTACTGGTCTGGGATTCGAACCCATGACCTTCCGATCCTGGGGTCAACTTCCTAACCACTAGGTCACCACTGCCCTGAATGTAGTTTCACTGCTCCGCCACATTTTTTAGAGGCACGTTATACCCTACCGGGCAACGCATCTGGTTTTCTGTGTTTTAATGTAATTTGCATATAATGTACAGCTTGTGTTTATTGTTGTTTATATGTACCATACAGTTGCACTATATGTTGATCACTATATGCTAATTGTGTTTTTTTGCACTGTTCCCTTGCCGGCCTAGTGGTAAAGCGCTAGACCCGATGATTGGAAGGTCACAGGTTTGAATGCCAGACAGTAGGATGCCCTGAAGTACGCATGATCCAGTTACTGTCCTAATCACTGCTCTCCAGATATGGCTGCCAGCTGCTTTGTGTGTATGGGCTAAATGAGTAGGCATTCAAGTTAGCTTTATACATGCCCCTGTACACTGTACACTAAACTCAATAATTAGGACTACTTGGATACTTTTGGGCACATTAGGGCATCTTTTACATACAGATCTATTCAAGTACCAAGGTTTTTTCGCTGTGCTTGCAACATTTCAGCTGCAGCAGCGTTCTCCTATGAAATTTTGCATTTCATACAGCAGTATCTGGTGTGTAAAATTGATAGAGAGTACCAGCTCATAAACTGAAGGTCATTATGCATGAAGTTCTGGTTCAAGGTTGCGCTGAAGCAACTTGTGAGTTCAGGGAAATGACTCTGCTTTGGGCTATCAATTTTAATAGAAGTAAAATTATATATGATGGGATTTTCCGCTATCATTCTGCTTTATGAATGGCTATATCACTCATACGCCGTAAAAATAAGTCCCAGAAGACCCTTCGTGGAGCAGTGGATGATCGATGGCCCCCTCTGTTGGTGAAATTTAAGCCACTGTGCTAATTCGTATCTCGCCAAACATTGGGGGCCAAAAGGCGATGTGGGATGGAGTGTGCACTTTCACCCAATCGTATAATCTCTCCTCTGACTTGTCAAAGATCATGACTATGATGCATATTAGGTAGACCCTGCATGTATTGATTCCTTTCATACGCAAAGTGTCTGTGGCAGCCTTTGTTTTCCCCCCTCACCTTCATTCCTATCAAGGATCGCAGCATCTAGCTCAAAATAAATAAATAAATAAACAACTTCAAAGAGGCACATTCCTCTGGAGTAACAACCCCATAGCCTACCAACAGACAGCATTTTTTAGAAAAAGGAGAAAAAGAAAAAAAGGAAGAATATCAAGGCCTTATGAGAAAAAACGTTACGGCGAAAAAAGGTCTGAAAGTTTGCGGAAAATCTGACCCAATGGGATGCAATTTTGGGAGGTTAGAAGATGAAGAGAATGTGTGTCTCAGAGTGTTCGTTCTCATTATGTGTGCTGGATGCTTTTAGGGCCTGATTGCATGTGTGTATATTATTATTTTGTGCTTGTGTGTGTCGTACGGCTGTGTGTGTGTGTGATTGTGTTTCTGTGTGGGTTCCTATTTGTGGTTTGTTTGTGCATGTTTATGAGAATGTTTTAAAGAGCTTTCATGCTTGTTTAACTGTGTGCAGGTGTGTGTGTCTCAGTTTGTTTGTGTGTTTATGTGTTTATGTATGTGTGTTTTATGTGGTGGTGTGTGTTGATGTGGTCTGAGTGTCTGTGCAGTCTAAACATTTGTGTGGGCTTGTGTTTATGCTCGATTATATATACAGTTCAGTGCAAAAGGCCTCAGCCATTTCTTCAAATTGTGCTTCCAAAGAGTCAGACGTTCTTGTTTTTGTATTTCATTGAGGAACAGTTCTCCAGATCTTCCTGAAGGACAGTGTTGTTGTCTCTCATTTTCAGTCCAGTCTCTGTACCTGAGCAGTTCTCCAGATCTCCTGAAGGACAGTGTTGTTGTCTCTCATGTTCAGTCCAGTTCTGTACCTGGAGCAGTTCTCAGATCTTCCTGAAGGACAGTGTTGTTGTTCTCATGTTCAGTCCAGTCTCTGTACCTGAGCAGTTCTCCAGATCTTCCTGAAGGACAGTGTTGCTGTTCCTCATTTTCAGTCCAGTCTCTGTACCTGAGCAGTTCTCCAGATCCTCCTGAAGGACAGTGTTGTTGTCTCTCATGTTCAGTCCAGTCTCTGTACCTGAGCAGTTCTCCAGGATCTTCCTGAAGGACAGTGTTGTTGTTCTCATTTTTTCAGTCCAGTCTCTGTACCTGGCAGTTCTCCAGATCTTCCTGAAGGACAGTGTTGTTGTCTCTCATTTTCAGTCCAGTCTCTGTACCTGAGCAGTTAGATTGTTTTCTGTTGGTTAATCCACACAGTGATCTACATCTGAACCTTCAAGCAGAACAAACCATTGAACGTAAGACATGAAGCAGTGAAGAAACAGGAGCAGATGATTCCAGATGATCATTATTCATTTACTGCTGATGCTGAACGCTGAGTGGGTGGAACCCCTTTATCTAGAACCTTGTCACTTTGCAGCCTGTCCTAAAACATTTGTTCCCTTATCTTTGATTTAATCCACTCAATATGCCTAAGATATGACAGTTATATAAAACAGTGTTCTTGCACCAGCAAGGTGATCATCCAGTAAAATATAAAGAAATGACTTTTGCACAGTACTGTATATGTGAGATGTGAGTGGAAGTGCATGTTTGTTTGTTTTCTGCAAATGTTTAGTGTGTGTGTACACTCCTGTGTATGTGTTAATGTATGTTTATGCGAGCTGAAGCCGCTCTGCTCAGCTGCAGCGTCGCTGAGCAGAGCGCACGTGGCTTCACGTCACAGCCACACACACACACACACACCAGGGCGCTGGGAAGGCGCGCGAGGACGAAGCGCAGAGACGCGATCCTCCGCTGAGCCGGAACGCGCCAAAACCAAGCCGATAGAATTCGGAACGTGCGCGCGGCTCCATTCAAAAATTTTGAACTGAAGGCGATCCGTTAAAACCGTTGGTCAGTCAGAGAGCTGAGCGCCGAGAGCGACGGAGGATTACCGGGCACCGTGTGTGTGTGTGTGTGTGTGTGTGTGTGGTGTGTGAGACGGACAGAGTGTGTGTGACTCTGCCAACATGCAAACACGCCTCTACAGTGAGTCCTTTTCGTTTCCCATCATCTTTAACCGCCGCCGCCGCGCTTGCGTGTGTTGTTAGTCGTATTTAACATGAATATGCTGTCGGAGCGGTGTCTTTTCTTTTAAACTGTGGCAAAAACGAGGTGAATTTGGCTTAAAATGCTGTTTTTGTTCGTTTTCAGAGCTAAAAGTCGTGGAGGCTGGGCTTAGCTTGCTAGCTTACGATTTTATCGGAAAAAGATTTCTGTCGTTACGAGTCGTTTATTGCTGCTCTCTCTCTCTCTCTCTCTCCTCTCTCTCTCTCTCTCTCTCTCTGTCATTCTTTTATTTCTCTCCTCTCTCCCAATTCCTCCTATTCCTCTTTTCCCCTCCCTTTTTTCCCTCATTCTACTCCTTTCTCCTCCTCCCTCTCTCGCCTCTCTGTCCCCTTCACTCCCTTGTTCTTTCCTCTTATTGCTTCTTTCCTCCGTCTCTTTCTACTTATCTCCCTTTCCCACCTACCTCTCTCTCTCTCTCCTCTCTGCCTGTCCACCGTCTTCTTTCTCTCTCTCTCTCTCTCCCTCCTTTCTGCCCATCCACCCTTTCTCTCTCTCTCTCTCTCTCTCTCTCTCTCTCTCTCTCTCTCTCTCTCTCTCCATCTCTGCCCATCCACCGTCTCTCTCTCTCTCTCTCTCTCTCGCCTCTCTCTCTCTCTCTCTCTCTCTCTCTCTCTCGCCATCTCTGCCCATCCACCGTCTCTCTCTCTCTCTCTCTCTCTCTCTCTCTCTCTCTCTCTCTCTCTCTCTCTCTCTCTCTCCTCTGTGTCTGTCCAACCCCTCTTCTGTCTTTGTGTCTGTCCTCCTGTCTCTCTCTCTCTCTCTTTGTCTCTCTCTCTCTCTCTCTCTCTCTCTCTCTCTCTCTCTCTGATTCAGGGGAAACTTTCTCCTGGTGTTTGAGAGACGGCGGTGTGTTTCCGTGGCCAGAGTGAGAGCTCCTGTTCTTTCTGCCCTCCGTCTACAGCAGCCCCGCCGAGTCTTCATCATGAAGAGGAGACAGAAGCGTGTCCTGCAGATGGCCTTTTTATTTACTGTGGCGCTCATTTTCCTGCCCAATGTGGGTCTGTGGTCGCTCTACAGGGAGAAGCACCTGATGAAGTCGCCCGAGGCCGGAGAGCAGGTAAGTGGGAACCCCCTGGCGCTTTACAGCAGCTCCACATTTGCACCCGGTAATGAGTGGCCTGCGTTGACACCAGTCTTTGCATGCAGTGTCAGTTCATGTGGTGGCATATAAAAACAATTTTACGCATTTCTCCTTCACCATGTCAGGTCTTAGATGTGTTGGTTGTATAATGTCTTCAGGCCTGCAATTGAGCACATTGGTTTACAAGAGTAAAACTGTGTAAATTTCATTCCAGCTTTTCCTTAATTATGAGACTGAGTCTATTAGTGCACTTTTTAAAATGATTACTTAAGATCACCAGAGCATTCATTCCTACGAGCTATGTATTGATTTATTTGGAAATCTCAGATGCTTGACTTTATTGCCAAACTTTGTTGGGCATCTTTACTCTGAGTAAAATCAGTGCTTTTTGTAGCTAGTGGTTAACTAGTCTGTTCAATAAATTACTCACGGAACAACACTTGTGACTGTAGAAGTCTAAACTGTATGTATACAAAAGGGCCCTTTCCTGTTAAAGAGAATCAATACGTGTATTAGGTTAAACACATATTATGGAATAGAAATGTTTATTTATGCACTTTTATTTAAGGATAAAAGCAGCTCTAAAGAAGTCTTATATATATTATATAATATGCATGCTAATAAGCAGTCCCCTATAAAAGTATCGGAACAGCAAGGCCAATTGATTTGTTTTTGATAAATATAGGAGACATTGAGGTTAAAAGACTGGGTGGTCAGATGCAAAAGGTGCTATGTCCAATGGAATTGTAACATATCTGAATGTAAATGTCCGGAAATAAAATCTTATTTTGATCTCAGATCAAAATGTCTTCAGTACACAGCAGAAAACAACTCCATTAGACTTGCTGTTCCAGTACTTTTGCATGGGACAGTATTTAATAATTATTAATCTTTACAGTGTAAAAAGCACTAAAACATTGACCTATAACTTAATTTCACCAAACTGAAACAATTTGTTATTATTGGTTTTTATGTTGTTAAGTGGCCCATTTCATTTAATTTTAAATATTTTAAACATCATTTTTAAAACAATTTTAAATCTTTAAACACAGTTAACATTTGATAACATAATTTACCTCCCAGTCGGTCCACTGAATATATGGGTAGGTATCTGCAAAACAAGATTTTTTTTTACTTAAATTTTTTATATCAAATGCGTATATCTGCCGATTCGGGTCCATTTCTGGTAAAAGTTATAACCAGTGTTACAGTTTTGACCATTTTTTCAAAGCAACAAAAAAGCCTGTTTATGAATTAAAACTAGTTTGAAAATAGTAATCTATAAACAAATCTTTACTGTTTTTGGTGAAATTAAATAAAATTTTTAAAAAATGGTTTGATTTCGATTCTGCTGCTCGGTTCCTGCCTATTTTAGGTCTCAGCTACAATGATGCATTGCCGACACTCTGGGGAGAAACCCTGAGTCTGTTTATTGCATCTGGTAATTGCTTCTTTCTCATTCGTTTTTGTTTGGTTTGCATGGCTTTGGCCTTGGGCAGGCCATGGTGTGCAAAGCCAGTCACTTCATTACATCCAAAATCAGGGATCGAGTGCTCTGGTGTTCACAGGGACAAAAATATCAGTGTACCTTGTATGGGATCTTGTCTTCTCCGCTTCTGCTGACCACCTTTTGTATTATTGTGTCCTCTTCAAAATGCATCTGGCAGATCTGGTATGCTTACCTGTGCAAGTATCTAATGCAATTAGAAGCAGTATAACAGGTAGGCCTTTCTGCTATTAGCCCTTGTGCCCTGATTTTGTTCCATGCCTGGATCATTTAAGACAGCTTCGTAGCTCTGAAGCACTTCATTAATAGCCCTCACTGAATGGGTAATGTCTTGTACCGAAGTGAAGACAAGGTACAAGTCTATTGATTTACCAGCAATTATTTTTATGTGAATATGATTAGATGATTGAGAGCGCTGTGGAGAAAAACTCATCTTCAGTGGCATTGCAGGAATAAAAACACTCTGGGATTAGGCTCAATTCCCCTTATATTTCCTGTTTAAAAAAAGAAATTGGAGTTTGCTATCCCCGGACAAAAAGATCCTTGCCTTTATTGTGCTCTGTCAGAAAGAGAAAGATAATTGACAGCTCAGCTATTGCTGCCATGCCGATAAACCCTTGAGAGCTCTGGTGACTAACTCCCTATATGTGCCCTCCTTGGTCAGTAGCAATTAGTTATGATTGAATCAGCCCTTGGAACACAAAATCCTCTTTCATTTATACTGGATGAAGCTTAACTGAATTTCAATCCTGAGGAAATACAAAGTCTAACCACTGATTGGAGATTTGAAACCCAGACCTCCTACTAATGTGTCTGTTTTGTGGGAGTAAAATGCCATGTCTTTTTCTCCCTACCGATTTGCTTTTCTTTCTTTCTTTCTCTTTCTTTCTTTCTTTCTTTCTTTCTTTCTGTCTCTGTCTCTGTCTCTGTCTCTCTCGCGCTCTCTTTCTCTCTCTATCTCTCTCTCTCTCTCTCTCCTATTTTTGAGGACAGTGCAGAATTGCCTGCGACAGTTCACTCCTGGCCATCTCAAGGGTAAACAGAGTCTGTGTAGTCTCAATGGGAGATTCACACAATGCCACTATTATGAGATGGACACGTGTTGATAAGTGTGTGCCGGCACTGATAACCTCCCCTCGATTTTTTAAACAAGTGTCCGGCATTGAATTCAGCATGAGGACAGGCAAGTGTTACATGCATCCTGTCTTCACGATCAGCTGTGTCCTATCCGAGTGGGCTGTTGCACATCACCCTGCTGACAACAGCCATACCCTGCACTTCAGTCACAGATAGCGTAGCGATAACAAGAGGCTTGCCACTGTCAATGGGCCAGAGGGCGACATAACCTCAAGCTCTTTCAGCTGACTGTCCTCGGATCCTTCTTTGAGCCACCCGTGTTTACATTGTGCCAGAGAGCTGAGGAACGTTATCGTCGCTTTCCATTTGCCTGCAAAGTGACAAGGGGATGAGAGATATAGTAATTGCAATTACCCTCAGTGTCATAGCTGAGAGATGCGTTATGGTAATGCACAAGTCAAGCTGACAATGGGAGAGCGGGTGAAGAGTGCATCGAATGATTTGAACAGGACCAGGGAGCACGCGTACACACACACTTCCCACAATGAGACTGAAGAATCTATTGTGAGCAAGAGTTTGGATAAAATTATCTAGAGGAAAAAAGAAAGCTATTTCATGACTAATCTTGTAGTCCTGTCATGAGGAATTCTGTGTTTTCCACCAAGAGCTTCAATGTGGTGTGACATTGAGGTAGACTTCAATTTCAAGCAATAATAGGTTGTTGGTCATGCAACAATTGAATAGTGACCATATTATATGCCAGAAGAATGAGTTATCCCTCATTTCCATTCAGCTAAATCTGAGATCACTGGGGCAATGGGGCAAACATTTTCCACAGAACTAAAGTTGCTATTGAACTGTGGTAGAATGAGATGAGAGAGAATAATTGATTGATTGGTCTGGAGAGGACTGCTCTGGCAGAGGTGTTTGAGTTGAGTTTTTCTGTAGCCTATTATTGGGACTAGTTTTTTAAAACTATGGCTTTCTAGTAGTAGGGCTGTTTAAATGTGTTGTTACATCAGGATTGATTATGAAACATTAGAATCCATTATAATAATAATCAAAGAAATATGCATTCTTTGGCATGGTGGCTTAGTGATTAGGGACTTGATCTCAATATCAGAGGGTTGATGGTTCAAATTCCAGATTAGCAGGTTACCTTGAGGTATCATCAACATCACTAGCCACTCTGCACTGAATGTAGCTGACAACTTGGATTGGTTGAGTGCAAAAGAATAACTTAATTGTGGTCAAAATAAAACTCTAAAGCTACAATGAAAAATTAGTGCTCCACTGCTGATTAAATAATTTCTCTAAGCGCTTTAATGTGTTAAAAAAAAAAAAAACAGTATTAAAATAAAGAAATCAAAATGAAATTTGATATTGTATGATGTTTTGAATATTTGTTAGTAATTCATCACAAGAGTCCAATTAAATTGTAGTAAAGTCATACATTTAAACTTTCATTTAATTGTTAATTAGAACCAAGAGAATGGTTAGCCAGGACATAGACATAGACAAAGACTGTTCTGTTTTTTGAATTTGATAAAGATGAGTTATTTTACTCCCTCACTTCCTTTTGAACTCTTTCGTCATGAGCATTTAATGTAATTTACTGTGCAATTTACTGTTGCTCAGGCATTTGATGAGACCCAATGAAATTTCATAACTAAATACTTAATTGAGTAGGTGCAGGAATGGCAGTGCATGCTGTTACCTAATGGGCCGTATGCATTTTTCCATCTGTTCTCTTAACTCATCACCATGAGGTTGTTTTCCTGTAATTGTATTTTCTCAAGAATATAGTGAAAAAGATAATTATGTTTCTTTATCTTATGCAGAAAATGTATTATAGCTTGCGTTTTCTGCCCTTCAGGTTTTAGTATTGATGTTTCAAATGAATGAATGAGTACCCATTAGCCCTATGTACTCCTATTTTCACACACAGGTACATACACACTTACCTACATGCCCGAGTGTACAATGTGCACACAAATGCATACACACTTTTCGCATTCATGGCAGCCGTCCTGCACAGCATCATCACTGCAGCCACACTCGACGTGAGGCTCAGTAATAATAGCGGCAGCCTGACCCTCTCCGGAGAGAGGCAATTTAAACTTGATTACTCTGGATGTGCCTAATGAGTGATGACGGGAACAATGTCTTGGGCTGTTCGCCCGTGTCTCCTGAGATTAAAGAGTATTTCATATGGAGTGTGGGTTATGTAGCAGTGCAAGGTAATATAAAACCACTTACTCTCCGGCTTGTGAAACAATGGGAGATGGACCTATTCAGGCTTGTGAGCTTAGCACTTCCATTAAGCTAATAACACTATTGCAGGAGACGGAAAGCCTCTGAAGGGCCCTTATTTTCCATTCTCTCCTACCTTTTAGCCAGGAGGGGTGACACAAACGTGCATGCTTTTAATACAATCACATGGGTGATTACTCGCCGTCCACTCATTTTTGTGATACGAACTGTAAACAGAAAGGTACAAAAGCTTCTTTTAAATACTGGGATTCAGGCTCGATTTTATAAATGTAATTTTAGGATGTGCTTTGAATAGACTGCTTGCATCTGCTGAATATCAGTAACAATCACATTGTTATAGATTCCTCAAAAAGACTAGTTCTGACTGGTTTCAGAAATGTACTGTACTGTTTGTATTTTCATATTTTCATATAGTTGCTATGGGAAAGAGTATATATATATATATATATATGTATTTTCATATATATATATATATATATATATATATATATATATATATATATATATATATAGAGTAAATATTCAGTGGATGTTTGGGTTGTTGGCGGTTCTCTACATGTTTGCTTGTTCTGTACTACTTGTCTGATCCTTGTTCTTTATCCTGAAGCATGCAGAGAGATGCTCTAGTAAATTTATGGCAGTTTGAACTGGCAGTTTTGACTGACTCCTCCACTTGGGTGATTGTTATTCAAGGAGAGCGGAGCCTCTTATGTTTTATGGTTCCTTTCCTTGCAGTGTGTGCAGATTTATGGCATTAGAATCCACTGCACAAGGTGATATTTGTCATCGGTGAAACATAACCACAGTAAAATGAGACAGTGAGTTTAACTCTGACAGAAAATCTGAGTATTACACCTGCAGGATAGAGAGTCATTGACTTCTTATGGTCTGGTAGTGCGCAATATGCTGTCTAAAATCAACTCTGTACTCTTTCCCCTGAGCGTCACTATACAGATTTTAATTATGAGGTTTGAATTGATTTATAAAGCCATCGACCAGAGACTGACATATACAATAGGTCAAATTGTTGTGTACCAAGAAATCTATAATAAAATGTAGTTCTCAATAATGTGATAGAAGAAAATAGAAAATTGATTAGTGTTGCTTTTTCACAAATTGAGACAAGATCACTGTTCTGATATACAGTGCTTCTCAGAGTGGAGGATTAAAGGGTTTGAAAATTTGTGAGATAACATTGTCATTTAATACACCAAAACAATATCAGTTTTAGTATGGTGGTAGCCATGTCATGTCTAGCATTTCTTCCGATATACCAGAAAATTTTTTTCAAGCAGAAAAAACAATGAAGGCTTGTTTATTTGTGTAGCACATTAAAACAACGGTCCAATGTGTCTAACAGAGATTAAAAGCAAAGAAGTACTTATATAAATAACAAATAAAATCAGTAAAGTACGTTCTAGTATTGTTGGAATAAAAAATTAAAATAAAAAGTTGGAATAGACTATTTTTAACTTCTCTTTGGGCAGATCAGATATCCATTGTGAACTGGTGCCAGCACAGGGCATAAAGACTAAATACAATTTGACCCTGTTTGGTTCCAGCTCTGGGCACCACTAGCTAACACCTCTTATCTAGCAGGCTGATATTCATCAAACATTTCTGGAATATATTAAGGGATAAACCATTAGGTGACTTCTGCCCAGTGAACAGTACTTTGAACTCAATTCTGTATCTGATTGAAAGTCAATGTAAGCACCCTAAAATTGGAGGGATGGGCTTTTATAAATTGATTTTTGTTAGAAATTGAGCAGCAGCATTTTGAATAAGCTGTAGCTGTCTAATGGACTTTTTATGTATTGTGCTTTGATACAAGGTTGTAACCTCAAATATATTCTTGAAATGATAAAATGCTGATTCAGTTGCAGCTTTAATGTGATTACTGAAACTAAGATCACCCCATGATTCAATACATTTTTTTGGCGGCCAGGAATGTTCCTCAGAAATTGCTTTGTCACAAAACTCACTGACAAATGATGCTTAAATAATCTTTCAAACGCTTTGACAGTGGATAATGTTAAGTTGTCTAAACTGACAGTTTTAAAAAAAATCACTATACCAGAAATAAGGACAGATAACGTTTCAAATTTCTTCTTAGTTTCTTATTTATTTGTTGTGCTTTTTTTCTTTCCATTGGTAATGTTAAGCTGTATAATAATGTTTATAAAAAAAATTATCAAATTCTAGCAGTGTCTGACAGTTCTATTTCAAAACAATAGTAAATGGGACAGAAATTTCCATTTTATACATTAATGACCATTTTGGCCGTGCCCAGATAAATTTCCTTTTTTTTTTTTACATACATAAAAACATTTTTTTTTAATGGTCAGATATGCAATTGTCCTGTGATATAACATTTGGCCTTGCTGACCCCCACTACCACAAATTTGTTCATTTGTTCCAGTTGTGTATTTAGTTGACTCTTAGCATAATGTTGGAAATAACTTGCCTTTGCACTGTTTTTTAACATCTTACTTGTGAGTGTTGTCTTCTAACGAATATATTTCTTTATTAAACTTTTACTGCATACACCCTAAATCACATATAAATGTCTTCAATAGCCATTACATTAGGGAGGAAACCTCTGCTAAACGTTAGGTAAAATAGGTTATCTGAGAATTTTCTAACACTATAGGAGCTACAGGTTTGTATGTCCTACAAACCTTATCCTTTTACTGGGGAATCATTCAGAGTCAAACTCATCTCTCTGCTTTTAATCAGCTCGCCATGGCATGTTGGTCTTATCTTCTCAGGAATAATCACATCAGTCTTTGTTTATACCCCACCTCATAATTGAATTGAGTTCGATTGAGAGCATGTCTCATACTGTCTTACTCATACCTGCAGATCATAAATCAATGATCAGTGTGTTTGTGAATAGTAAGACTACTATTGACCACATTCTAATTAATAGAAAAGGATGAAGGAAAGAAAAAAAACATTTTTAAGGCATTCTTTGTATCACATTCAGGTTGTGGGCTGCATTATCAAATATTCAGTAAAAACGTTTAAATGAGTTTCGAAAATATTGCACCTTAAATAACACTAAAGTTATGTTAATGGTATTATGGAAAAAAACCCTGTTATTAGACACTCACAGTTTTATTAACTGAAATGCTTTTTGCATGTCTTTTAAAAATAATGATACAATTAATGTCTTTTAACTATTAAAAGAAAATTTAAAATGTGACTTGCTTGGCTTTGCTTGGAATTTTTGAGCATATACAGTACTGTGCAAAAGTTTTAGGCAGCATAAAAAATGCTGTAAACAAAGAATGCTTTCAGAAAGGGTAATGTTAATCGTTTATTTTCATCAATCAACAAAATGCAGTGAATGAACAAAAGAGAAATCTAAATCTAATCAATATTTCGTGTGACCACCCTTTGCCTTCAAAACAGCAACAATTCTTCTAGGTACACTTGCACACAGTTTTTGAAGGAACTCGGCTGGTCGGTTGTTCCAAACATCTTGCGGAACTAACCACAGATCTTCTGTGGATGTAGCTTCCTCACATCCTTCTGTCTCTTCATGTAATCCAGACACACTGGATGATGTTGAGATCAGGGCTCTGTGGGGGCCAGAAGAACTGATGCTGGTCTGAGGGCAAAAGGTAGTAACACCAAATATTGATTTGATTTAGATTTTTCTTTTATAAACAATCATTATTTATATTTCTAAAAGCATTCTTTGTTTACAGCATTTTTTCCACACCTGCCTAAAGCCTTTGCACAGTACTGTATGTATATATATATGTATGTGTGTGTGTGTGTGTGTGTGTGTGTGTGTGTGTGTGCGCGTGTGTGTGTTTTGAATAAGCCTGCGCAATCAGTCGCCTATTTGCTGAAGTTTTTTTTATGGTTTGGGCCCCTGCCTCTTCATTATTTCCAATGAGTGTGTGGAATGTGTAGATAATTTCTGCCAATTTTTATTTAAATATCACTCAAGATAATCACAATTACAACCTGTCAGAACCTATGCCATTTTGAACAGCTATAATTGCATCTACAAATGTCATATTAACTTTAATAAAGCACAAAAAGCTACCATTTCTTTTTTTAAAGCATTCTGTTTTGGAAGCAGTCTGTGAGAATGTCGGTAGACCTTCATTGGAATTGCAAATGCCATCTTTGCAATGATTGTAATTCAAATAATTATACTACAGTACAGTACAAGTTCTCATTAATTTTTTTTACCTCTCTTTGAACATACAAATATCAGTCTATATCAGTATATAAAATATCAGTCAGACTCAAAGTAATGAACTAGCCGTCTTTGAAAATTTCTCAACAATAGTTAGCAAGTGCTTGGTAATTGCCGCCAGTCATATCTTTTCAATAATTGGAGACCTGTTGTTTGGGGGTGTATAAATGTACCTTGAACATAAAGGCAAACTGTAGGGGGCATATGTGTGTAGTGATTAGCACATTGTTGCAGTTTCTGTGCAGTTTTAAGAACTAAGCTCCTGCATCATTTAGAAAGGTGTTTCACGAGGCATACACTATACTCTTACCTCCCTGCTTGCTTTCTGTCTTTTGTTTCTGGAAATTTATTTGAAGCTTTTTGCAGATTTTCAGTATTTACTCTTACCATTAAATTAACTGTCTTTCGTGTTCTTAATTAACTACATATAGGTTAAAGATAAAGTGAACATTCAATGAATTAAGTCAGCAGAGTCTGTTAAATGTCCTTGCTGCTTTTAGCATTATTTGGGAGTCATTTTAAGACATTACCTAATTTAATTAGAGCATCTAACAGTCTAACAAAACATGTTTGAGCCCTTAATGAGTAAAATAGAGACTGTCTAGTATAGTTTTACTAGGTGCTGTCATTTCACTGTTGTTAGTGGCTAGTGGCTTCTTTCATGTGTTGAAGTTGAAGGGAAGAGGAAGATGCAGTATTTATGAGAGGGATTGGCCAAGGCTGAGGGACTCAGCATGCAGCTGCAGTATAGTGTAGAAAGACTGATGATAGAATCAGCCTGGGAACAACTGGAGGACAATCTTTTAGCTGCAGAGATAACTGGAACACATTTTATTCCCCGAAGTTGGAATAATTCAAAATTTTCATTTTGCCACCTGTGGGATAATGTGTGTGCTGGAAGGGAGGAGGTGGGCAGAGTGGGGAAGAGCAAGGTTGAATTGTACAGCAATGTGTGTGACACTTGGGAGGGAACTGCTGCTACTGACAGAACAGGGTTACGACCATTGGATAGGTTTGTGTGTGGGTGTGTATGTATGTGTGTGAACCTACTCTTTTATTTCTTATATCAGTGTTTCAGTATGAGTTTGCTGCTTGGCCGCCTCCTTTGATTTGTAACATCTTTGGGCAGAAGAATGCACCCCGTCACAGTTCATGCTCTTTCCCAGTTTGAGGTTAACCATCACATTCTCTGCCAATGGCTGCTGTGCTGGTACTCACATTCCCAGACTGCACAGGCTGTTTTAAAGGACCTGTATCGATTCCTTAGAGAAAAAAAAATGGCTGCTTTGTGTTACTAAAAGTACGCTTTGTTTTCCTATTGATTTAATGAAAGTAGAGGCACTCAGAAAGCATGGTGTTGTTTGGATAATGTATCTTATGCATTAATGAAGAAAAGGTTTTTCTTTAACTGACTTGCATGCTCAAAGTTGTTTTTTTTTTACCTTCTCCCTTCTGCACACAAAGCACTTTCCATAAAACACAAAACATGCCTGTAGGCTACATAAGTATCACTCGCACCTGAAAATCAAACAAACCAGAAACATGAATCAAGGGACTCCCTGACACATGGCCGGTCCTGCTGTTCTTGTGGGTCATTAAAAGACAAGCTTCTCTCTCCTCAGTCTGCTGCCCTTCTGCTTCCCTGTTATTTATGGCACTATATCTGCTCATACAGCCCTTCCTAATTATACTTCACTATTAAGATTAATGGGGGACCTCAGTCGGATGTCTCTGCCAAGCTTACCTTTGTTTGTATTGACTGATGAATGGGAAACTCAGGCATTTCCAGAAGATTCCCTATGGTCAGTGAAGATAAAGGTTGACTAGCCAGTTTACTGCAGGAGATTCAGTCTGAATTCACTTTCCAGTACCATTTTTAAAAGTACCATTTAATTCTCTTCTGATTGCAAATGTGGTATCGTTATTGTTCAGTTGGACATAAATGAAACTGACCTTAATATTCACTTCTAAAAAGGCTTTTTAAAGTTTACATGGCTGAAAAACTCTGACATCACACTTTATGAAAGAGTCCCATGTTTCAATCTTCGACACCATTTCAATGCTAATGCACAAATTAACTCCTTAATGCTTCTGTGAGAAGTATCTACTCAACCCTCTCTGAGCTGTAGTATGGCTCTATAGCTCTATCAAAAAAAAATGTTATTTGTTTGTTTCTAAGCAAGTAGTAGAGCTTGCATGAAAACATGAAAACATCAACAACAAAAAAACATAAAAACGTCTTCTCATAAATTACCTCTAAGTATTTTGCATATCAGATGACTAACTTGGCATTTTGTGAGCCTTTGCAAAGATAGAACCAGAGAGGACAGAAGAGGTTGCTTCCAAAAGTATGTTGCCATTATTTTTCAGCTGTATGCATTTAAGTTACTAATGTTGAAGTGCAAGTTATCCTCAAGCAGAAAACAGCCTTTGTTAACCCAATAAGTAATCTGTTCATTAGAGCATTTAATCAGATAATATGCTAATATGTGAAAGATCACTGTACCACAAACAAGAGCCCTGATCTCATCTATATGGATAAGTGTAAGGATTTGAATGATTTTGACAGGGCAAAACTGCCAGTGCTATATGCTGGGTCAGAAAAACCTCTAAAAGGAGAGATCTTATGGGGTATGCAATGGTTAGTATCTACAAAAGTTTGCTCAAGGAAGAATAATCTTAACTGGTGAGCAGGTTATGGACACCTAAGGCTAAAAATGGGCAGAAAAGACTGGCCAGACTGGTCCAATTCAGCAGAAAGTTGTCACAGTGCATCACAGCTTGCTGCAGTTTTTTCAAAAGTGCCTTCAATGGTCATGAGAGCATCTGAGGTGGACCATAGAGTAAAGACTGAAAAATCACTATTTCTATTACACTTTAAGGACAGCCGGGTGCTGCTTACTGGAGGAAGAGATGGCACCAGGATGCAAAGGGAGAAGGCAAGCTGGCGGAAGCAGATGAGTGCTCTGGGCTAGGAGAATGTGGGTCTTGGCATTATTCAGAATTCAGTATGTCTTATTAGGATCACAGGCAGAAAAAAACTGTCTTCTGTGATTATTTCTTCCTTACTAAAATTGTAGAATAGCTATCATTCCTTATAATAACTACAGATTTGTATAAAGAGAATAATTATGAAGTAACTTAGTAAGTTAGTGAAATTTATTTTACCAGGAAGCAATAGCAATCCATTTCCAACATGAAAAAATAAAGAAAACAAAGAAAAAAGGCCTAAATAAATTCAGAGAAAAACCTAAACAAATCTTACTTATAAGCTAAACCGCATGTACTTTTTGTGCCATTTTACTTTACAATAGCACATTAAATTTGATTGTTTTTATGGGTGCACACTAGTTTTGAAATTAATTTAGTTCTTTTAGCAAATGCTTTATAATATTCTGACCACAAATGCATTTGTATCCAAAAATACAAAGCCACACATCTATCTAGATATTCAATGAAACCATTCATAGATACTAA
This sequence comes from Hepsetus odoe, assembly GCA_017165825.1. Taxonomy (NCBI): domain Eukaryota; kingdom Metazoa; phylum Chordata; class Actinopteri; order Characiformes; family Hepsetidae; genus Hepsetus; species Hepsetus odoe. Next base: position 30,435,336 of record CM029367.1, read on the forward strand.
AGCAAGGTTTACTGTGAGTTGGAAACGCTTTCTTATCCAGATGGACATCCTTTTGATTCTCCTCTCAAGAATCTTTTTTTTCCCTCATATATCACACATGGGTTACTTTCAGGAATGATTTCTGTTTCAGTAAACATTATGGCTTACATTTGTCCAAAACTTCTTTACAAATAAAGAAAAATCTGACAACCTTATCAGCATCCTGGGAAAAACCAAATCGTGGTGGTAGATCAGCAATGTGCTTCTGTCAGGCTCTTCTCACATCAGTGCAGCACCGCTGTTTGATTCCCCCTTTTCCACCAAGCATGACAGCCACTTTGCGACTGATTTGTTTACATGGCCTTATTGTTTATTTTCTCATCTGCTGTGTTATTTGTGTTTCTGTTCTTGGAGATGCACTCTTAATTCCCGGGTTGATTCCATGACTGACACAGCTTGCACAGATGTACTGTAGCTCTCAAACGCATTGAATGCATCACTCAAGCTGCCGCCTTCTTCCTCTCTCATCTGACAGGAGTGACAGAGTTGTTGCATTAAAGAAGAAACAACAAATATAGACTGAAACACAGGAACTATTTTTGATTTCTTTGGGGGTGTTTGGACCCCTGATAAGCAATACTGACAGGTGTGTCAGATGCCGCGTGTCACCAGTAGGCATCCCTATTGATGGACTGCATTCTGTGAATCTATTTTTGAATTCAAAGTTATAATTCACTTTTTATGACAAGGTGTAAAAGTTTACCCTGGAATTAATGACACTACTTCTGGAAGTTAGTTTTGTTGGGTAAAAATGATCTTATGTCAAAACTCAATCAATAAATGAGAACGCTGTCATCGTCAGTGACATTAATTGGATCTTTACATTGTTATTACACTAGTCTTGTATGAAGATGATTAATGTAGTTTTCTTCCATAGGACCTTTGCAGCATTTGTGACCAATTTGCTCAATAAAAACACATCTCTGTCTAAATGGCAGAGAAACAATGAAGTAGAGAACATGTCCAAATATTAAATTTACGATTTTTTGTCTACCTACTTGGATAGGTAAATCAATTTAGCTTTAAATCAGTGCAGTGTGTCATTAGCTTTATTTTTAGCAGGTTAAATTTTTTTTTCTTTTTACATGTTTTAATGTTTGCAGCGCCTTCATAATAAATGTTATTTATTTTCTAAAAGAAAATAAATTTTATTTTTCTTTTATATCTATTTTAATCTCATTTGAGTAGTTTTGTTGACAGTACAAGTCCCTTCTGAAATATTTTGGTGTTTGCTCTTGGTTACTGCTTTTGTTATTGTAGGTGACATTTAACTTACACTTACACTTGAACAAAGTTGACAAAAGCTATTTTCTTTGGCTTGTGGATACTTGAGGTATTCTGCATGTTTGTATCTTTGTGCCATCTGCTGTTTACGTGCCTTGTAAGTCATTGTGGCTAAGAGCATCTGCTCAGTGAATAAATGTATGTAAAACCCAGTGGAACTGAACATCATAATGATGATTACAATACCCACCGTTTTTTTTTTTTTTGCACCTCGATTTTGAGATAAAGACTCCAATCAGTGACACTCAAATGAGACTCGCACAGCTGTCATAGTGACATGACACACCCCCCTGCGTGATGCCTGACTGATGATCTGACTGACAGCTGATTTATTCAGACCCCTTTCCAATGAAGTTCTCCAGAAATTGGAGTCACTTTTATTTAACTGAATTTGTTGTTTAACCCCTCTTGTAACCTATGTATTATACCATTTTCCACAAACGTGTGTGAAGATTAATGTACTGTGGTCCAAACCCATGACTATGCTAGCAAAGCAGTTTAGACTATTTCTATCATTTGAGTCGATGCACATTACACAAGAAGCAGCGAAGCAGTGAGGACCCTTCACCATTTTCCATCCACATATCTGTTAGTGTTACGAATGAGCATTTATTTGCATGTTTGCACAGCTCCTTATGGATGAGTCTTCCCATAAGCTATATTAATTTAGACTCTGCACCAATGTTTATCTTCTATCATAGGGATTAGAAATGTAATTACTGCTCACAGCTGACATTTTTGTCATTTCTGTCTGCAAGTCGCTGTCAGCATAATGAACAAGTAGAAGATTTGCTTAAGGCCTTTTACAATCTCTCCTGGCTCCGCGTAAACAGCTGTATATTTCTGTTTACAATCATCTCCAGTGAGTAGCAAGTCGGTGTGTGCTCCTGTTTACCTAAAATGTATATGTGGCAGTAACTTAAACGCCTTCAGATATACAAATCAGCATATGTCCATGGGCTCCTAAGTTGTGCCATACTGCAAAATCATTTTAACAATTCATTTGCTGTAGCTTGTAACCCCATAAAAACTTTTTTTTTACAAATGGAAAAAAAAAGTTATGGATGGCACGGCTGTTGCCTCACAGAGAAAAGGTGTGAGAGTGTATGTGTGTCTGTGTGTCTGGGCTGGAGGACTGGAGACCTGTCCCCATGGGTGTCCCAATCTTTCGCCCTACTTAGGACAAGCTGCTAAGAAAATGAGTGAGTGAGTGAATAGTATTAATAATGTACTTTTTATTATATAAAACATTATTAGTAATAACAATCATGTATTGTTTTTATTATTTATTATTTTTTGTATTCTTCTTGATGGCATATATTTGACAATAAGTGAACACTCCAAGTTGAAAAATGGTCAAGCATAAGGAGCTGAATGACTCTGATATGGGCCAAATTAACACCAAGGATACCACAGCACACCCTCAAAAGCCTTGTGCTACATTATCTGTGGTATTAATTTTACCCATGTCAGATTCATACCACATATACCACAGAACACCTTCCGAGGTCTTGTGAAGTTTATGTTTTAAAGGGTCAGATCTGTTTTGGTGACACAAGGATGACGTACCCAACATTAGGCAGGTGATTTAAATGTTATGGCTTATTGGTATATAGTGCCATGGCTTGAAATAAGATTAAGAAGCCATCTGAGTAGGAAGTAGAAAAGGTAGGTCACAAATACCTGTGAGATGCAGCCCTGCTGGTGTAAAGGAGAGACATACTGTGTTTCTTTGTAGGGAAGAGAGCATTAAGTAAATCAGCACCTCTGCTTTATACATTATGCAGTAGAACACCATATAGCGTGAAAGCCTCAGATTCAGGTCATTATAGAAGCATATGAGAGCTGCCCTAGCATCGTGCTCTGGAGCAGTACTGATGCCTAGACAACCATAATACCCTCTTCCTGTGTGACTTAATAGAACTTTCTTTTGTTCGCTTCATGTTCCAATGTCATTTGAAGAAACATCCAGCACCCTCCTCCCTACTGAACAAGCGACATCTTTCCTGAAAGTGTATGACCCAGATTTATCTTTCTCATTTCCATTTCTCAGATGTTACTTTCTATTTCTTCTAGTTTGTGGAGCCTCCCTGCTTACTCGTGTGTAGCCAGTTGTTATTTCTAATGTTTAGAGGCAATAGGGAGGTCCCTTGAGCATAGAGTCATTTACTTAAAAAATGCTTCCTCTAAACAGAGAGGAACTCAAAGGCGCGGGTAATAAATACAGCGCGCCTCCCTTGCCACGCGCTAATATTTAATCAGCTATCAACAGGCTGCTGAGTGCACTCCACTCAAGCTAGTGCCCTCGGAAATGTATTTGTTTCTTAAATTGGACGAGTCCGTATCTGCAGTTTAACATCGTAACTAATTGGCCCTGGTGGTTTGTTGCGTGCGCTTCAATGCTTTAAATGGTTGCCTGAATTAAAGAGACTCTTGTCTTGTCACTACAGCCCTATTAAAATTCTTTGCACACCTAGCGCTTTGTGTGGTGTGATGATTAGAATGAAAAATACTTCGATATTAGTTCCTGTTTGTCTTATAGGCTATTTTAAGTCAGATGTATTATTGCCCTTTACACACTTTCACACTCTTCATTCACTTCTGTTTAGTGCATCAAGTCTTTCATTGAAACGGGAGTCCGTGTCTATGGGTGTTCACCTCTTCACACCTTTCTTTCCTCACCTGTTTTCCTCCACCTCTATCATGGATCACAGCCAACTCATAATTAAAAGCCCACATTAAAACACTTCAGCAGTTCTAAGTGGTTGTGTGAGGGATCACCATTAGCCCTAAGCTCATGATTTTTTTCACCTCTATGTGAGGAAATATGTTTAAAATTATGCTGAGTCAAAACCACTGGGAGGACACTATGGCATTACTTTAGGACCAGGAAATGTGCCCTTTAGCAGGTAGAAGTGAGCCAAGCTGTGGATGAACTGTCGTTTTTTTCCATCCATCCATTATCTGCCTTGTCCCAAACGGGGTCGCGGGGGAGTGCTGGTGTCCAACCCAGCGCACACAGGGCGAGGACGGGGGACGCACCCTGGACAGGTCACCAGCCCATCGCAGGGAGGAGCGGGACGAGGACGGCACCTTGCTCAAGGGTACCTCAGGGCAACCTATTGGGAAGGGGTTTGAACCCCCGCCCCTCCTCCGATCACGTGGCCAATGCCCTAACCACTAGGCCTCTACTGCCCCGAGTAGGGGTAGTTTTTTTTTCTTTGTTTAAATCAGCCTTTGTGGCCTATTAAACACTATTTTAAACACTTAAAGCTGATTGTGTTTGTCTAGTTCTCTTATGAACTCATTATCAGAGCTTCTGTTTTGTGGGATAATAATTCCTTGTCTCTGTAGGGCAATTGAATGAAAGTAAATTTCCTTAAGATAAGTTATAGGTTTAGAGATGAGTTGTCAGTTATTTGTATTACTGCTTGTCTCAAGAAAGTTACTGTCTTTAAATTGTTGAAAAGGGATTGTTTCTTCATTTTCTGAGTTAAAAAGTTTCAATAGCATTTTTTTATTCCAGTCGATCTAAAACAGAAAAAACTTAATAATCACATTATTTATTTTTTCAGTGGTCAGCAGCTTTTTTATTTCATTCAGGTTCTCTACGTACCCACTCAGCCTCTGATTAATTTTGGCCCTGATGTTCTCACCCTGATGTTTAAAAGTTAACGAAATGCCATATCAGGGGCAGCGGTGGCCTAGTGGTTAGGGTGTCAGCCACATGATCGGTGGATCGGGGGTTCGAACCCCTTCCCAATGGGTTTCCCTGAGGTACCCTTGAGCAAGGTGACGTCCCCGTCCCGCTCCTCCCTGCGATGGGCTGGAGACCTGTCCAGGGTGTGTCCCCTGTCCTCACCCGTCCTCACCCTGTGTGTGCTGGGTTGGACGCCAGCGCGACCCCATTTGGGGCAAGGCAGATAATGGAAATGCCATATCTGTTTTCCACACACTCTCTTTTTGAGAAGTGTGAGAAGACAATATATAACTTCAATCAAGGTAGAAACTTGGTTAAAAAATGTAAAACATTAAAGCTGTTTATTACTATACCCGGTTCATTGTTTTACTTGGATGAGCTGTTAAAAATTATATTTATAATATGCCATTATTTATAGTAATGATATATTTTTTTTTGTGCTACATACCTTATCTTGATTGACAGATGTATTCCCCATGTAGTCTGTCACTCTAGTCAGGTATTAAATCACTTACAACTGCTTGAATAAAAAAAAGCAAGATTTTATCAGTTATCTGACATTTTTAGTTTTTGTTCAAATACATAAATCATTAATGCATGAGATAAGAAAAAAATGTCTTCCATAAGGTAAAGTCAAGGGTATCTTGTATTCCCACCACACTGTGACTGTGGAGTGCAAATCCCACCGCTGCCAAGGCGTGGGGCAGAGGTGGCCTAGTGGTTAGGGAGTTGGCCCCAGGATCAGAAGGTCATGGGTTTGAATTCCAGACCAGTAGCTTGCCCTGAGGTACCCATGAGCAAGGTAATGTCCCCATCTTTGCTCCCTGGGCACTTTTAATTGCTGCCTCCTCCTGCATGTGTGTGTGGATAAAATGCAGAGACAGAATTTCAGTGTGTTTCACAGTGACAAGAACAGTCACTTTCACTTAAACCTAAGACATCTGAGGTTCTTATGCCATTTAACCTAGCTGTGAGGCAGTTGGCAGTAACTAAATATGAATTCATTATCAAATGGAACTCTGCCATTTTACCCATTTATGGTTATTTAAAGGTTTTCTTAGTCAGCTTGCCATAGCAAGTAGGCAACTATGACGGCCGAAAACACCATTTGCTATATAGCCTGAAACCCTGTGAACGTTAAACTGGCTTGAAAAGTTTGCACTGAAAATGCTTCTGATCTTGAATTATCTGCAATTTGTAAATTCAAGCTCATGCTTAACATGGCCTTAAGATCTTGCAAGTCTTATGGAAATTTGATATATAAACAACCTCAGATGTTAAAATGTAATATTTTGTTTTGCCTCATGTTTCAAAATTGTTGTAAACTTATGATAACTAGAAATGAGCATGTAAAGTGAAATACTGTCAAAGTTTCCTCCTGGGAAGCAAGCTTCTGGACTCCCTTAGTTGTGTCAGGTTTTCTCCACATGTTGAACATCTCATGCAAACCTGTCTGCCCAGAGAATCTCCCTGAAGGTTGACACAACTCTAGATGAACTGTGCAGCGCTATTGCCTAACCCAGATACTGCATCATTGTGTCTCACGACTAAAACTAAGCCAACAACAAGACAGCTCTACCCAAATATCGCCAGCATGTGAGTTTTGTTGAAAACATCCATGACCTGGAGAGTGACAAGAGCATTGTGAGAGTCATGTTCTTTGACTTCTCTAGTGCCTTTAACACAATCCAGCCTTCAGTACTGAGTGTGAAGGTGGGAGCAGGTGTGGACCATCACATGACTGTGTGGATTATTGACTACCTTACCAATAGGCCCCAGTATGTGAGACTCCAGGACTGTGTGTCTGAAAGGGTGGTTTGCAGCACGGGAGCCCCACAAGGAACAGTCTTCGCCCCCTTCCTCTTCACCCTGTACATGGCAGATTTCAAATACAACACGAACAGCTGTCACCTGCAGAAGTTCTCGGATGACACCGCTATCATTGGTCCGGTGTCGGAGGGGAATGAGCAGGAATACGGGGGGGGTCATCATTGACTTCGTCAGCTGATGCGAACAAAACCATTAATGCCAGCAAGACGAAGGAGCTGATGATTGACTTCCACAAGAAGTCCCCATTACATCGGTGAACATCCTGGGTTTGTGCATTAAAACAGTGGAGGAGTACAAATACCTGGGTGTCCATATCAACAATAAACTGGACTGGTCCACAAACACTAATGCTCTGTACAAAAAGGGCCTAAGTCATCTTCACCTGCTAAGGTGGCTGAGGTCCTTTGGGGTGAACAGAAATCTTTTGAGTTCCTTCTATGTTTTTTTATGCTGTGGTCTGCTGGTGTGGAAGAATCGCGGAGAGGGACAGGGGAAAACTAAATAAACTGGTCAAGAGGGCCAGCTCTGTCCTAGACTGTCCGCTGAAATCTATCGAGCAGGTAGGGGAGGAGAGGATGTTATCCAAACTAACATCCATCATGGACAACATCTCCTACCCCCTGCACGAGACTGTACGAGCACTGAGCAGCTCGTTCAGCAGTAGACTTTTACACCCATGGTGTAAGAAGGAACGCTACCGCATGTCATTCTTACCGGCAGCCATCAGACTCCACAACACAACCTAGCATTACTCATTTATTATTGTTATTATTATTAATAATAATATAATTACATTGACATTTATATCTACATTTATATATACATATCTACATTTACATTTATTTATTTATAATTATTTATAAATGTATAATTTGTTATTATTTACTATTATTATTAATACTATTATATGCTATCTGTGTATAAGGTTATCTTTCCGTTTTCATATTCTTTTCATATTCTTTCTTTCTTGTTAATTGTCCTGTAAACATGTGCATATATATATATATATGTATATGTGTGTGTGTGTGTGTATGGATATATATATGGATATCTTTATATATTTTTTTATATTTGTTTTTATATATTCTCTCTTTCTTGTTAAAGAGCCCTGTAACACCCGAATTTCCCATTCGTGGGATAATAAATTATTATTCTATTCTATTCTATTCTATTCTATTCTATTCTGTCATGCCATAATGTCATGCCATCCCATGACTGAAGCGTGAATAGTGTGAAATGTACAAATGTACATGTGAATAGCCTGTGGTATTAGACATTAGAGCACTGCTCAGACCAATCAGATGCCACCTTGTGTCACTACTTCTGAATCATGGATTTGGATGGTTCTCAGATGGCAGCTAGCAACAACATTGAATAGTACACTGAGCCTGTATATGAATAACATATTAATAACATTGTATGGACATATCCCAATCAAAAGCTGTGGGTTAACAGCTTTTTTCAGTTTATGGTTCAGATCGCAAACAGCAATCCTCCTCTCTGGACTCTCAGATGAAAACAGGAAAGTCTTCTACACAGTCAGAAAGACAATGAATAAACCCTTCAATAGGAAGGAAATGTTATGTAGTAGTAGGAAAAACAACAAACATTTGTGGAGTGGACTAAAAACCATCATGGATTTATAGAGAAAAAGTGGGATATGTCTACATTTCTTCCAGGATAGCTGAACCCCTTCTATAGTCGTTTTGCAAATAACACCATTCTGGAGCATCTGCAGACACGTTGAAAAAGTATCCACTTCAAATATCATCAGCAAACTTGTTAAAATCTCAAAATGGGAAGCCCAAACAAATCTACAGTATCCTAGCTCATGCCGTCATTACATGTGCATACAAACTGAAAGGTCTTCAGCTTCTCCATGCAGCAATCTGCAGTCCCCATGTGTTTGAAAAAGACCACTACTATCCCAGTCCCAAAGGAAAAAAATGCATTTGTTTAATGACTGTTGGTGTTTTTGGAGTCATAGCTGACATTCATCCCACTACCCAAAGCAGATCTAGTTTGCATATAGACCAAAAAGTTCCAAAGATAATGATAAAGCACTCATTCTGGCACTGAATGACACAAACATTGACTACAGCTCCCCTTTTAACACCTTCCTTTGCTGCTAGATAATGGACTCCCTGTCATGAGAACCTCAGGTTGTGCAGATTATTTCCCTGGGTACTCACCAATTTATATAGGTTTACCATGGAGAGTATCCTGACAGGCAGCACTATGACGCAGGATGGCAGCTACACCGCCCTCAAATGCAAAGTCCTGCAGAGGATGGTCAGATCAGCACAGCATAAAACCAAGACTAAGCTGACAGCCATCCAGGACCTCTAAAGGCAGCGTTGCAAGTCACAGCAGATTCTTGCTGACCCTAGCCAGCTATTCTGCCATCCGTCAGATGGTGCAGGAGCATCCAGACTCGTACCAACAGATTCAGAGACATCTTTTTCCACAAAGCAGTCAGGTTACTGAACTACTGACACTGACACCTGCACATACTTCTTACACACATTGTGCAAACTCCACAGTGCCTGGACCTTTAAGACTCAAGAGACTCAAGATTTCTGCACAGAGCAAAATATATGTGTGTGTGTGTGTGTGTGTGTGTGTGTGTGTGTGTGTGTGTGTGTGTGTGTGTGTGTGTGCATGTGTTTGTGCTTGTGTGTGTAATTACCTTATTTTGCATTTGGAGTGGTCTCTGAGTCTAAGGATTTAATTACTAATTGGTTGAGTTGGCCCCAGGATCGGAAGGTCATGGGTTTGAATCCCAGACCAGTGGGTTGCCCTGAAGTACCCTTGCTTCCCTAGCAAGGTACCATTACCATTTCTGCTCCCCCGGCTCTTTCAATAACTTCCTCCTGCTGCAGGTGTGTCTGTGTGTGTGTGTATGTGTGTGTGTGTGTGTCTGTGTGTGTGTGTGTGTGTGTGTTAAATGCAGAGGCTGTATTTTGTTGTGATTCACTGTATGTTGTGCTGTGCTTCACAATGACAAGTTGTCACTTTCACTTACTAATTAACGTAAAACTTTTAATAACAGTTTAGATGCAAAGATAAAAGAATATAGCAGACATGTCTAGAAAATGTTATATTTTTTATGATACAAGTATGAAAATAAATATGGCTGGATTCATTGTTTTTTTTTTGTTCGATTTTTGCTTTATCATGAATAAATACTTTTGAATACCAAATGAATACTATATATATATTGTGTGTGTCTGTATATATATATATATATATTATATATATATATATATATATATATATAAACACAGTACTGTGCAAAAGTTTTTAGGCAGGTGATGAAAAAATGCTGTAAACAAAGAATGCTTTCAGAAATATAAATAATGATTGTTTATTTTGATCAATTTCCAAAATGCAAAGTGAGCGAACAAAAGAAAAATCTAAATCAGATCAATATTTGGTGTTACTACCTTTTGCCTTCAAACCAGCATCAGTTCTTCTGGCCACCACAGAGCCCACAGTCTCCACATCACATCAGTGTGTCTGGATCACATGAAGACAAGAAGGATGTGAGGAAGCCTACATCCACATAAGATCTGTGGTTAGTTCCCCATCCCTGCGATGGGCTGGCGACCTGTCCAGGGTGCGTCCCCCGTCCTCGCCCTGTGTGCGCTGGGTTGGACACCGGCACTCCCCCGCGACCCCGTTTGGGACAAGCGGCAGATAATGGATGGATTTCATATATAACTACGTTATTTATGTTTTATACATTTATTGTTTTACAGCATTATTGTTCTTTAGATCAGTATCTAGCCTTACAGTATTTAACCACATTTATTGAGGTATCTGACTTGTAAGTCAGAGAGGGGATATATATATATATATATATATATATATATATATATATATATATATATATATACTTTGACGAGCACCAGACTGATGACCAGACAACTGGGGCAGATTATGGCAGGTTTACAGTCTACATTGATTAGGACCTTTCAAAAGGGATCCAAAAAAGCCCAAAGGTTCAACTGATGCCCAAGGCTCACTGTTGCATGTAGGGAACAAAGACTAGGCCATCTGATCCAGTCTCACAGAACAGCTACTATAGGACAAATTGTTGAAAAAGTGGTACATCAAAAAAAAACAGTGCATCAAATCTGATAAAAATGTCTTGATTTGTCTGAGCGGTTTTGAGTTTACTGTGACCTACACAGGTTAAGGTATAATACAGCTTTCCTGTAAGGAACCATTTTGAAATCTAGTTAACAAAGGACAGATGTAGATGTAGTTGTTTCTCTTATTTCCTTTAAAGAGAAGAAGTCAAGAAGAAGACAAATTATTAGATTTGTGGTTATATTTTACATGGATGTATTCCAGTATGACCTCTTTGACTTTTTCATGATCTTCTGTATAACAAAAATAAATGCAGTTTAACACATGTCTAGAGCAGCATAAAGCACCACTATGGAGAATCCGCAAAATTAAATTATGGAGCGTCTGAAAAGGGCAGTGCATTACAACACAGTTATTTAGAGAGGGAACAACAACCTTGGAAGTGACTTCTAAGGCCTGAGGAGAGGGCATCATTATACAAAGGCCAAGCTGTAGTTGGTCTCATTAATCAAAATGGCTAGCAGTCTGGGAACATTGTTAGTTTTCCATGTGAGTTATTAAAGAAGAAGATAACAGGGGTGAACGCTCTCTACCTCAGGCTTTTGTGCTATTTCCAGATTATAACTGACCCACCTTCATTTTGACACACACCTGAGTTACAGTATTTTCGTGTTTAACAAGACATTTGCTTCAGTTTCTGTAACAGTTCATATCACTGTAACATGTAGTTAATTACTTTTCATTTATTACAATGCATTTTGATATATTTTGATTTTGCAAATTCATTTGCAAATCCAAGTGCTAATCTAGATGATAATTGTTTATTAGGTTGGCTATTTTTCATGTTGAAAAGTTGCTTCTGAATGTTAGTAATGATTAGTCATGACTTACCCAAAATAATTTTTTGGTGCTATAAAACCAGTTTGGTTTGTAGCATGGTGTTGTAGTTGTTTACGCAATCATGTCACACTGAGAAGGTTTTTGATTCAAATCCTGGCCTTGGTGCTTTCAGTGTGGAGTTTGCAGGCTTTTTGCCTTTTGAATGCAGGGATAGACTCCAGCACCCCCTACGACCCTAGTTAGTGTAAGTGTTTAAGATTTATGGATGGATGGACAAGTGTATAAAATGAACAGGAACATCGGTTCAGAGTCCACGAAAATGTGTTTTTGTACGCTTTTAAAGCTTTGTGTGGCCTTGCCCCTGTATATGTTAATAGATCTGCTCTGTCTGTCTGCTGCTCCATGATCATTCTCAGTGTTTTTTTTTTTTTTGCTGTTCTGGGGTCTTGAGTTCAGTTAAAAGGACATTTGCTTTTGCTGTTGCTGTAGCAAGAGTCATTCTCAGTGACCTAGAGAAAAGAGTTTTTAAATCCAAACTTAAAAACCTTTTTTTGCCCATAAGTAACTGCTCAGTGGTTTGTGCTGGATGAGCAGTAAGTGCTGTTTTATGTCTTAAGTATAAATGAGTCTGTTGTATGTGGAGATCTCCACATACAACAGATGTGAGATAAAGTTTTTTAAAATTATTTTTAAAGCAATTTAGTTTAAATTATTGTCTATATTTTATATGGGGCAGTGGTGGCAAGGTACTGTTCCCATCACTGCTCCCCGGGCGCTTTCAATAGCTGCCCACTGCTGCACAGTGTTTGCATGGGTTAAATGCAGAGGTCCAATTTTGTTGTGGTTCACTCTGTGCTGTGCTGTGACCTCGCAACGACAAGGGTTGTAAAAAAAAAAAAAATTATATTAATAACCTTTACTTGCATCTAATATGGTAGTCCTTCACAAGTTTTAATAAGTAGTAGGAATCTAAGATGATTTAAATTGAAGTTAAAAATGATAATTCAGGAGATATCAGGAGAAAATGCTGAACTGGATGTCTGTGAGACAAAATTAATAATTAATATGGTCTAATGATGTAACAAATCTAACCTGAATTAACCCTTACTCACACTGTGCTGTGAAACGTTACCTGGTATTTTCCTTTTTGCCAGGGGTTAAGAACATGAGCAGGGCGTATCATGGTAGCTTATATTTTGGGACACATCTTAAGCGATGTTCATTAAAAATAACTTGTTTTTAAAGCTTAGTGGTTGTAAATAAAAAAAAAAAAGGAAACTTTCTTGTTACCAGAAATCTTGATATATTAAATATCTAAAAAGATTCTGAATGTATTCTAAAATTTAAACGATATTCAATATTATGTTAAAATACTTTAGTGTTATTATAGTATGTGAATTGTGTAGTAAATAAAATGTCTTTCCAAACAAGTAATTAAAAAAAGCTATTAAAAAAGTACTAGATCTATTGTAAATAATGTCATCTTAGATATGTTGTAATACTGCAGCCACTACAGGAGACAGATGAGTCTGATGACCTAGATAGCTTTAATCATGCAGAGATTCAAAGAAAAAATCGTTGATAGTAAAAACCTTGATAACTGGAATCTCTTTCTGGACTATTTTATATATATTACATTTTTGTAATGCAGATTTATTTCAGCTTATGTATATCCTAGTATTGTGGTATAATGATAACATATGTTACTTAAACGAGGATGAATAAGAATATAATTCTCAAGACTGTATAGAATCAAGTCAAGTCAGTTTTATTTATTTAGCGCTTTTTACAACTGTTGTTGTCACAAAGCAGCTTTACAGAATCTGTGTCAGAGCCCCAATTGGGTAAGCCAGGGGTGACGGAGGCAAAACTCCCTAAAACATAAGGAAGAAACCTTGGGAGGAACCAAGACTCAAAAGGGGACCCATCCTCCTCTGGTCGATGGAAATAAAGAAGGAAAAGAAAAAGAGAAAGTGCATTTCATAAATAATCAATTTAGCAATGACTTCCGGTAAGCATGGGTTACAGTAAAAGAATCCAATAGTGACTGTTAGAATCTTGAGTAGAATCTGTTCTAGAAATTTGGCCTTGATAATGTTATATAAAGTATTGTGCAAAAGGTGTTTTACATCTTTAGAAGTAATTTTATTTTGGCTTAAACATATTTCAGCTCAAGATGTTAAGAACCCTTTGTCTTGTCTGGCAAATGAGGTCCCAGTTGTTTTGATATGACCCATATGAATTAAGGTAATTAGGCACAACTCAGTTCTAAACAAATTGTTCTCTTTGTAAACAAAGAAACTTCATCTGAAGTGTCTACTTTCTCTTGTCAGCACACAATTTTAGTTACTGTGATAGGTGGAGGTGTTCATTAAAGCACTAATGCAGTAAACATTTATTGTGTCAAACCCGTGTGTGCTATGTACCGAACAATAAGTGTGTCACAGTGATGAATTGGCTCCATTTGCTGAATTTTTTCACCCTACCTTCTCCAACTGGTGCAAATATTATTGCATAAACAATTAACCCAACCAACACGGATAGAATCGATTAATTTCAAAGCGGTACTTGTTTATTATTTGTATTATTGTTTCCTTGCTTGGCAGAGGACAGTTTTCTAGGCACAGATATGAATTATTGAGAAATGTCAGGCAAAGTGAGCTTCAATTCTCCTTGCAATCCTTTCTTTAAGCACATAAGTAGTTGGTAAATATCAGGTATCTCATATGAAACATTTTCTGCAGATATAGCAAGTACACCTCTTGGAGATGCTGTAAGCAAAGACTGAAAACATATACCTCAATCATTTTTCCGGCATCCTCTCTAGAAGACCATTGTTTTATTTTGTGCAGTGATGTGATGTTAGCTCTCCTAGACCCTTTCTGGCTTTGGTATCTGCAGTCAAGCATGACCCCTGGCTGGAGGTCAACATCAGATTACTGAGGATCAGCGCCCTTCTGACAAATGTAATTTTCTCAGGCGTAATGGTGGTCACCTCCTGCACCGCAATGCTGCTAGTGGTCCTGAGTCTCTCTTTCTCTCTCTCTCTTTTGTTCTCTGTCTCTCTTTCAAAGCCTGCTATCCAGCTGTACAACCTACATCTCACTCTTAAGCATGCAATGATGGGATAGCTTTGCTTGACCTGTGTCTACTACATCTCTCACTACTGTAAATACCTCCGGTTCCAACCTGTTCACAATGGGTTCTCATGGGCTGTAATTGATAGAGGGAGTAGTGACCAATATGCAGTTATTTTACTGCTACAGTGATACATCTGCTTTGTATGATACAAAATATTCTTTCCTGAGGTCACTGCAGACATTATTATTGTCAGTATTTAAACAACACTGATCAATATTAGGTTTTTTATATTACAAAAGTATATTAGTAAAAATGGGTAAATATTGTTTTTTTTTTTTACTGGATTTAGTGCAGCACAAATATGTTATAGGTTTAAATTAAAAATCCATGTACCCAGGGTTTGATAGCAGTTTAAATAAACAATAAAGTTGTCAGTGTCAAAACATCATGTCTTGTGAAAATGTCTTTATTGTTTGACTGAAATACTCATAGGGTCTAATTCTGTTGATTGATAAAAGATGAGAAATTTTATTTAAAACACCCTGCTTCTAAAACCTGCTTCTATGTAAAACAGATAATACACTTTAAAGGCCAAAACTTGTGATTTTTATTGGCTAAAAGAAACTTCACTGAGGCATGGTATTTTGATTTTACATTTGCAGCATTTAGCTGACGCTCTTATTCAGAGTGACTTCCATGTCCTCATTACAGGGACAGTCCCCCTGGAGACACTCAGGGTTAAGGGTCTTGCTCAGGGACCCAGTGGTGATAGTGTCAGAGGTGGGATTCGAACCTGGGAACTCTTGAGCCACAGGTCCATGGGCTTATGCCTTATTTCTATTTATGAAATATAGAACTCCAGTTGCTCAGAGTTGCTTAGAGACCTAATATACATACCTTTAATGAACTTCAATAAGCTGGTCGCTAAACAGCCATACAACAAGAGTTAGATTCTTTAAAAAATGTAAGGATTTTTTAAGCTATTGAAAGCACCTAGGGAGCAGTGACAGGGACAGTACCAAGGGTACTTTAGGGCAACCTACTGGTAAGCGGTTTGAACCCAAAATTTTCCAATCCTGTGGCCAAGTCCCTAACCACTAGGCCACCAGTGCCCTGCCCTGCCCTGCCCTGCCCTGCCCTGCCCTGCCACTGCCACTGCCCTGCCCTGCCACTGCCACTGCCACCATGTCTGACATGCCCGCAGCGGTAGAGTAGGGATGTGGGAATGGTTTGCAGCTTCAGAAGGAAGGATGATATGATTTCTCTTCCTCTCTCCACCTTCTCACTACTTTTACTTTCACCCGAACCTAATAAAGGAGAATGTCCAGTCATCTTTCCATGATCTGGAACTTGAACACATTTTGGTTATGAAGCAGGACAACAACCAATAGCACTACTCCGCCTCTGTCCAGTCAAAAAAGAGAACCCCCATGTATCCAGATTTGTTGCTACCAGAGAAGTTTCTGTTGGTATTGCAGCTGGAAAAAAAAACGAGGTATGTCTTTCCTGAAACAGTTTTTCATCTACTAAGCAGAACTATTAGAATTTTGAAAAAATATCTTCCTGCCCTCTCTTTCTTCCACCCCCCTTATTCTATAATATAAATATAGAATAATTATAGAATAATCCTTATTCTATAAATAATTATATTGAGATTTCCTAAAATAAACAAGCTATTTACTATATAATTATCCATTCTTTGGAATTAGGCTAATTGAATCTTGACTAATGAGAATGTTTAAATGATTGTATCTACTTCTGTTGGATGTAATGTGAATGTGTTATGCAGAACCTCTTATATTAGACCTTGGTTTTAAACGATAGAATTAAAATAAAAAAAAGTACTATATAATAGTACTATTTTATGTACTATTTTTGAACACCCATGTGAGCATCCTTAAGGTGGAATTCAAAAGGCCCATAGTTGGATACACTGCTCATAATGATGCTGCAAGCTTCACAACAGCAAAGGGAATCAGACCAAACAAGATATTAAAGCATGTGGTGTTGTTATAATGGAACTTGGGAAAAGACATGAGCACCTCGAGCTGACACTGAAAGCATGCACTAGTGAGACCAGAAAGGAGGAAAAGCTGTAAATGAGATGGTACCGGCCACTGCAACAGTTCCAAGTATTAGTTGGCTATTTGTAGAGCCCTCCTGTCAAAACAAGCCCTGGTCAGGAAATGATGTTCCACTATTATGCAAGTCTGTGCAACAGGGTTAGCTTTGCAATAGGCTTTCTTTAAAGCTTTTTGAAACCTGCAGAATGCAAAATTTCCCTTCCTATTAGTTTACCTGATAGACAGCTTTTTTATATTCTGGATGAGTTCCATAACTGTTAGATGAGAGAATCAGATACATCATTCTGGCATGATAAATAAAACAGAAATAAACAAACAAACCTCTCGTGCACACAGCGAGACGGCCGCTGCAGACTTTCTCCGCATCCGGCGCTTTGAAGCATCAAAAGTGAGTGAGGTACTCTCATTCTGCTGGCTGGAGTGTCAGCAGCCACACTCAGTCAGAGCATCGGAAACCAAGAGAGCGGAAGCAGCTTTAGCAGCTCTTCTGAGACATGAGTGTCTCTCCACAAATGCTGCTTTGATCTGGCTTTTAATAACCTTCACTTGTCCTCACATTGTGCCTCTGCACAGGAACAAACATGTCACACTCATCCATTTGTGACTGTTTCCCTTTTGTATCGTAACTTCTCAGTTGGCTTGGTTGTTAAGGTTTTCTTTTTCAAATGAATACTTTTCCTTTCTATTTGTTTTCCC
Organism: Hepsetus odoe; assembly: GCA_017165825.1. NCBI lineage: Eukaryota > Metazoa > Chordata > Actinopteri > Characiformes > Hepsetidae > Hepsetus > Hepsetus odoe. The sequence goes on from CM029367.1 coordinate 30,452,985, forward strand.
TTTATCTATGTTTGCTGTGGAGTCAGTGAGAGGCACCAAAAGTATTTTGCATTCATTGTCTTGGGGTGTTTTAAGTGCTGAAATAAATTGGAGAATACATTTCGACCCAAAGCATTTTCTTTTTTCCCCACTAGTAGCCTTGTGATGGATTACAGAAAAAGAGAGTGACATGTATGCTCAGTACAATGTTTTTGCTGCAAGCCTGGTGTGGAGTGTTTGAAACAAGAAAAACCAACACTGGATTAATAAAACTTCTAAGGTGAAAGAGCAAGGAGATGGTTGAGGAGTACAGGAAGGAGATTCTGGGTTGGGGAGTTAAGACATATAAGGGAATGGTTAAGCCAAAGGAATAAGGCCATGGGATTAACTATGTGGAAGGGAGAAGGGAGAAGGAATAAAGGATAAATCAAATAAAATCCGTCAGGGTGTAGGACTGGAGATTTAATATTTAGTCTAACTTATATTGGGGATGCAGAATATGGAGTAAACATCAATAATGTGATTATACATATTTTGATTGTGATGCCTTTCTATAAATTAATTGATGTTATGCAATTACACATTTTCACATAGTTTATGCTCGGCCAGTCAGAAAAGAGATCATTTACATGTATCAAAATGTAAAATATAGACCCTTTTAAAATACCTAAAAGAATCAATGTCATTAATGGTTAAAGGTTGACGTAAATCTTTTGACTGTTTTTGGAGTACATGAGTATATTAAACTATTAAAACATAAGAGTTTTATAACGTATTGCATCCTTCAGCAGTGTCTGAGTTGTGTAAAAGGAGTAGCATCGGTATAGCCCAATGTAAATGGCTTAATGTTCAGCAAATTGGTTCTCTAATGTCAAAATAACTTCAGATTTGGGTTGGTTGGAACCGACAAAGTTTGCTCTGTTCTTAGTTGCATTGCTTCAGGTAAAGGGAGGTTACAGAGATATTTAATAGACTTAGTCTTCAGAAGACTTAATGAGGCAGTGGCTGACATAATTTATAATTTTCTTATGACACAGACATGTACTGTTGTCATTTTATTGGTTTTCTAAGCTTTTTGGATGCAGTCTTGTTAAACTGATTATAAAGTACTTGGACATGTTAAGCTTAATGTTAAATCTTCTCCAAAGGTAAAGATAAAATAACTTCCTCTCACCCCGAGTCAAACTGTCAGTTGAAAAAACATGCATTGGAAGCTGCTGTCTAAATATTTTTATTATACCACACCACTCAGACTCTACCTGATAAATACATTACCATGCACATGCATGACTAAGGAGAGTAAATCAACATGAAAATTCATCATTAACCACTCACAGCTTTACTGTTTACATCTGAAAGCCTACTTGATTTTTCATAAATGCTCATCACACAGGACTAAAATCTGTTACATTAATAAAATGTAGCTATAGTAGAATGTCCATTTATTTATTAATGTAACTGTTTTGTAAAAAGGATATAATAATCTACAGCAACAGCAGAATATTTGCTTTGCCATATTTAATTGTTCCAAAAGACTGATTAATAAACAAATCTGTCTATCTGTCTGACTGTCTATCTAACAAGTTAAATATTTCTTGAAATCCATTCAAATTCTGTCCACTTGGAACAGCATGCATTTGGTGCAAGATATGGATTGTTGCTTTAATGTAGATTACACAAGCATATATGTATACACATGCAGTTGTTAAATGTAATTACTGCCATATGCTGACTAACCTGCAACTATGTTTCTATCTCAGTAATGGAGCAGAGCTTATTAAATGTGCTACCGCCCCATGTCCAAAATACCGGCATACACTTTCATTTACCCAAGGTCATTTATAAATCAGTGCACATCAGCAAAATACTTAGATGCACTTTGTGATGCGTATGCAAGTAAATCACTTCAGAGATATTTTTACTTTCTTTATTTTGCAGTGGAAGTTTATTTTATTTTATTTGTTCTTTTTGCAGGTCTGTGGTTCTGCTTTTTGACTGTGTGTATGTTAAAGGTGATTCCAGTTAGTGTGGGTAGCTCTGTCAGCAGCAATACCAGCACAGAAATTGGTACCTGCCGCATACACTGTGATCTGAAAAACAAGTTTGTTGTGTTGAACATGTAAATGTACAGATGCATGTATACATTCTTTATATGAATAATCCATGTGAAATTATGTTTTTATTATTGCAGTAAAAGATTGTGTTAAGCACATAGCAGATTATAAATACAACTTCAATTTGCGCTTAGCCGTTGGTGTTTCACACAAAGCAGCTTTATTTGTGGAGAACAGCCGTGCAGAAATCCAAACAGAGGAATAGAAAGCAATAAAGCGTTCCATAATGATGAGAAATCTGCATCAGGACCTGCCGCTTATTGAGTTGTGTTATAAAAGCGAAAAACATCAGAACAGAGAGAGTCAATGAAGAGAGGCTGAGCACAGCATGCTTAAATGTGCTTTTTAGCTGTTGTCAAACTCTACTTTTAGTGGTGCTAATTAGATTTTCAGGGTGCACAGTGGTATATTTGTCCCTAATCAACATCACTCAACAACATCAATGTTGATGTTCTTTGCCGTTTTGATCAGAACTATGAATGTGATTTTTTCTATGCCTTTGACATTACTTCCATATAGAGTGGATCCCACTGTATTGCTCGGAGACAGCATGTAATAGAGATGACGACTTCTAGAGGACTGCGGGTTCTAATGTGCATGCTTAAGCTCGCACTCACCCCACAAGCTTTTCACACATCATGACACTGGCTGGCTATGCTGTATTGGCTTGATGATGTGCAAATGATTTCCTGATGAAGATGTATGTTAAATTGGATAGTTTTCTCACTGAAAGCACATTGAAATTGCCTTGTTTATGCAACCAGTTAACTACACTTTACAGATTGTGTATTATACGGTGTATGCAGTGTTTTAGGCACTTGCTGCATCACAGTGGAAGTAGGAGTATCATCCATCACAATGCAGTCACAGACATCGCAGTGTTTAGCCCAGCATCATGATTCAGCCTTTCACATACACCCAGGCCTAGACAGATAGTAGGGCATACTCACAAACATTGCAATATATAGATGTAGGCTTTGACAATTTGGTAGTCATTGCCCAACAGTATTTGGAAATATTTCCAGTGACACTGGAAACTTGACTTTCTTTTGAAGCCATCTTTTATTTACCTATTGAATTCATTGTACAGTGGGTTTGTATTGCTTCCGCTTAATTTTATTCTGTGGTATCCATCATCTGTGTCACTTCCTCCAGATATGGGTCATAGTATGCATATAATAGTGAAAAGGAATTTCTGCTGTATACAGTACTGTGATATGTAAAGATGAGAAAAAATTATTTTAAAGCTTTTTTATTTGGGCTTAAAGTATTTATATCTTCTTCTTCTTCTTCTTTTGGCTGCTCCCATTTGGGTAGCCACAGCGGGTCATCCGTTTCCATTTCATCTGGTCCTCTGCATCTACTGCCTTCAAACTGACCACCTGCATGTCCTCTTTCATCACATCCATAAATATCCTCTTTGGTCTTTCTCTTTTCCTCTTTCCTCATCGTCTACATCTTCCTCCCAATATAATCCTCGTCTCTCTTCTGGACATGTCCAAACCAACGCAACCTTGCTTCTCTAACTTTGTCTCCAAAACTTCTAAACTGCACTGTCCCTCTAATGCACCAATTTCTAACTTTAGGCATTTATGTATTTCAAAAAATAATAATGTTAAGAAACATTAACATAAAAAATATGAATATTAACATTGGCTGTTTAATGTATTTCAGAATCTTGTTTAAACTCTCCCAGTATATTTAGAAGTTCCTGTTCATTTTGGTTGATCAATGCTTCATTAAGTTAAATGTAAGTGTACGGTCAAGTGTACAGTTCACTGTGACTTGGTGCAGCAAGGACAAATTCAGTTGTGTATATGTGTTATTGGTATAACAGACTTGATCATTTGCTTAAGTGCATAGGACATTTGCACAAAGCTGTAGTTTTTTGAGAATCATTATAAGAGACTGAGAACCTGACAAAGAAGTGTGTATGTGTGTGTGTGTGTGCACATGCATGCGTGTGTGCGCATGTGCAGTAATCACTCTGGGGTCTGATTTCTGTAAAACAGGCTGATGTCTTATCTCTTTGCAGAACAGGAAGATGCTGTTACATTCTCCCTGTAGAGCACTGGAGGTTAATAGGAAAACCAAACCCAGCAAAATGTGATGCTGTCATGTTATCATACTGTTCTGTGCCCCTTTTTATTTTCTGCTTTTTAACTTTTTCATCCTTTGGTATATTTATCATAACTCCGTTGATCTTGTATGCCATAGCTCATTAACATGCAAAGAAAGCACATGCTTTCTTTGTGTGCCTGAAAAAGGTAAAGGCATCAAATGAATGATGGCAGTTCATAAGCAGTGTGTCTTTTTCGCATGCACATGTGTGCACACAGAATTGGAAAGCCATGTTCTTCTGTTCATTTACTAGAGAATTTCTGCATTCCATCTCACATTGTGCATTGGTGCTCCACTTGCCAGTTCTCTGATTACCACCTCTCTCCCTGCTCTACTTGTTTTTCATAGCAGCAGAGCAAAAACATTCAAATCACTCCAGTTTTCATCATCTATTCATGACTTTCAATGAGGCGCAGCCAGGAACTGAGGTAGATGAGGCGCTGACAGCAGATGTCTTAAACCCCACCATCAAAACCTACCATCATCATCATCGCCATTGTCATTGTTGTCTGTGGTGATTGTTGTCTGTTCTCTAGACGAATGAGTGCCTTTATTTATTTTTTTAATTTCTTGCCCACACCAGGAACCAGAGGCCAAACGATGCATGCTGGTTTCCAGTAGATTGGACAATTGTTAGAGGCCAGTTCATTATGGATGGCATGGTAGCAGCCAGGGCTTGTGCATGTAAAGGACATGAAATACACTACGATGTGCAGATGGCAGTCTCATTAGCAGAGGGTAGGCGATCATTCATGCTTGAATAATGATTGCATTTTGCAGTCCAGATATATGTCTAGTGCTGGTAAGTTCAAGGAATGTAGAGGTTAAACAGGCTTTGCCAGCAGGAGAACTGTCACTGGCTTTGCTATTAACCTTGCTTGATTTAGTTCTTGACACAGTAGAATGTCTGTTTGTGGTCTTTATAGACAGCCCGATTTTATTTTCTCTTATACCGTTCTAGCGTAACAGCGCATAAACAAAAGCTGACTAGTTAATTAAAAATACATTTTTCAAGTGTCTGTGAAATTAGGCTGAAGCTAGATCAAGGTGCTGCATTCTGATTGGTGATATATAAACCACTTTTTTTTTTTTTTTTGTATTGGACTCTTCCCATCAAACCGTTTTAACCGGTTTAGTCACATGCAAATATCACCACAGCTTTCAGAATCTCACCTCTTACACAGATTTTTGGCTCTGGCTCAGCAGTCTAATGGAAACCTATTCGTCCTAGCTAAGGAACCTTTATTCCGGCATGATCTTACACAGTTGGCAGTTTAAGTGTCAAATTGTGTAGTATTTTCACTACAGTGCAGTACTTTTAGCAGAAAAACTGATTTTCATGCCATTTTAGAGCATTTTTTTACTGTCACTTTATTTCAGACATTGTATGTGACTAGTGAACTAGTGAACATGCTGTGGCCAGCATGGAAAAGTCAACTTCAATGTACTCCTTAAGAGACAGACACACACACACACACACACACACACACACACACACACACACACACACTCACAAACACTTACACAATCTTTCCTGGGAAATGTGATGATTAAACTATGTCTGTCCATAGCGTCTCTCGCTGTTTACTGGGCTTTTAGCAGCCTGGGTAAACCATATCCTTTTCAGCACCTTCTAAAGACCATTCAGCAGGGATTCTATTTGCCAAACACAACAAGCCTGACATCGTACAGGTGCTCACAATGCCAGTGAAGATGTTGCGGTCGATGGACTGCCTTCCATTTAAAAGCGATCATAAGAAGGAGCTGTAAAAAAAACTCGCCTTTTATAATACAATTTTAGACAGCACATCTAAATGACATAATTAGATGGCAGTGCTGGCAAGCACATGAAACAGCTGCTGGCTTATCTGTGTAGAAAAGAAAGATGAAAGAAGGGGGGTGTGAATTGAAGGGGAAGGCATTGTGTAAAATGCAGGGTTAAAATGTGGGAAAGAATGATTATTTGCAAAGTGGTCCTTTGGTTGTGCTGCACCAATTGCTTCTTTTGCAGATGGGGGTTTTGGGGCAAAGTCGTGTCTGGAGACGGGCTCTGTGCTTTAATGTAAGCATTACAGAACTCAGACTTGGGGACATGTACACACAGTTCTTTGTAATGCCTCCCATACAAACAGAGTACCTCAGGAACTAGGCCTGATTCTAGTTTGCTCATGGTAGCAGTCAGCTGCATTGTTTTGAAGTGTTAATGTTAAGTTATATCTGGTTTAAAGGCCTTTAAGTACTGTATAAGAGAGTATTTCAGTTAACAGTAGCATTGAAAAGTTAAACAAAGCAGTTTTTATAAAGCTTTATCAGAAAATTTGTACATGAGTTTTTAGAATTTGTAAAAAAAAACAAGTTTGTCAAAACAAACACAAAAAATATGCAAAGCTAAAGTTCTGCTTTACAAGCACACAACAAGCTACATTTTCAGGCACAATTCATTGCAAATTATTCAGAAACAGAAAATAGTTTAGATTATGTACATTTTATTTAGTCTGTGTAATTCTGTATGTGCTATATTTATATTCTACATATACTGAAATATTTAAAGCAGCACAAATAAGAAAAAAGCTTTCTATAAATGTGTCCAGACCTTGCTATTTTTAATAAATGCACCCTAAAAAATCAGCAGAGAAGTTGTCTGTATTAACACTTTTACCAATAGCAAATGACTGGTGACTGAATGTACTGGCATACATTTTGTACACTGCAGGAGCAGAGATTTAACATGATGCAGTTTTTGTGAAACAGTTTGAGATGAATTAAATAATGTTGCCTAAATGGGAGAAGATCCAGGACCACCTTTCATACAGGTACATTTGATTAAGTTCTAGAAGGTCTGCAGAATTTGAGCTCAGGTGTAGACAGCAGTATTTGATCTGCCTCAAAAGTTGAAGTGTAAACATGGCCAGACTCTGCTGTATGTGGTATAATGAGCTGCCACAGCCTCTTTCTACCCAGCACAGCTGCAGCACAACACAATGAATGTTTTGAATGAACACAAATTTTGAAAATCTTTTTTTTTTATTGCAATGTATATAACAAGAATGTATAGTGAATAAAAGGATTGTTCAGGTATGTTATCATGCCCTCTTTAGCAAGTATTATGCGGTCCCATTATGCAGAAAATAATTCCTCTCATGCAACTGCTGCCAGACTAATTTGGTTGAATTCAAAACAAAAGTCAATACCATAATATGCTTCATGAGAAAATAAGAGACCAAGATAAAGATCAAGATTTCTTACTTGTTACTGGAGTATTGATCTTTAGCTTATTATGTACAGAAATACAGCAAGACTCCCTTAAATATGCTTTATTTTTTGAGTTTATGAATGGTCCTTCAAGATCTTTCTAATACTCAGACATGTAAGATAAAGCCTTGTGAAGATGAAATCCATCGCACATTTTCGTTGACCACTCTCATTAAGCAGAACACTGTGTCAAGCTGTCCACCCTGTTGCTGTCTGGCCCAAGCCAGTAGTTGCTAAGATCACTGGAATTGGTGTGAGGAAAACAGAGGTTGATGATCCACTAGTGAATAGCTAAATGTGTCTGAATGGATTAGAAGAAATAAGAAATAAGTAAAGCAACAGATAAACACACAAACACACACACACATAGAGTCATGCGGACTCTGTTGATGGACCTTTTTAATTTCATTAAAGCTTAGTTCCTGAAGCATCACTGTAGCACTAGAGCAAAAACAGCTTCTAGTGATCCATGCTGTTGGCTTCTGAAATCACATTTCAAGAACACTGACAGATGACTGGTCAAACAATGAAGAGAAAGGTCCAAACATTACAAGAAAATCTTTAGTGCTGTGGAGTTCATCTCTGTGCTGTGGGCTAACCTCTTTGGTAATAAAATGTTGACGAACTTTTCTGTCATGTGTAAAGGGAATACACAAATTAGCATAAACCTGCTGCTTGTTAAAAGATAAGTAGCTGAGTAGCTGCACTAATATAGCCTAGTGTATTTTAACCTATTTCTGATGTCTGCAACTTCATTGCCCTTCACTGTCTCTTAGAATGGCATTATGCACTTCGCAGAATATAAAAAAAAAACAGCTGTAGATTATTGGGATCTTCACTTTGTTGCATGCTGGTTAAATTGTTTACCCTTGGTTCTAAATGCAAACAGTACAAGACAGTTTGTTATACACATGGGTGAATTTGTTCAAGGATATGAGGTGAAATACACATGAGATAGTCTTATTGACAATGAACAGTTTGCTGTTTGGATATTAAGAAGGTTTTAAGAACCCTCTACAAACCATAAAGAGTTCTCTTACAAATATCCTATACTACACACACACAATTATTATGCAAATGAATGGTCTTTTTAGCCATAAGAATGTTGAACTATTTCAGCATTGATGGGAAATATATATTTTACATAGAGTTTTGTTCTTTTTTTTCCTTTGAGCCCCTCTTCCTGTTTCTCTTTATTGCTTTAAACCAAGCGTTAGGTAGTAAGATCAGGCTGCCTAGGTGCCAGCAAGCTTGAAGAAATTCAGACCTCGTTGTTACCAGCAATGCCCTAAAGGCCAGGTAATGAAATATTACCAACCACTTGTGACTCTGTGTGACCTCACTTTTATGAGCTGGGCATGAGCTTCTTCTCCTGTGTGAGTTAAAGCCTTAAGCCGTCTCAAAACTTTCCTTCAGATGGACAGAAAAGGAGAAATGACCAATTTTAATAAATAAAGAAGTGGACCAAAATTGTGCTCTGAATGAATGGAATTACCTGTTGGCTAAGGCAATTATTTTATATCAACCTCTGAAGCTATGCAAATTACTCTGAGTGTAATCTCTTGAAGAGTGGCTGCAATTACAGTAATGATCTTGCTTCAGTTCCACCTGTAACGAAACCAGATTGGTATTGCATGGTTCCATCAGTATTTCCTCTCAGCTTCTGCAGTTGACACCACTAGACACCAAGTTTTTTCTTCCTTTTTCCAGATTTGTTGTATATTCTTATTTGATTGAGCTTGATGTTATTCATTCTTTTTTCTTCCATTATTCTCAAACACAGTTGCTCCCCAAATACTTGAGCTCATTCACAGATTTAAACATGCTACATTGTAGTTACTGTTTCCAGAAAACACCTTGTCGTGGTACTTGCACACATTAATGCAGTGCTGAAAAGGGTAAATAGTGGATCAGATTAGAGCTCTTTGACTCTTTAGAGCTCCTCTTTATTACTACTTGCAAGCTTTTATCACACAGATAGGTGTCAGAGTAATAGAGGTGCCTGATGGCCCTCTCAGACATCATCTCTATTTTCACAAAGTTTAAGAGCTGCTCTGCGCTTGAAATGGAAGTTGGCCAATGCGAGTAGCAGTGGCAAAACTCAGGAGAAATTAGCTCAGGGCAAGACAGCAAAATCCTCAAAGACATCAAACAAAGAAGGGAGACGTGAAGCATGTTTGTGAGATTAGTAAAGCGATTACAGACTGCTCTCTGCATAAGAGAAAACCTTCCACACACAACCATAAAATGATCTAAGCTAAAGAGACATTTGAGTCCTTTGCTTAAAGCTATATATGATGCAATAAATAATTTATTTTTCCAAGATGTTAGCATAATATTTTTGATAAGGTGAATCTGCTCAAGTTCTTTTTAGATCTTGGTGAAAACACAATTTGTTGAATGCATTATTTCAAATGTCCACCTTTAAATTCCTTGGCATGAATGATTAAATATTTTTTTTTTGGAGTGGAAAAAAGCAAATCTTCAGTTTTAAATAATCACTAGGAGGATAGAAGGCATTAAAACATCTTTAACATCTTTAAACATCTTTATAAATGAAGCTGTACATGATTGTAATATGAGAAGACTGTATGTCAGAATACTGTGCAGAAGTTTTTTTTTCCCTTATTTGTATATTGGTAGAGAGACTGAAGTAAACAGACAAATTTTTACGAAAACTGAATGCTTTGACTTCTGAAAAGCAGATCTCAGACAGAATGATGAGGAAGTCATTATATGTCAGATTTGCCTAAACATGCCTCTCTACTTTCTGTCTTTCACAGGGGTTCCCTGTGGGTTTGAGTGATGGACACGTTTACAGCTGGACAGACGGTTTGAGAAGGAGAGACTGGCATGACAATGAGAGCATCAGGAGAGATGAGCTGCGTGTTGGTACGTTCATTCCCACTAGAAATGGAGTATTTTACCCTTTAGTGTTTCTTCACACCATTATTTTGTACTGATATGTTTTATGTTTTAATAGTAATGTTTTAATAGCTAATCTCATCATGGTATGAAACAAATGCAGATGTCTCTGGTATCTCGTCTTTCTTTATGGCCAAGGCTTTGTTCTGGATTCTTTGCCAGGCTGTAAGTGTAGATTAAGCAGCTGCCCCTTGTGCTTGGGGGGGTGGTTTATTGATTCATTTCAGTTTACAATATATTTAATAATGTTAGAGGTCTGCTTTTGCAGCCTTAAATTATAGGTTCATTAGGCCCCCTCCAATTAAAGAGATGCATTATAGTTGAAACAGCTCCTCTTTCCCGTTTTTTGAAGGTGCCCAGGTATCTTAATAAAACCTGCCAAGCATGGCTTCACATTGCCAAATACAGTTTACTGCAGTATAATATATAGGTTGCATTTTTTTTTTATCCTCACAATAGCAAAGCGAAGGATTTCCGTGAACACAACCAAGAGTAGTTTTTTTTCTGAACATTCAACAAGTTAATTTCCATATATCATGTTAGAAATGAAACAAATGAAGGGGATATGATGTCTTTCCTGTCTTGTATTGTCCTACCAAATGATAAAATTATCTTACAATGTCAGCAAAGTGCGTACTAACTTCTTTTTTTATAAATTCCTGAGGTCCTAAAGCACTTTTTACTCACCAAAGGCAAAACACATTCAGAGATATTTCCTGTAGTTCAAAATTCCATGTCAAGAAATGAAACCCATCAAATAGAATCAAATAGAATCAAATAGAATAGATTAATCAGTGAGAACATTGAACATTGACATCTAGCAATGTTTATCGCTTTACAACCCTCCGAGCATAATGGAGTCATAAGTTAGTGTATTAAGCAAAGTGATTAGCGAGATTAGAGAGTGGATGGCTTCCCTCCCATCTGTAGCCAGGGCCCCATGTCCCTTTGCATATGGCCACCCCGGCCCAACTGTTATGGGTTTGACCCGTCACATCAGATCATGACGCACAGCCCATTGCATCAGAGAGCTTTCATTGCACACCATCTGTTGGTGACAAATCTTATGAAAGCAAACACCGCGATAAAAGGCTTGCATTTATTTTTCATGAGTCCAACTAATTTTAGACATCAGTGCATGAAACCAAGGAATGAATAATGGATCTGCCCCAATCCTCTCACATTGGATCAACAAATTGCTTTCTGTATAGCAGTAGACAATGGCAGTTTAACCACGACACGTGAGGTGGGATGTCTTTCAGCTGAAGGCTGTTCTGTGTCACTAACAGTAACAGTAACTTCTTTCTCAGTGGTTTTTATTTGTTGCATGGCAAAATGGTTGTCATAGTAACATAATTGAATGGCATAGGGCTAATTTCTCACAACCTGTCAGATTAAATCGGATTTAAAAAAGCTTCAATAGAGCATTTCCATTCAGAGGTTTATAACATAAGACTTTGTACATTCAGTAGTGTTTACCAGCCATTTAATGTTTTCTGCATTGTACATTTTGTTTTGCAGTTTGTCATGCTCCGAGTGATGTTAAGGGCTGAGTGAAAGTCCATATTTTTCATAATTTTCTATGTGGGAGTGTAAGAATACATAAACTTGTTTTGTGATTCATAATTTGCTCTTTAAGTAAATTGTCTTGAGAACAAACACCCTGAGGTGTGGGAGTGAGGTTAGTGATCATGCACATGGAGAGATGGCTTTGTGCTCAGACTGACAGAGAATTGAGGAGGCTGCAAATACATTCCAAAAGAAAGAAGGGAAGTCATGCTATAGACGGCCACGGAGAGCTTGTTAAGAATTCACTGTTGAGTGAAACAAATGAATGGCATCTGCCACTGAACTGTTGACAGAATGCTTTCATTAGGGGTGCTGGCAGAGCTCTCCATATGCAACATGATCATTTCATTTCAGGAGCTAACACCTGGAGGGAACTTTTTATCATCCACCTCAATCAGTTCATTATTCTCACTTGAAAGGAGAGATATGGTATCAGAATGTTCCCCCTCTGTAATACTGAGGCCACATTGTATTTTGAACTGTAATAAAGCAAAGCACTTTTTTGTTTTGTTTCGTTGGTTTTGGAAACTTTCCATTTTTCTACACTTCAAAGGAGACATCCTGCATCGTGAATTTTGTTTTCTCGGGCTGAGTGATTTTCTACATCAGACAAAAGATCTGTCAGAATGAATTAACTGGATGGGTGGCGTGATGGTTTGTTTTGAAATCAGTGTCTCATGAACAAATTCCTTAAAGGTTTGGGAATATGCAAAAGGAAAAGATCCAGCCTCCACAAACACTTTGTTATCATCTACTACATAGATATCTATTCATTGAAAACTTTCAGTATGACATCACCCCAGTCACATGGTTTGCTGATGCTTTATTAAAACTTTTAAAACTTTTCTCAAGGTGAGAATGTTCTTCCTATTTCCCCCTTTTGGTAAATAGGCAATAGCTAACATGAAAGACTTATCTGATTACAGTTGATCCCCTCTTCTTTCCATTTGAGATTTACTAAATAGTTTGAGCTGTAGGCCAGAGATTCAGGCTACAGCGGGTAAGGTCAGGGATTGCCAAACACACACCATAAACCACCTAAATTATTTTGCTATAATTTAAAGAAACCCTATTGAAGCCCCAAATACAATAAACAGTTAAAATTGCCTTCTACCCTTCCATTAAAAAAATGCCTGGTTTCAAATACAGTCCAGCTGTGTCAGAATTAGCTCACCTTGTTTGGGTGTTTTTGGTGCCTGCTTGCCAACTAGCTTACAACTGAAGATCATGGTGGATAATAAAATATCACAAAATATCTAGAAATTGGATGGTGTTCATTTTAACAAAACACAATTGACAGCAATTTAGAAACACAGTTATCTGTTCTAAAATGAGTAGGAAGGCCTACCACAAACCTTTCCACAAGTAAGCGATTACAATCTTACCATCATTTTCAACATTGTGTTCTGCTTCAGCATAATTTTCATTATCCACAAAATCAGTGATAACTAACTACGCCCTTTCCTCAGACTTTGAAAGAGTGATGAAAACAATCAAAGCAAGGACAGCTGAATGGAGCCAAGGTGCATTTTAAATACTTGGGGTCAACAGTTTAAAATAACAGGGAGTGTGTTAGAGAGGTTAAGAAGAGAGTGCAGGCAGGTTGGAATGGATGGAGAAGAGTGGGAGGAGTGATCTGTGACAGAAGGGTTCCAGCAAGAATGAAAAGGAAGGTTTACATGATGGTAGTGAGACCAGCCATGTTATGTGGGTTGGAGACAGTGCCACTGATGAAATGGCAGGTGGTGGACCTGGAGGACAGCAGAGTTAAAGATGCTGAGATTTTCGTTGGGTGTGATGAGGATGGACGGGATTCAAAATGAGTATATTAGATGGACAGCTCAGGTTAGACAATTTGGAGAAAAAGATAGAGAGGCGAGATTGTGCTGGTTTGGAAATGTCCAGAGGAGAGACGAGGATTGTTTCAGGAGAAGGATGTTGAGGATGGAGCTGCTTGGCTAGAGCAGAAGAGGAAGGCCAAAGAGAAGGTTTATGGGTGTAATGAGAGAGGACATGCAGGCAGCTGGTTTGAAGAAGGAAGATGGAGAGGTAATAGGAGAAGCCCAAAGGAGAAGAAGGATGTCATTGTTATGTTCATGTGTCCATTTTCATTTAATTTGAACATTCAGGATCATAGACGTAAAATATTAGAGTGGAGTTCTGACTGTTTTTTTTTATGTATCAACAGTTTAAAAAATATAAAACCTCCCTAATATTTTTCTAAGCTTTATTTATAGAAAATCTGAAAGCAGCATTTATCCCTAGTGCCTTCTGCTCATCAGACATGAATACTTTTTATGTGTAAGGTAGAAATTTTTTCAATGAAGGATGTTCTCAGACATACTCCTCTTATGTGCTCCCACCCAAGCGTTCAGCTTTAAAACACCTTTACTAATGCTCCGCAGGGAGGGACCACTGTTCACTTTTTTGTTCACGTTTTTTTTCCAATTTTTAATTATTTAATAACACTGTACTTTCCAAATCTCCTAAATTCATGCTGACATTAATGTGGGCTCAATCAAGAATTGATGACGTTCCATGCATGGAATTTTGACACTGAAGGCCAGCAAACTGCCCCAAAGGTTGACTGTGCCATATTTATGGTGAAAACTGTATAACCTGCTTTCAGTAACTGACAGAAGTGCCAGCCTGGAAATTTAGATTTTAAGATTGAAAGGATACAGTTTCAAGTGAGAGATCTTTGTTCATTTTTGTTAAACATTTTATTGTATGTCAAACAATATAAACTGTGTTAAAAAGAGAATTGTTTCTGCTTCGAGCTTGAATGTGTTCTTGATTCCAGTACATATAAAATTTGCCTTTCTCTAAAGGATACAATAAGTAAAGGCTGGTGCATCCATAACATGCTCTTCTTCTTCTTTTCTTTTTCTTTTGGCTGCTCCCGTTTAGGGGTCGCTACAGCTGATCAACTGTCTCCATTTCTTCCGGTCATCTGCATTTCCATAACATGCTCTTAATTGTGTAAATTATGTAAAGCCTCAATTCCATTACATGGAGTAACTAAGGCTTTTTTATTAGGAGATGCAAAAATGATTGTAGCCAAGTATATTTTTGCTCCATAACCACAATCAAGATGCTGACTGGATGATATTAATGTGCGTCTGGCTTTCTCAGATTCCTTCTCATCTGTCTTGCTTAATAGGATACAAGTGTAACTGGTCCCGAATTGATGTCACTAAAGTAAAGGCATGACAATAGAATCATATTGAGTAGCATTACAATAAGTGAAATGTTATGAACTGTGGAGCGTCTCACTTAAGAAGTGTAAATGGAGTCTAATGTAATGACCTGTATTTTCAACCCACATTGCAATTAGGATTAATGTGCTTTTATCATTTTATCAAACAAATTGCAGTAAGAGTTTACAAGATCAAGGTAAGGACATTTGCAATAGAACAGCCGCATGTCTGCACGCACACACACACACACACACCCATACAACCAATATGTTTGTTGTATTACAGGGAAAGGAGAGCATGGGAAGCCATATCCACTGGCGGAGGATGAGTGTGATGACTCAGTGTACAAAGAGAATGGCTTTAACATCTATGTCAGCAACAACATTGCTCTGGATCGCTCTCTACCTGACATCAGACATCCAAAGTGAGTAGAGCTTGAACATCATCAGCCCTATAAGGCATCGTCATTCAGAAAGTCTTTTTGTAACAATTTATCATACATTTAAACAAGAATCTATCACAAAAATCTACACAGGAAATCCCTGGCCTCAAAAGCAGGTTTTTTTTCAAAGATTTTTCAAATCCTGAGATAAATCACATAGGGAGGTAGAGGAACTTTAAAAAATCGAATGGTCTTTGTACGCTTCCCTTTTTTGTGAGTTTTTAAAGCAGTTTGGCTGCTTATTGTTTTCTCTGAATCGGTTTATTCAGTACCTTTGTATACCTGTATGTTGCCATTTCCAGTAGTTACTGACTCTCCCTTTCCAATGTAAGGAATTACTGCATGTCATTGGGATTTATGTGACCTCTACCTTAAAATGGGAAAGCACACCTCTAAGTTTCCCTGTGGTTAAAAATAACTGTAATAAAATTTTGTTTGACATATTTTAACATTTCCACCCAAATGCAAACTACACTTCTTTAGGTTAAGCATTTAAATTAATCAGTGTTTTTTATTGTTATTTTATATTCTATTTTTATTTATTTTTCTATATTCTCATTTTTCACTCTTGTTAGTGAGCCTCTTTCATCTTAGGATATCATAACAAAGAGATTAAAGACAGAGGTGTACAGTCTGTCCATTAGCTTGCTTAGGAGCAGATGGGCTTGTTTCACACACGCTCTCTCGCTAAATGAGCTCTTTGATGGATTGATCATTAATTGTTCTCAGAAGACTCACCACTCTGCATCATTTGCTGCCCATAGAAACTTCTTTCCAGTCATGGATTTTCTCCAACAAGAGCAAATCCACTTATACCTCACATACCTAAGGGTCAAAGTGAGACGGGTGGCTGGAGTTCGTTACGGGCCCATCGATAATGAAAGATTGGCTCTGCCTCAGCAGGCGCCCTTCCTATTGACTCCAGTATAAGGCTGAGGGTAGTTGAAGAATGGAGTTCACTCCTTCTTTGTGTTGAGGAAGGACAGGTTTCCCAGCTCTAGCCAGTAACACAATAGACCTTTTGAAACTCCATCACGGCTGGGCATTTGAAAGCTTTTAAATGTCTTTTATGCAAGCGTGCAATGTGTATCAATTGCTGGTTGTGTATTTCTTCCTGCAGACAACTGTACTCAGTGTTTGGCTTTCAAAATTCGTATTCAGTCTCCCACTGCTGGCTGTAAACTCGTCTAAATCCATCTGTGTCTCCTCGGCAGTAGCACGTGGGATTGAGGCCTTACTCCTGGTATGGGGCTGTTTATTTCCAGGGCCTGTGAATGCCTGCAGCTCTCTTTGCGGTATCTGTGACACTGCTTGCAGACAGCAGCTGCATTTGCAAAGTGGCTCAGAACAGCAGCACTGATCCAGGAACAGCTGTCCTGCTCTCCTTCAAGGCATCATGTCTTTGTGGTAATGAAAAGATATTACTGGTCTATAATACTGCCCTAACACTGAGAACGTCTGTGAAAACGGGCTACTGCGTGAATCAACAGCTCAGCATGGAGGCTGGAGCGGCTGGGAAGCTGCGATAGGCGACTGTCTGAGAGCAATACAGCTGTGGATTTAATGTGTGAACAGCATGATGGAAAAAGTAGATTGTTGTCATGGAGTGTTTACAAGGGAAAAAAATTTATTTGAAGATTAATGTAAAATACTCAGAAGTAAACCCTTGGGCAAAGCAAAATTACCTGGCAATGCAGGAAATATTTTTACTTGTTACTAGTTACTTGAAATAACTTTGGTTTCCTGAAACTCTAAAAATAAAACTATTTTGTTGTGTGTAAGTCTAGGTGATAAATTAATAATCACTATATAATTTTCCTAATAGACATAAAGAAAATGTTAGATATAATTAATCCCTTCCAACAGGCCTGTTCGAATTTCAAAATAAAATACTTATGAATTTGATTAACTTTATATCTCAGTCACCAAATTTAAATCTGAAAGGTGTCTTGTGAACCTGAAAACCTGTGATATAATAAAACAAATAAAATTAAATTAAAAATAACAACTGCTGTATAAATTTCATGTATTAAGAACCTTTAAAAGAATAAAAAGAAATGTGGACTCCTGATCTGTATAAACTTGTTGGACATCCCTTTCCACTCAGTTATTGATATTAATATGGAGTTTTCCTCTTCTTCGGCTTTCAGTCTTCTAGGAATGCCTTCCACAAGACTGTGCACCCATCTAGTCAATAGAGTTCTTGTGAGATTAGGCATTGATGTTGAATGAGATTACCTGCCTTGCCATCAGGGTGTGCAATCTGTTGTTCAGGCTGTGTGCAGGCCACTGGAGTATTTGAATCATTAAACCATGCTATTATTGATCTTGTGTAAAGGTTCACATGAAAGGTCTTGCAGGAAATATCCTTCCCAAGGCTTTTGCCACAAATATTGGGAAAATAATGGGCTAATTTGTTTTATTTTACCTAGCCTGAATCCTGAAAATCAGGCCCAGATGATTATCCCTCCTCCATTAAACTTTGCTGTCAGCTAGAGTCCAGTTGTCACATGCCTCACACCCCTCAAGCTGATGCTTGGCATTGCACATAGAGCTTGTTTATTGCTGCTCAGCCATAGAAGCTCATTTTTATTAAGCTTTCGATGCAGTTTTTGTGCTGATTCTTCCAAATGCAGTTTGTAAATCTGTTAGGAGTGATGAAACACAAAATATTTCTATGTGCTACATGCTTCAGCACACTACAGTCCCATGATCTACCACTTCATGGTTAAGCTGTTGTTCTTCCAAGACACTTACAGTTCACATTAATAGCATTTAAATTTGCAGAGTGACAATTACTAAAATTACTATATCACGCATTCTACTGCCAATGTTTTTTTATGGAAACTGCATGGCTATGTGCTTGAACACTAAGCAGGGGGTTTGAATAAAAAAAAAAATAATAAAGATCTTCTTTTGGCCAGATTCCTGATAATTCCTTCAGAAACAATAATCCCTCTGAAATGTGCTGAACTATCTAGTAAAATATCTAGGTGCTATCTAGGCTCTGGTTTTGACAGGTTTGTTGATTTTAAATGTGATTTCAAATGTGATGTATGTGATGAAAGCTGTGAGGCAAATAGAGAGATATTGCCACCTAACAATGGCATGTGATGCTATCTGGTCATTACTATGCAAATTGATGTCCCTTTTTCTCCTCAGCCATATCTCATACTGTAGTTTTTTGTGTCTTTCTCAAACTGACTGTTGCTCAGCAGAAACCTATCTTGCTGTCATTTTCAGTTACAGCAGATGTTTATGTTGCTTTTTTGTCTTCATCCTGTGGGAATAGATTTCTTAGTTTACCATTCAAACAAATGTTTGTTTTTTTTTTTATCTAAATAAATGAATAAATTACAGAGCATTTTAAGAATACTCATTCTTCAAGCTAGTAATAAATTACAGTCTGCTTGTCAGGTTTGTCAGGCTGGTGAATCAGGGACACTCGTGTGAGCTGTTAAGTGCCACTTCGTCTGCCAATTCTGGCTTTGTGAAAACTCAGCTGATGTGTGGAATGCTGAATGCGTCATTAGGGGCATGGGAGTAGTAATGGGGCTCTTTAAACAGTGATTGATAACAAGAAATGCATCACTAGCCCAACCACTAGTCAGCTCTATTCACATACAGTGAACCCGACCATTTGTAGTAAAGTAGACATTGATATATTCATTGCTGCATTCACTTACCTTCCTCTTTATTTTATAGAAACTTATAATCATGCCATGACTGAGATGGGCCATGGCTATGTTTTAGATTTTTTGATAATATTTTAATACTATCCTCTCCCCCTCTCTCTCTCTCTCTCTCTCTCTCTCTCTCTCTCTCTCTCTCATCTTTCTCTGTCTCTCAGTTGTAAGCAGAAGCTATATCTGGAAAACCTACCCAACACCAGTATCATTATCCCCTTCCATAATGAGGGCTGGAGCTCTCTCTTGCGTACCATCCACAGCATTGTAAACCGCACACCTGACCATTTAATTGCTGAGATCATTCTGGTGGACGACTACAGTGACCGAGGTAGGCTGCATCTCCCCTCTCCAACCTTTATCTTCTTGGGTTTCAGTTAAATGTGATGTTTCACTGTTCATTGCCACTGAACTGGCGGCTGGGTGAAAGTGCTTTTTGTTTGTTATGGACTTTTGTGCAGAACTTTTTTTTGGTACAGTTTAACACCCATGAAGAATCATATCTGCGGACATTAACCTAAAGATCATGTAATTCTTCAAACTACTTGTTCATTCTTCAAGCTACTGTCTTGTTTTGGGATAGGTGAACATTTTGGAAAATGATTTAGAAATCCAAGCATTCACTGCAATTGGCCTGGCACCAACACAGTCGTAGCATGTGCACTGCTGTAATGGCATGCTGGGTGAAAGAAAACTGGTAGTGCCTGAGAATGAAAATTTTCCCACATGTATTATTTTCCAAAGCAATGACAGCAGGACTGAAAGTAATGATGCCTTTTGTGGCTGATGGAATATAATGGGGATGTGTGGGGAAGCTTTGTGTAGACGTTTTGTGGATTTGTGTGCAGATATGTGATGATTTTTCTGAGGTGTTAAGCAGAGAGCAAAGGCTCACTAGCTCTTTCCCTCTGACTAATAAGGACCTCACGTGAGATGCAGAGTCTCTCCAAACAGATTTTTGGCCTAGAGGGAGAAGAGCGATGTGCGGACCAATCAGATATCAATTCACTGTGAGATCAACAGTAATCCTGTCACACTCCTTAGTAGAACACAAATAGCTTTCACTGGCCCTTTTCCCTTTTATCTTATAATCCATTTCTCTTTAATTGAATGATGACGACAGTGGTGGTCATGATGAGGAGATTTTGATCAACTAGCCCTGTGTGTGGTGATATCTTACTTCAGAAAATGTAAAAACGATTTTTTTATAGCCGTCTAACTTGGCAAACACAAATTTTGTCCAGCAGGTGTTGATAGTGAAACATTTTAGCCTAGAGCCAATGAATACAAGACATTTTTTAAAAGGTATGCCCAAGGAAGCTTTCAGTGTTTACATAAAAGTAGTTTGTTGGTATTGATTTTGGAGAATGTTCTCTAAAAACCCACACCTTTTACATTTAATCCTTGCTAGATTGGATGTTTGCACACTCAACACATTTTGAGGAGAAATACATTTATTTCTTTAGTGTTTCTTCCTACTTCTGCTTTCAATTTTATATATACATGTAAAAACTTTGCAGAAAATATGGTTGTAACTGGTTTATAGCTGAGGCAAGACAAGCAGCTAACATCACAGTTGGCTTTGGGGCATAGTGGTTAGGGAGTTGGCCCCAAGATCGGCAGGTCATGGGTTGGAATCCCAGACCAATTGGTTGCCCTGAGATACCCTCCCCATCACTGCTCCCTTTAAATAGCTGCCCCCTGCTGGAGGGTGTGTGTGGGTAAAAAGCAGAGGTTGAATCTTGTTGTGATTCACTGTGTGCTGTGCTGTGTTTCACCATGACAAAAATAGTCACTTTCACTTTAAACTACCTAACCTGTCAAGCCCAAACAGTTAAACTGCAAAAGTAAAAACAATTATAACCCTCTTGTTAATCATAGATCAATGTGTCCTATTTTTCATGTATTTGTTTATATGCTTATATGATGTTTTGTGGTTAGATATTGGATAATTAGTGTTTCCTCTATATTTGATATTTGGACCTGGTTAATTAAGGCCCTCTCCTTCTGAGGTCAGCACAGCTAAATTAATTGCCTTTGGTTGAAAACACAAATTTAATGTGAAATTGTGCACAACAATTTGACAAATCTCTGCTTATGACAAATCTCTGGCAAATATAAGTGTGACCTGAAAGTTACTTGAATTCAAAGGAAGTGTTTAAAGGAATTTTCCGTTGTTTGTGCTTTGGTGGATAAATAATGTTGTTGGACAGTTTATCTTTTGAATGCAATGGGATACACTTTATAAGTGCTAGAAAATAAGCCAGAATCACTAAATATAAACCACTACCTCAAAAATCACACTGATGACTATAAAACTGACCACTGGAAAATTAAATGTTTTAGTAGCATCAAGACTCTTTTTTTTCTGGTAAACAAATTCCAAGCTAGTGGAGGCTAACATTTTGCTATAGGCTTTAAACACAAAACAACAGAGCCACGCAGTGGGAGAACAGCACTGTCTGGGAGGTATATTCTTATTTCAATGTTTGTAAGTACTGGTTTAGAAATTCCCTAAAACACAATTAATCTTTAATTTGAAAAGTTCATACTTACATTTTTCATGTGGCTGGTGTGTTTCCTGCACTTTTACGTTCATCTTGAAGGTAGGCCTCATAAGTTGGCCAACACAGCACAAGTGTGTGTTAAAACTAGATTAAGGTAATGAAAGTACAGATGAAGAGTAAAATAAAGAGAAAATACTACAGAGTAAGTGTTATGAGAAGCCAACTGTGACATTTTAGACCAATGTGAGCCCTTTACAAACAGAGATAGCAAGGGAGAGACTCTTCATGAAGACTGAAGCAGAATTCTCTACTGACAAAGTGTTGTCTTTCATAAACACAGATACAAGAAAGGGTAATGGAAAGAAGGAATGATAGATATACTTTATTGAAGGGTCATAAATTTTACATAGACTTGACCATGATTAACTTTAATCTTGCAACTGTTTTGTTGAAATGCGAAGAATTTCCAGTGTCACATGCTGCCTTAGTATTTTGCCATTTAGACTCTGTTAGTACCTCTATTTTTTTTCCAGTGTTTTTCACTGTAAAGTACATCAGCCTCTCTTAAGGATGACTCTATAGACACAGAATAGCATTTCTTTTGTAAAGAGCTTCATAGTCATCAAGGATCCTCCATCGCTTTTAAATATGCCATTTATCTGTCATTTACTAGGATTATGTCTATTTTGTGGTGTATGAGAGTGCTGGCTTTAGTTGCCAGAACAGCTGTCTTGACTTGGTTCCATATTAATATAGGTAGAATGGATTAAAATATGGGCTGGATGACCTGATTTAATAATGAAGACAGTTTGACAGCCATGATGCTTCAGCATTTAGGGCTGGTTTCCAAGGCCCAGGTTTAGCCTAGAGCTAAACAAAAATAGGTTTTCATTGAGGATTCCCCTTTAGTATGCTTGGTTAGGTCCTGAGTTCAACCTGCCAAAGGGTTGGAATGCCTCTGGAAGTTAGCATCTCTCACAGATTATAAATGGCAAAATAGTCTTGCTATCAGAAGTCTTATGCTTATCCTTTTAAAACATAAATGTTTTCAGTAGCCTTAATGAGCAACAATGTACAAAAGCAGGTTTAATTATTTCATTTATTTTGTCTTCTTCCTCTTCTTTTCTTTTTGTTTATGGTGTTTTATGATTAATCAGCTTATCCTGTCCTGATTGGTTAGAAATGTAACGGTATAGTGTGTAAAAGGACTCTGCCCAGCTATGCCATGTATTTTGTTAAACCTGGATTATAAATAATTAGTTATATGACTTTAATTAATTTTGAAATGTTCACTTTACTGAAGCTTGACGTCTTGGGATCCGTTATGCTCTTCTAGCCTCATACAACACAGATTTCTGTAAATGAAAATTAATAATGCTTTATTTTTTGTTTGGTTGAAGCAGAAATGTTAGTAAGAGTTTGTTACAAAACCATTCACATCTATGCTATTAGATAGCATTTAATTAGAGGTAGTAATTAAAGTTTAACTTCTGACGGCTTTCTAATGAAGTGATATTAAATTCCAAGCATGAAGGATGATATCCTTCCTCAGCTCAATACTTAAATACATGAAAGTCCAAATTAATTCTTTCTGAAGGATAATTAAAATCCCATTACCATTGTTTTGGGATTTGCTTTCTTTTCAATGATGCATACCTCGGTTTTAGGCTAATATGTATAAAAACATTCAATACACTGACCTTAGATATGAGTACTGTTTTGTTTGAGCAGATGCAAGCCATTTATAGCTCTCTGAGGGCCAATGGACTATTATGGAAATGCACTTCTGGGAGAGCTTTATGGGTTGTTGTAAGGGGGAACAGAAGAAATGCATGCACCTTCTTCAGAGGCTGGTTTTACTTAAAGTTGGCAGAATTGTGTTTAAATGAGCGGTCTTCACATTAGACACAGTTACAGCTGTGAATTAGTGTAGGTTGTCTGACTCAGTACGTACACTCAGAAATGTGTAGAAACAGATTTGCTTGCACACACACACACACACACACACACACATGCACACCCACATACAAATGCACAAACTCTGTTTGTTGCTGGCACACTTTGACAGTGAACAATTACCTCACTGTACATTTTGTGTGTGACAGGAACGAATCTTGCAAGCTAAACATGTTCCCCGCCAAAGCACAGGAGAATGTCCTTGAGCTATTCCGTACAAACAAGGTGAAGTGCTGCATGATAAAATCTCTGAAGTAATACGCTTTTCAGGAGGTTCCTTTTTTTTTTTTTGACATACAGGTTTTGATGCAGACAGCAGGATATTAGATGATTTGCTTGCCAAATCCCTTTGACTCCTTGGCAATTAAAGATAGGACAATTATTACAATCACCCCAACTTGCTCTGAAAGCTGACACCTGCACAATGTGAGCCACTTCACTAAGCTCTGCTGGAGATCACCTGATTTTTTTAAAAATTTTTTTTAAATCTAGGCTTTATCAGCAGCTCTCTGAAAAGTGTGTAGGAATACACAATACATCACAGATCCTTACACATAGTAAGAGATTAAGGAAAAAGTTCTCTTTTCCCTTTATATTCGAGATAATTCACTTAGCAACATTTCCAGGGTAGTTTTAAAGAAGGGATAAGATAAACAAATGATAAGCAATATGCTGCTCTGCATTCATTTAAATCACTTGCTGCTTAAAACCTAAATTCATACCATTAAAAACATAATTTCATGGTATGTATTTAGGTTTAAAGAAGCATGTGATGAGTAAATGAATTTAAGACTTTGAATCAGAAATGAATCAGGATGAAGGGGAAATCTGTGGTCTTTATATTTTTTTATGCTCTTGGGTCAACGTGTATCCCTCTGGACTCAGGGTCAGTGTGGCTGATCAATGTTTGTAAGTTTAATCAAAGCAATTACATCACACTCTTCTTGAGTACAATATTTGCTTACACTAAAATGTGCATAGCTTACACTGATGAGCTTGAACACCTTTATTCATTAGCCTACTACTATTTCTTTGGATATGAAGTTGTAGTGATCTGTCATATGTACTTTTAAATGGCCAGTTATATACTGGTTGAAAACATGAACTGAAGTACAGATTATGTAAATACTCAGTATTTCTTGCATGTATAGCCTGTTTCAAGTCGCCCCACATCTCGATGGCATTAAGATCTGGGCTTTGACTCTGCCACTCCAGGACTCTCCATTTCTTAGTTTTCAGCCAAACCTTGGTGGATTTACTGGTATGATTTGGGTCATTGTCATGTTGCAGGGTCCAGTTTCGCTTCAGCTTTAATGTTCTTACAGATGGTCTCACATGTTCCTCAAGCACCCTCTGATACAAGGTAGGATTCATGGTGAATTCTCTGATGGCCAGGACCTGCTGCAGCAAAGCATCTCCAAACCATGACACGTCCACCTCCCTGCTTCACAGTTGGTATGAGGTTATTTTCCTGGAATGCTGTATTTGTTTTACACCAGACATGTCCTCTGTTTTGGTGTCCAAATAATTCAATTTTAGACTCATCTGTCTAAAGAACATTGTTCCAGAGGTCCTGGTCTTTGTCTACGTTCTCTCTAGCTAACTTCAGTCTGGCCTTGTTGTTTCTCTTAGAGAGAAAAGGTTTCCCCCTTGCACACCTCCAATGCAAGTTAAAGTTGTGTCTCTTTCTGATTGTAGAGGCACTTTCACATCAACAGTAGCAAGAGCCTGCTGTAGGTCCCGTGATGACATTTTAGGGTTTTTGGAGACTTCTTTTAGCATCTTGTGGTCTGCTCTCGGGGTGAACTTGATTGGACGGCCAGACCTGGGCATGTTGACAGTTATTTTGGAAGTCATCCACTTGTAGACTATTTTCCGGACAGTGGAATGGCTGATTGCAAATTCTTTTGAGATCTGTTAAAATCCCTTATCAGACTTATAGGCTGCTGCAATCTTCTTTCTCAAGGCCCTCTTTTGATCTCACCTTGATGTTCACTCTCACCTCAACAATCAGGAGCACACCAAACTAAATGTCTGAGGTTTTAAAAGGGCAAACCTCCTTCAACATGCTGAGTAATGATGTTCTAATCAGGTGTACCCGATGTGCTACACCTGTGTGATTTCAGCCATTTTAAATGGGAATAAAGGTATATATTGGATCTGAAGACAATTTGGAAATTAGAAGTGATAGCTGCCGCCATGGAAATGAGATGTTTTTATAAGCACTTATTAGTAATGACTGTATTTTCAATAGCCAATCTCATAGAGTATATTTAGTGTCCACAAAATTTTGACCATGTATGTCACATTAACCTCTACACTGAACGAACAGAGTTTGTTTCTTTGTGAATTCCAGGTGTCTCTGCAGTTTTGTTTGGTATGAGCAATATAAAGCAAGTACTATGACACCTATATAATATTAGTCTCTAACTTTTAACACTAGAAGTGTGTTGCTTAGCCCACCGTGAGCAGATGATAAGCCTGGTTCAGCTGGCATTAATGGCCCAGTTATCGAGGTATGCTGTGATGTGGAATTTGAGTGATGGGTCTGCAGACAGCTTGGGGAATAGATAAGATAAGGCTTATCAAGATGTACTTGGTTTTTCTGCTGTCTCGGCAAAGCTTCTTGGGGTGGGGGCTGCAAATGCCAGAAGCTCTCTGGAGTGGCCAGAGATGGGATTGATTGGAGTGGGTAAAAGAGACAGTGATGTACTCTTTGTCACTTCCGCTGCCCTAGCTCCCATGCAGCACCAGAGCTTAAAGCAAAATCGAATTTTCTCGTCAGCTTCCTGAGGAACACTGTCAATAGTCATAAGTGCCTGACCTTACTATTGAAGTTTTTGGAGGCGTCTCCCTCTTGTCAAGCAGACCGAAGCTGTCATATATTGGCAGTGTAACTCGGCCTGTAAATATTGCACCAGCACAACCTACTAGGGTGTGGGTTTTCGCTTTTATAAGGCTTTAACACTGGGTCAAATAATTTAAGATTTAACTCTAGACAGTTAAAAAAGAACAAAACCATTGTATTAAATGGGTCTTATGTTATATTTCATAATTAATTAATTAGCTAATTTTGTTTTGGCCATTTTGAAGGCATTGCAAAGGTAAGAGCCTATTTTTATCAGGAATAACATTCCTCAGCCCCAGTGACTTGAGGGATGTCCTTCAGGGTTTGATTAATCCGATCGACCTTTTAGCTTTTTGTTCTTTTGGCATGAACCTTCACAAATACACACTTACACACACAGATGCACAAATTCTCTAAAGCTCCTACTGCCCCATCTGCCCACTTCTGTTCACTCTGAGGAGTCACTGGTGAGGACGGGTATTGCAGACCTTTCCCGGCTAATAAAAGCTTAATAGGAGCAAGAGCCTGAACTACTTACAGCTGTGAGACTGGGCCTCAGATTCCTCCAAGGACATGATTATCACACATTCCCACCTTGCTCACAATGAGAATCAGCAGCACTGTGCTATAGACTCTGCCGCTCCACAGATTTCGCACTTCTCTCTCAGCTTTAGACAGCTCCTCTGCAGTTCTGCTTTTATGATTTTCATGTTTTTACCAACATTACAAACTGCACATCTTTGTGTGCCGAGGTGCAGTTCACTGCCTAGGTGCAGTTCACTTTGTTATTTGCTTGTTTAGGGAGCATGCAGAAAAGTAACTCTTCAAAGTTGGAAGCACATCACTCTTTCCTGTCCCAAGAAGAACTATTTAATCTGAAGGAATATATTCATTATGTGCTCTACTCTTCAGGACACTTTCAGTCCTTCAGAGTAACTTCTCTAAGGCTGTCAAGCTCTCTGCCGACTGAAGTCCTGGCCACATGAAGGGTGAGGGCATTTGTGTAGTGCTGCCCCTGGAGTGAGACATGTGCTGTCACAAGCTATGGGTGACCTTATCACACATCTGGGGCATAATTCTTGCAGTGACAGAGCTGCATCCTTCAGAGACATCCAGCTGATTGATAGAGGTGCAGAGAGCCCGGCCATCAGTCATCCGGGACACACACACGATAGGAATGATGGGAGCTTCTCTCCTTTTTCCTGTCACAACCTCAATCAGATGGCTTCATACTGTCCCCCTCAGAGCATTTTAGTCAGAGAGGTTCTTTCTTGTCTTGGATGACTTTGCCAATGCAATGACTACTCCACCACTGAAATATATGAAACTTTGTTTGGAAGTGGCGACATAATTATCAGGTACACATTACAATTTAAACTATGCAGTATCTCTTGTGGTAAACCTCTAAAAAGTGGCCTGGTGATTTGGGACTAGACCTCATGATCAGAAGGTCACTTTAACTTCACTTCATAAACCCAGAGCTCTTAAGTGCCTTTTCTATAGAACCACAGTTGTGCTTACTTAGTTTCATTCCTTGTTCTGTTGCATCGGAACGGTTCTCGGCTTTTTGATACAGAAACAAAAGAAGTTACCCATCTCCATGTTTACTTAAATTAAGTGAATATTTTTTATTCTGTATCTTTTATCTTTGTAAATAATGATAATAATAATAATAATAATAATAATAATAATAATAATAATAATAATTTTTATTTATATAGTGCCTTTCTCAAACCCAAGGTCACTTTACAGAGCAGAAGATGAAAACAATATAAATTAAAACAGTTAACACAAAACACAAAGACAGAGAAAAACAAACAGCAGAATTAGGAAATCAAGAAGAGGGAGAAGTGGAATAGCACAGACTGAATAGATATGTTTTCAACTGAGTTTTGTAGACAGAGAGGACGTTAGGCGCAGGTTTTGAGGGAGGGAATTCCAGAGTTTAGGGGCAATTGTTACCACAAAGCTGTATAGCCCCAGCCAGTTCATTGGCAGGTCATACAGTGTCAGTCAACGAAAACAAGCCCTTAGAGGTTAGAGTACAGTATGTCAAAATAGGCTGCAGAAGAATACTGGACAGCCTGAACTTTGCATACAGGTCACCCTGTCATAGGGCTTATTTCAGCTGCTGCTTGTCAGTATGTCATTAAAATGATTCACTCATTTTGCATTTGTCATTAATTTGTAGTTTAATTCAACACTATCTATTTGTGCACTCCCCAAAACTGTGTCATTAGAACATCAGCAAACTGACATATAATTTATAGCATAGCAGAGCTGTAGGCAGATTGGAAATTCCTTACATATGATAGACCTTAATTTTAGGGAGAAAAAGGAAACAGGCAACTCAGTGCTCAAAAAGTTCATTTTTATAAAATCAAAAACAAAGTCCAAAGTCAAAATATGGAATGATAAAATAGTATTACAGGCTTTGAAATCTTGTAATTAATATGTAGAAAAGCAGATATATTGAGAGTCATTGAGGGCGTATTGATTGAAAATTAATTGATTATGATGTAAATTGGGCCTGCAAATGTGAGCAAAGAAAAGATGGCATAAAATACATTTATTATTAACTGTGTTACAGTGACGACTGTTTTTGTTGAGACTGCACAAGAAAATATTTTTAGTTGCAAAGCATTTAACTAACTATAACTCTTGTAATGTTTACAAAGAGCTACATTACCAACACAGAACAGAAAGAAGCTTGCAGTACTCTGTTTCAGGTGTCTTCTTAAGTGTGCCTATAATTCTGAGTTACTTTCAAGATAAGCAGTAATTACGAAAGGAGCATCATTGCCCCATTTTAAGAAATTAACATCTACGATTAAACACTTGAATTTGTTTCAGGTGTTTAAAAAATGTAATTTGGTGTTAGGCTGAATATGTTGTATATGAATATGTTTATTTAATTTTTTTTTTCCTGTTCCTTTCCTGTCACTGTCTTCTCCCATATGTATGAACCCATTGGTGGTCTCTCATATTATGAACTGTATGATTTCTAAATTCTTTAATATTTAATCACAAAAACTGAGAATGTCAAAAGTTGTTAAGTGTCAATATTATTATTAACACTGAATAATTTTTTAACCATATTTTCCTGATTTTCCGGTGGCTAGGAATGATTCAGTAGTTTTTCAGATGATCAAAAGCTATTCTTGTTAAAAATGTTGTACACCATTAATCAATCATTACTGCAACAGGAACTCCATTATTTACCTCATTTACAGGCCTCTAGCTCTGTCTGCCATTTCTTAGCTGGCAGACACCATGCTGTGGTTACAAGATTCTACAGCATCTTGGAGCATTTTATGTGTGTTTGAATGGCAAGCATTAGGGGTCTATTGTTGGAGACGGTCAATAGAAATTTGCTCACTAGCACTATTCGGTCATCATTATTCAGTGACTCACAATAGCAGCACTTCATTGTGTAACTATGTGCTCGAGGATTGATTAATCATGCAGCGTTTGTGTGTTTCTTCAAACCATAGGAGTGGAAGGCGCGAACCGAAACCGAATAACACTTCTACACTCTATATCTTGAAATAATGGAAGCTTTGTGCAAAGTTTATGTGGTATGAGTTGGAGTTTTTACTGGCATCAGTCAATTTCCAATAGGACTTTCCTTACTGATAAGAAGAAGCTGGTGCTACCAAACCTATCTTAGGTCATTGTGTGGCAAATCTCAACAGGGTTGATAGCCTGCCCACCAGTCTCCCAGCTTGATTACTGTTATCGTGCCAGCTCAAGAGAGGCATCCCCTAACGAGATTCTATTCTGTCTCAAAATTAAGGTGGGTTATCTTCAAGAGCAGACAACTAGGGTGAAAACCATTGCAATTATCATATCGCTGCCGGTTCTCGATTTCCTATGGCCTCTTAAGAGAAGGGGTTGACAGAAGAACATCCTCGTTCCAAACAAAAAGCTCCTATAATTTACCAAGTCCCCTTGTTCTGCTAAAGAATGGCTAGAAATTATTCTCCATTTAGAGCAATCTGCACCACTGCTCAATACAAAGCCATTACTGCCCCGGAGAAATAGAGTGACATCTCTGTAGAGCAATGGCTGCTCTCACGTGGGAGTGTGAAAGCAGCCGTGATGGATGTTGCTCCGACGTAATGACTGAACTTGTGGCTTGCTCCATCGTAGAGGAGGAGGTTGAAACCATTGTGTGGTGGGTGGTTATCGGGACCCAGTTTCACTCTGTATTGTCAACTGAAATCGAGCCGGGAGAATAAATTGCCTCCTGTGTTGCGGCCCTGAGAGAAGCCCTCAAATTGAAAATCGGAGGGGAAAAAAAATAAATACACATATTGAGGTTACCCACACCTAACACAGCTGCGCCTGGCACAGTTAGTTATTTTGCAAGCAACAGATGCTCAACAATACAGCTTGTGCAACTTTTGAAAGGGTTGAATCTGGAGGATTGTTTGGCAGCCCCATGTCTGCTGCCAGCTCTGCGAGTCTCTAGGCGGATAACGGAGTGCCCTGAATGCTTCTGATTGTTTAATGAGCTGCTAATTACAAACAGTAGCAGCTCCATTCAGTGGTGAATTCAGTCCAGCTGCTAATACCACTGGCAGAGAGAAGTGCAATGTCCCTCCAGCACCACATACAGAGCTAAAACAATACTTTATTAGACCACACTACATGGTGCTATTGCAGCATGGAAAGCCACAGTGGTCAAATGCTTCCACCGAACAATATTTTTACAGCCCTGACAATTTGCTCTCTTGCTTATTGAAGCTGCTGTTGATTGTGACCGTTGGATTTGGACCCACTTGAAATCTGGACCATAGCCACATATTTTTCTGGCTTTCATATATTGTGGTAGTCATTTGAATGCCTTATGTAACTGGTTGCCTTATTTATTTTTTATTGTACTTCACTGAACTTAATTTCAATTATTCACAGAATATAAAACAAATTATTGTTTACTTCATAACAATTGTCTTACTTTTAGACATATTTAACTCATCCCACCAGTTTACATTAATAGTCTTCTGAAATCAGCTGAGCACTGGCTTTTTTTGCCGTCTGAAAGTATAGTATGGTTGTGACAAAAGGCAGCGGTGGCCAAGTGGTTAGGGGCCAGACTCCATAATTGGAAGGTCATGGGTTTGAGTCCCAGACTGGTAGACTGAAGTACCTTGGAGCAAGATAACATCCTCAACACTGCTCCCCAGGCACCGGACATAGCTCCCCGTTGCCACACTGTTGGTGTGATGAATGCAGAGAATGGTTCACAGTGAAGAATAGTCACTTTCACTTCACTTTCAATAGAG
This sequence comes from Hepsetus odoe, assembly GCA_017165825.1. Classification (NCBI taxonomy): domain Eukaryota; kingdom Metazoa; phylum Chordata; class Actinopteri; order Characiformes; family Hepsetidae; genus Hepsetus; species Hepsetus odoe. Next base: position 30,484,872 of record CM029367.1, read on the forward strand.
CACCAGCACGGCTGCTGCAATACAACCATGTCAATGGAAAAGAGCTCTATGTGGTCAAACTGCCGCAGCGTGGCAAGCTGGTGTTCTGTGGTCCATCACAGTTTGGAGCTCACAGGCGAAAGTGGAATGCTGTGCACTATGACTCATGTGGAGCTCCAGCATGCTGCCTGGTAGTGCTGAGGACAGCTAGTCAGTGTGAGTTGAGCTATGGTTAGGACGGCACACACAACACACCACAGGCAACACTGGAGTTGCTGCGTGCCCCGCCATAGAGACGGATGAATGTGCTGCTCTGGAGAGATGAGCTCATTTGTTACAGTCCGACATGACAAATCATTGCATGGGGATGCAGGGGCCAGTGTGTGCACTCGTCCACCTTACCCACAACAAAGCAATAGATAACTCTAATGCCCGATATGTGCAAATGTGACATTTCTTTTATGGGACTGCACTGCATGCAGCTCTTTTTTGGCTGTTGATTCCATATCATTGCTATGCAGTGCAGGATATTTTTTTCATGTAATTTCAGACAAAGGGACACCACTGCTCATGAACTGATGATGACATTTTACTTCATTTGAGCCGCATTACTCTGATAGCGCAATTTACAATGGAATGCGGAGGGAGAAGCTGAGAAATGCACCATGCTGGTTATTGGACAGAAGCAGATCTCTCGTGTGCTTATTGGAAAGAGATCTTTACTTGGAACCCATGAATATTTTGAAATAAGCTGACTCTAAGTACAACAACATCTCTATGTGTTATTCAATATTTTTGCTACTCCTTGGATTTAGTGGATAGAGAGAATCATGTCCACTATGTCCACTACTGTTCATATAATATTTGGCTAAATATTAGTAGCACTGTGCAAAAGTGTTGAGCCACCCATCTTCTTCTTCTTCTTCTTTTTTCAGCTGCTCCACTGTGTCGCCACAGCAGATCATAAATTTCCACTGCTTCCGGTCCTCTGCATCTTTCTCTTTTCACAACCACCTACATATCCTTTCTCTCCACCTCCATATGCCTCCTTTTTCCTTCCTCATCTCCTTTTGCCAGGCAGCTCCAGCCTCAACATCCTTCTCCAGATATTATCCTCTTCTCTCCTCTGGACATGTCCAAACCTTTGCTTCTCTAACTTTGTCACTAAATATTCCGACCTAAGCTGCCACTCTAATATATTCATTTCTTATCCTGTTTATCCTTGTCTCTTTCAACACAAATCTCAGCATCTTTAAATCTGATGCTTCCAGCTCCACCGCTTTCAGGTGGTCATTTCATCAGCGCCACTCCCTTCAACCTGTATAACATAGCTGTTCTCAATACCATCCTGCAAACCTTTCCTTTCGCTGGAAAAAGTAAAAAAGTAAAAGGTTTCCTGTTACCGGTCTGTCACAGATAACTCCACCTATTCCAACCTGCCTGCACTCTCTTCTTCACCTCTCTTCCACACTACCTGTTACTCTGAACTGTCAATACCAACTATTTAAATTACTCCAATTTTGTCACCTCTACTCCCTGCACCCTAACCACACCACTTTCCTCCCTTTTGTTTTGTTCTCATTGTTCTCATTTGTTTTGTTTGTCCTGCTGACTTTCATTCCTCTCTTCTCTAGATCACCTCCTCTCTAGGTTCTTCTCAAACTGCTCCCTACTCTCACTACAGATCACAATATCATCAGCAAACATCATAGTCCACGGGGGCTCCTGTCGTTTCTTGATATTTGACATCCATAGAGCCAGACCTGTTGAGGAACAGTTCTCCAGGACCACATTTTAATTTTAGTCTACTCCCTGTACCTAACCCATTTCAGAGGCAAATGCAGTCTGGGATCATGTTCGACATGAACAGAACAAAAGGCAGCCGACACCCAAAGAAGAGAGCAAACCTTTGCACAGTAGCCTACTGTATTTCAACAGTGGACATTAACCTGTAGCTCTCTGTTTAACTTGCAGCTGTTAGATAACAGTTAAATTGAATTGTTTTTTTTACCAAATTGTTCTAACGTGGTTGTTGTATAGCTGTATGTGTGGCACTGGTGAAATGCTGTACAGACCTAGACCCCACCACCTCCACACCTTTTCTGATTGTGTCAGATTGACAACAACATCAGTGTTGTGTTGTGAGTTGATTGCAGTACTTAGAAATCTGGCTAATGGGATTTTTAATTAATTTCTCAGATGACAAGTGTCAGTGATAATAAAGGTGAGGTGACTATCAATATTATTCAAGCAAGACTTTGTTCATTAGTTATGGGTCCTGAGTAAAGCCGGGTAGAAATAATGAATTTATGGAGCATGGCTGTACGATAAATGTGTATTTCTGCTTTTCTGCTTGTATCAAAACTCCTTTTCTAAAGCTCTCATGTCAAATGTTGGGTCTTATTTGATTGCTCAGTCAAGCACAGCTCTTTAATTATTTTTGAACGCTTCTCTCCAACTCTTTGCCGAAACCCTTTTTAGTGAGGTCACACACACACACACACACACACACACACACACACACACACACACACACACCCTTAAGTGTAAATCTTAGTCTGTTTTGGTTATTTATTTTCATATCTTAATTAAATTTGAAACGTTCAAGTGCATCCAGTTTATCAGATTCAGTAGCTAGTGGCAGAAGGCTGCAGACTGCGCATTTGTTTATTTTTTTTTATATTACTTTCATTACTGTTTGATTTTTGTAATATTGGACTTATGAGGCATTTCTTTATAATGAATAAACCATGAAGCAGGTTTTTGATAACTGCATTCTTGTATTCATGATTTATAAACATCAGTATGGAATCAATTTGTGTCTAGACTTAGTTTTCCAGCGGTAGCTTCAATATAAGACTACTGATATGTGAGCAGCAAAAGAAGTGCTGTGGGAACTGTAACATGTCTTTACATGTTTAGTTGTTCGCTAATATTTGGGCATTGTTTGAAACGTTCTTTTGTTCCTAAGTAGCACTGAGGGAGTAGAGTAATCATCTATTTTGTCTCAGTTACTATGTTCGTACTAGGATCTATAATATATAATGTCATCCAAGGGTAGCTGACAGCATGTGTTTTTATGCATTTATATCTGCAAATAAGACATAATCCCCAAATACCAGTGCTTATAATAATAGAGCTCTCAGATCTTGTGCTTATTAATTGATACCTCAGTGTGAGATGAGTAATCCGTTGTCTTCTGTGTCATCTTTTTCTACAACATTTAATCCAATGTTTAAATTATTTCAACCTTGCTTTTCAAAATTATTAGTCCTAATTGTGCTCAAAATTGTGCTTTTGATAGTTTTGAAAATGTTGACTTCTCTAAAAAAAAAAAAAAAAAAACATTTCTTCATCACATAAAACAGTTTAGCTTTTCTGGTTAGAGTTTGGTCATGGTTTTATCCTTGGGCTGTTCCTGGACATTTTTTAAGAAAAAAAATTAACAAAAGTAAGGTCAGGCTTTGCTGGTAACACCATTTTGTTCATGCAAGAAAACATGTTGACGTGTCATGTTTGCTACATGAGTAATTTGCATGTGCTTTAAGCTCATCCGTCCTGTGCTCCATTTTGGCCTCAATCCTCTTCAGTGATTTTGATACTGCTTGTTGAGTTCTGTACTCTAATTGTCTTTAGTGGTAATAATAGTGTCTCAGTAACACACTTTCAGTAGCTGTTCACAGTACGACCTTGGTCTCTCAGTATGTCTTATTTGTAAATAGTTGCAGTGTGCACTTCATTAGACTGCAGTATACTAAAGTGTACTAAAGCAATTTCAAATTACTGATGAGTTACGCAGCTTTGCTCTGCGCAAGGTCAATCCACTTATGACTTTGAAATCTTTCACTGTGCTATTACCACATGTGCAGGTCAATTAAACCTCATTAGCACATAATATGCAAATATGCAAAACCTTTTTTTATTTTTAGAATGGGACGCAATGCGCTAGCACAGCCCAGCCTTTGTTAGCTGTTAAAAGTGTCAGCTAATCTCTGAGCCTGGATGTCTTTTACCATCTGCTTTTCTACTCAAATGAGGGCAGAGAGCTATACAATGTGTCTTCAGTGTGGACATTACACGTTTAAGTGGAGAGGATGTTTGGAGTGTGTCAGTGTGACCAAGTGTTTGTGTTTATCTTATGAGCAATGCTTTTCCATTAGGTTGTGGGAGTAAGTAAGATGGCACACAGCTCTTAAAGGTCAGCTCCTTTCCCTCTAAGAATAACTATACTGGTTTTCCAGAGATAACTAGGAATTGATGATTCATTAAGGCCTGTCAAGGTCTTTAATATCCCATGCTAGAAACAGTTTAAATGCAATAAATAAAATAAAAAAAGAATGAAACATTCAACATTTAAATATTTAGGCTCTACAGAAGTAAAACACACAATTGTGATAATTTTCAGTAAAAAAATAAGTTTTATGATTATGTAGACTCTAATGTGACCATATCCCTTTCACTTTGTTATCCAGACTTTGTTATCCAGATGAAATAAAATATAAATATGTGACTGGGTTTAGCATTGTTTGTATAATGTTCAGTTGCAGTGTTTTGGCTGTCCTAGCATATTTATATTGTTATTTCTTTAGAATATGTTTTTGCCCTCTGGTGGCAATAATATGGGAGCCATTAATCTAGCCAAAGAGTGACATAAGAATTTAGACATGGTATGAGAGCAAGCCTGGTTGAATGTTTTCATGTAACCTTGATTTTCTGACCCAATTCCCCAAAAGCAAGACTCTGGAGAACCTAGTACTTACACATGTTCTTTACCTATTTTAAATTGAGAACAGTGTGAGGTCAGGCTAGAGGCTCTGCAGTGAAGATGGTATTCCAAAATGCAGCCTCTACCTATTAAGGATATTTTATCCAGCAAAAAAGAGCACATACATGGAATTCCTCATAGGAACATGAGAGCTTTTTTATTTGTGACTCTTTCAAAGAATCAGGGGTTCATACTAAATACATCCTTTTATTATGAATCTTTTATTATGTTATTAGTGTTTGCTTGCAGCGAAGGCACCTTATTTCCGGCTGACTGAGAGAGATCAGAGGGTGTTTGATTGCAAGGACAAAATTTATTCTGACCAGCACAAACAGATAGGAGGAGCCCACCCTCGAGAATCCTCCTCTGTTTCCAAATGAGCTGGAGCTCAGCACAAAAGCAAAGGCTTTCTGCTTACTCTGGTTGATGAAGAGAAGGCGATCTCCTGACCCAGCAAGCTGTTGTCCGCTCCTACTTTGTTTAACATTTGTCTGGCAGGCTGATGTATTATTCATCTGGACAGGTTAGCAGCGGGATTAGTGCTGCCAGCGCCTGTTTTCTCTCCGTCCACAGCAATGCGCTCTAGGCTTAATGATGCGACAGGTCTCTGTGATGCATCTGGCGGCCGGTGACACCTGCCAAAAAAGGGGAACTCCTAATGGGAAAGGAGCAGCTGCACAGCAGCCGCGGGCACATAAAAAGCACCACTTTAGTGGCCTCTCAGTGCCAGCTTGGGCCAGAGGGGCAGAGGGAAAATGTTCTTTGTTTTACTTTAATCACCAATTGCGAGGCTGCGATGATCAAACTTATGTGCCAAGGTCCTTTCCCTTTCTCAGAACACCTTTTCTGTCCTGACACTAACAGCAGGAAAGCAGTCGTGCTTTTCAAACATTGTGTATCTTTTTTCCTTTTTATGTCTCTTAGATTTATAAACACAAGGTCATTGGGTTAGTAGTTTTATACAGATAGTTAAAAAAAAAAATATTCATTATAATCCTTCATTACATCTCTAACCAAAAACAGTGACAATCTTCACTGAGACGTGGCTGAAAATTCAACATAGAATAAATTAACACTGTGTGATGTGGTTTCAAAGGTATTGTGGCTTGTTATTTTTAGCCAACAATGATCTCCCTGTTTTGCAATGCCACAAATTAAAGGAAAGGAATGTTTTTGGTCGTTAAAAACTTCTTGTCTGAGAAATAATCAAATTTACTGAATCAGCAAAATGCAAGAGCTGCATATTTGTCCACCTGGTTGGGTAAAATATTCAATAGTCACAGCTAGTGGACTGTGGCATCACTAATGCAGCTTGATGCCAGGTGGCATTTAGCTGGGCTGGGTGGCAGCACTACAGAAGGGCCAGTTGTATTTAAAGGCAGACAGGCCTTGTGACAGTTCACATTAGTCGTCGCAGATGTTGAAACTTTTATACGTGCCCTTTCCTTATGTTGGGCATTCTATGAAATATCAGCATACTACAGCAGAAAATTAGGTCAGTTCCATGAAATATACCTTTGTAGCTCAGAGACTGTGGCTGAGGCTCTTAAAATCCAAAAGTGTTTTTGAAACAAAATATGATGTAGCTACACTTAATAAAATATAATGTACTGTGTTGGTAAAAAGGTGTCAAGCTCAGAAAAAGGATAAGATTAGTACTCACTAGAGTACATGGCTGGGTTCTATAGAACTATATTCTTTAGTTAATAATTTAAAACATTTACCTTTTTTTTGCGCATGAAGTAGTTCATAACTACAAAAAACAGTTGGAATTGGCAGCAGGTGAAAGGTTCTTCCAATATACAGCATAGCAGGATTTCAAAAACACAGGGTCCATTAAATGGCAGTGGATACATAGAACCACGATTTGCATTATGGGAAAGTAGAGTGGGGGTGGAGCAAGTGGGCTGTGGTCATGGCAACCCAGACAGCATTTTATTTTACAATAGAATAAGAGATCTGAGTGAGATTTGAAGTGTACAATATAACGTTTATCTTGATAAGTCTGTATTTCGAAAGACATTTAGAAAGGTTCTGTTGTTTGTTTAGAGGAAATTTGCATACCATCTGTGTCCACACAAACTGATGAGACAGTTATATTCACTGAGCCTGTACCGTTTCTTCCAAAACTTTAAATGACTTTCTCTGTCTCACTCATTCAAGCACACACACTGGCTGGCATGCACACATATACATACACACACACACACACACACACACACACACACACACACACACACACACACACACACACACACACACACACACACACACACTTTCCACAGATCTGTTCATTATTATTCGCCCACTCCAGTGCTAATGAAAAATCACTGTCCTGGAAACCGTGATTTAATTCCAAAGTGTCTGATGCACACTGGCCATTAAAACAAGCATGTAGGGATACAGCCATTATGCAGCTGCCTCTCAATCATCGCCTAAGTTTTTTTTTTTGTTGTTGTTTTTTTCCTCCCAAGCTTTAACTCCAAGCTGTAAACTGTCATTTTCAGCATGCAAACAAAAGAAGAGTAATGAGACAAATCAATATAAAATGATTCATTTGGCCTTAGTGAAACAGTATGCTGCACCTACCTCTCCATATCTAAATTTGGTCAAATTATGACCTGCTCTTTTCTCTGGGTAAGGTGATTCTGTGTAATTAGAATCCTTACCAGAAATTCAGAGAAGCTGCTCTAGATGAAAACATCTGACCCTTGTTATAACTAGTGTACTTGTGGCAGATCAGCCAAACCATGTCCATACTCATCCTCTCTACATTCAATATTCATACGATTGCTTGCTGCAGTGCAAAACAACCACTACTTTTTTTTCAGATATGCAAAAAAATTCATTGTTTCCATGGCGGCATTGTAAGAATATGCAGAGAAAATAGCCAAGTGTGAGATACTGAAAGTAGGCCTGTGTGTGACTCTTTTTTTTATTATTCACTTCAGTATAGTAATAAGATTCATTGTCTTTAACGGGAGAGAACAATTAAACTGACTGGGGAAGAAAGCTCCACCACACTCATACGCTGCACATTAATTGCTTTTTCTCTTTTAATTAACACATTCACTGCACAGTATGGAGAAACTGCAAGATTATTCTTACATTTGAAGCTGTTTTGTAGAGAATAGAGGCTGTTTTTATACAGTATATATATATGTATATATATATATATATATATATATATATATATATATATATATATATATATATATACATATATATATTTATATATATATATATATATCATATATATATATCATATATATATCATATATATCACTTCTGCAGTCATTGAAACAATGAGAAGAAAAAACAAAACACAAAGCATTCTAAAGATTCACAAAACTGTCTAATTAGTACAGTTCAGTTCTTTCGATTAAGCTAAGCATTTTTTGAAAATCAAGGTGAAATTGCCAATGGCAAAAAAAAATCTATTTAGGTTTGAAGCAAAGGCTCTAAAAATATTTCTAATTTTCATCATTCTTAACAGCAGAAAGTGAAGCACTGTGTACACACATGTTTTTATGAATATAGAGCACATAATACTGAAGCATGTGCTCTCAGCTTTTTTGCACATAGCTTTGCATCCTTTCATGTCAATCTGGCAAACACCTGCTTCGTTGACAGTGATCTGGTAAACTGACCGGTGGTCATTATCTTTTATTGCAAAACTAAAGTAGCAAACTTGGAGATAATTCACAATGAAATAAGGGAAAACTATGCAAATTAGTTTTTTGGTCGAAGCATGCCTTCCAGGGCTTGCATGTCAACAAGTCCCTGAGCTTTAAGTATCTTCCACATTCCAGGTGATTACAGCAGGCAGCAGCCAGTTGTTCAAGAAGAATGGCAGCAGCTCATGGATTTGAAGCAGGACTCAGGGCAACAGAATAACACAAGACACTGCAGGTGAAGACTCACCATGATTTTTATCAGCGGACTGTAGAATGAAAGCCCTGAAATGGGACAGCATCACACTGAAGGCCACAGCAGAACATCTGCCACTGTGTGCGCCCAGCCTGTAGGCTTATCATGAATAGTGTCCATATGCTTGAGTATTTATCAAAATGATCTTGGATCAAAGGTTCTGACTTGTCGTAAAATGCCAAAATTATACCTAACCAGCAATCTTGCTCTGAGAAGTGAAATATCAAGCATATGGGCTAAGGTCACACAGAAGTACTCTACTCATTGAGTAACAAAAAATAAATTGATAAATAAACAAATCCAAAAGTATTTAATTGCACCGATTATCATTAGGCGCAAGCATAGGACACTTGCATGCACATTTATAAATGCTCTTATGTTTTAATGTCCTCTCCCTTGACAACTCTTGACATTTCCTTTGGCACAGTTATAAAGCCACTGTAGCTCCACAGGGGCCTATTTGAAAGATTTTGTGGCCTCTTGCTAGGTCACAACTCACTCTGTGTATGCTACCTTCACACTTCTCAAACTTCTGGGCCTGTTCGCTACTGAAGAACTGCAGTCTCACAGGTTTGATTGACAGTTACTGAGTGTCACTGTTCTCACCTGTAGTTGGGCTATTCTTTCCTCACTGGACTTCAATGCCTCACCCTGCACTCATACTCACTTGCTTTGTCTTAGTCTGTTGTCTGAAGCACATGCATGCACACACTCACACACACAAAATTACACTTTGTTCACAATCCTTTTGCCACCATATGGTTTAAAATTAAATTGTAATCCTTACACATCACATGTCTTGTGTTAGCCATTTGATTTTATATGCTAAGTATATTATGCTTATTATATGCTAATATAATTGTTAGGACAATGTTAAGCTAAAGGAATTCCTAATAGTAAGTTAACAGATCCATAATCAGTGCCTTGATTTCTTATTTGGTTTTCAATTAATGCATTAGGCGGTCCTGTCCCTATAAGATTAAACATGTTGCATTACATAATAGCTTTGAAAATGGTTTTACAAAAACAAAAATTAAATGAATAACAGAGTGTAGTAATGCAGGAAGAAAAAACATCAGTATAAGCAATTTCCTTCTGATCAATAAAGTTTTTTTTATAATTGACTTATTTAGAGACAATTCTGAATGCAAATGACTTTGCTCAACAATTTGCAATCAGTTGAATTTAACTAAACTAAAGAAGAGGGTGTTCCACAAGGAGGATGGCACAATATGGGAACAGCTGCATAAATAACTCTCTTCAATTTTATGCCACTGGGACATGAGGGCCAGAGGGATGCCAGACTGCTGTGAATGAGAGGACTATGCACACAAACAAATGCGTACACACACACACACCCACCAAATGGAGTACATCAGCACATTGTCTCATAAACATCTTAGTGTTGAGAGAACATTAACATTTACATTTACGGCTAGAGCGACTTACGTGTCCTAATTACAGGGACAGTCCCCCTGGAGGGTCTTGCTCAGGAACCCAGTGGTGGTAGTGCCAGAGGTGAGATTTGAACCGGCCGAATCTCAAGTACCCTACCACTAGACCACCGCCACCCTTACATGGAGTATTATTATTTCTTGCCAAGGGTTGTATGAGAAGAATTCCCTTATTTCACAGAAAGTTCTCTAGCACACTCCATAAGTCAAAATGGGACTCATCCTTCCATTTACTAAAACCCACAGTTCTGACACAGATTCTGATGGTGCCTGAAACAGAGAGAGAGTATAATGGCTGCTGAAGAAGAATGTTTGACATTATGGTAAAGAAAAGCAAATAAACAGAAATGCTGTTTGTCCACATGCTTATGCTGCCTTTATTGCTCTGAAATCTGTAACAGCAACAATTTGTTAAAATAATGATGTGGTTTTAATAAAGGTAAATTGTTTACCTGATTGTGTCAAAAGAGGTTTTGTTTGTTTTCCCTAGGAAAGATTTTGGTTACTTTTGGATGCACTATACAGTGTGTTCTCTTCAGGTAGTTTTATTTGAGAATGACTTTGTTCTGCCGTTTCCTTCCTTTTGTACTGATCACACAGTTCAATCGTGAGCAGAGCACATTAAAACATGAGGAAGCGTTGTTCATTGCTCACTAGAGTCATTGGACTGCAGAGGACCATCATTGGATCCAATAGGGTTGCTCTGGTGACCGCTCAGACCTGTGCAGAAGTTAAGCTTTAATGGCTTTGATTTACTCCATTAAAGTGCTTAGCGATGACAAATGGGGCTGTATAACACTTCAATGTCATTGTTATCAAGGAAACGTCTGATTTATGCCCGCTCTGCAACGGCTGCTCTAACCCTGACATGCTCCAGGGGTCCTAGAAAATAAATGCCAAGCTACTAAACCAGGAGGCGAATCACTGCAATAAATGCCCCTCCTCTGACCCACTTGCCCTTCTCTCGCCACTAGTCTGTCCGTCTGCCAAAGAGAGACTGCGGAAGCTAGAACTGACCAGCTGTGATCAGCTATGAAAGTGGACCCCCACTTTCAGGCACTTTCTCTTATCAGTTGCCTTGTGTGAAAAGAAGAAAAAGTTTTGATTTAGTGGATTTGGGACTACTATGAACTCTTACTCATGGTTGTCATATTCTGCTATATTTGGAATCTGGTGTTAGCTGATGCCCTTAGAGGCATCGTTTTATTTTTGAACTGTTTAAGAATGCAGACAGCTTAGTTGTGAAGAAATGTGTACTTTGTCTTTGTGGGTTTCATTAGCTGTGGAGAAATTAACAAATCTCCCAGGACTGAGAAGAGTCTGCAGATGCTAAAAACTCACAACTCTCTCTCTCTCCCTCTCTCCCTCCTCTCTCTCTCTCTCTCTCTCTCTCTCGTCTCTCTCTCTCTCTCTCTCTCTCTCCTCTCTCTCTCTCTCTGTCTCTCTCTCTCTCTCTCCTCTCTCTCTCTCTCTCTCTTCAGTCTGCTTCTCTCTCTCTCTCTGTCACACACACACACACACACACACACACACACACACACACACACACAAACAAGAATACAATGAGACACAGGACAGGAGAGTCAAAATGCAAGACACACAGGCCTCGTGGGACATCCTCAGCGGAACAGCACACTATGTCCTAACTGCATTTATTCATGGAAATTAACCGAAAAGAAAATAAAAGCTAAATGCATGTGGTTCTCATCTCACCTTCAAGCTGCTTGACCTAAAAACTATTTCAGTTTATCAAAGACAAAAAAAATAGGCAGCAGCTGTGATAATTTGGTTTAACAAATACACATCTTGAAGGGCACTAAGAGAATGTAAGCCCCAGGTTGCTGTTCAGGGGAGCTTTATTTAAACAAACGAGAAACTCTCCTCCCCATCTGTGTTACGGATGTTTCAGAATCAGTCCTAAGGTTGTTATGCTGTTTCTGTGTAGATATTGATACTGATCTCTTTGGCTTTTGGTCTCACATTGGGCTTTCTCCTACTCCTACTTTGCCTGGAAATAAAAAAAACTAAAAGCAAGTAAGAAGGATCATTTGTCCTCTCTCCATGCTTTATGTACTACCAAACTTCTGACATTTATTATGCTCTTAAACTTACCACAAAGTGAAATGTGATTTTTTTCCCCCCATCCTTTTCCACTTTTTTCTTCTACCTTCTAAATGCCTGCTGCTAGCAGTATGTCTCCTTCTGGTTGATGGCCTGAGTTTTCTTTCTGCACCTTAGATCTGATATCAGAAAAGCTTTGGTGCACATAATGTGAATCTCTCTGAAGTCCCCATAAATCTGTTACACTCCGAAAGTGTGGGTTGGTGCTGAGGTAAATACTCACACTTGATAGATGGCTCTCATTAATAGATGTGCCTGCTGTCTTTGAGTAATGGCCTTTGATGCCTCTCACCATGTTGTTTAATCTGTGGGAATAAGAGGCTTGCCTGTGCGTCCCATGGTAATAGAAGCTAAATAGATGTTTTAGCATGAATTATGTCTGGCACACATTTTAATCAAGGAGGAAAGAAAATGTTAGTAAAAATAAAGTGAAATGTAACTAATTTCGAGGAATGAAAACTGAACTGGACACAGACAAACAATGCTTAAAATCTGCTGAAATCACCATAGCATTACTGGGATAGGAGCTGTGTTTTCACTGAAACTGAAAAACACAGAACATCCAGCTTCCTCTCTTGGTAGCTAAACCTTCTGTTTTTATTCTTACATCAGAAAATGTGTAAAGATAAAATATAATAAAATTCTGACAAAATTACAACCCCCATTATTGTGAAGCTGAGCTGCTTTGCACTTTGAAGCTCACTGTATAAGGGAAGGTTACATTACATTGTCGACCAGATAGCAGACCTGGAGGTGTCCACTGGGCGAACTTGAATGGTGCTTCCATGAAATTATTAACAAACTGTTGGTAAAAATCCTCATGAGTGAAATGAGGTATGAGATATGACTTGTAAGCAGGATGTATGTGCTGAGTCAGTTTATTAAATAAATGCAAACAAAGTATATAAAGCATAGATCCAAGAACAAACAAGGGAAAAAATCTGTGTATTTCCAATGAAAAACCATAAACACAAGAGCATACAAGAGATACAACACAAGAGCATATATTTGGACACCTGACATACAACACCTGGGCAGGGGCAGGGTTAAGGGGGGCAATGAAACAGAACAACCCCTGGGCGTTAGCCCAGAGGGGAGGCCAGAATAAAACCACCAGACCTGACTACACATAACTGGGAACAGTACCAAAAAACTTAACACCTGGCAAGGACAAAACATTTATATTTACATTTGTGGCATTTAGCAGACGCTCTTATCCAGAGCAACTTCCACGTCCTAATTACAGGGACAGTCCCCCATGGAGCAAGTCAGGGTTAAGGGTCTTGCTCAGTGTCACGGATGAGGTGTTTTGTGCACGATAGAGGGCGCTCTGTTCTGACTGAACACACCTGAGCTAATGAAGGCACAGGTGTGTTTCATTGGGGCTGACTATTTAAGCCCCGATGAGTCAGAACAGAGCGCGGCTCATTTGTTAGGCTCTGCCTACACACTGGTGGTTTTTGGTATTTAGTATTTAGTAATCTGGTGTTCTTGGTTTGGGCTGCAGTTCCCTTGTTTTAGTTAAGACTGCAGTCCTAGTTTCTTGTTTTTGTAAATATAGTTAATAAAGTTACGTTTCAAACTCCTGGCTCAGCATTGGCGTCCTCCCTGAACCCCGCCACCGTTACAGAATGAGCCGCCAGTACCTGGACGTCGCGAGTCAGGAGAACGAGCAAGAGCGGGTGCTGCGCACAAATGCAGCCGTGATCAAGAGGACGTTGGAGTTTATTGGAACCTGGGATACAAGGGTACCGGCGTTCGTTGAGTCCGTGGACCTCCATGAGGAATTGGAGGGCGAGGATTGGGTACGACGGACGCCGGCGGCCACTGCCAGGGAGCTCCAAAAACATCTGACGCGGCTGACGTCAGATATCCCGCTCGTCAGCCGCCTGGGTCCCGAGGTAGGCGCGGACTGGTTCGACTTCCTGCTGCAGAAGCTGGTCGCTCTCGCCGCGAACACACAGCGCTACCTCGATACACTGAACCATGTGTGTTTTCCCTCACGCGACATGGAAGGCGGGGTTTCGTTGATGACGGGAGTCACGCAACGCGGAAGGACGACAGTCAACGAGCCCTACGTCATTCAAAGCGGAACGCTGATAGTGGATCCGCCCTGCGCTATTCAATGCGGAGATTCAGCGCCGAAAGCGCCGCGCGACAATCACCGTGATCCGCCAGCGGAGAACGTGCCCCGCGCAGCTGATAGAGGAGCCACGGTAAAGAATTCTCCCTGTGCAGCTAATGGAGGCGTTACGGTAAAGGATTCTCCCTGCGCAGCTAATGGAGGCGTTAAGGTAAATGTGGCGCTCTGCGCAGCTCAACGTGAGAATACAGCGGTGAACACAGCCAGCGCGAATAACAGCAAAACGGTGGAAATAAACGCTTCCTGCAACCTTAAACACAAGAGGAGGGCAAAGAAGGCCGCCCGCAACAAAAAAAGCGAGGCAGTGGCAAAGAAGGCCGTTCCTGACACAGAGAGCTGGAAGACGGCAGAGACCGCTTCCTGCATCGTGCAACTGGGGAGGTCGACCAAGGAAGCCCTTCACAGCAAGGAAAGCGGCATCAAGGAGTCGACCCATAAACCCAGCCCCACTAAGCCATCCGCTGCACAGCAAACCGAGAAGGAGCAGCTCCAGGTTAGTGGAAAGTTTAGAATGAAAGTTCGGGTGCAGATGCAAATTGAACATGAGGCTGCAGTAACCATTCAGGCACAGGTGAGGAAGCATTTGAGCAGAAAGTACTACCTGAAGCTACTGTGGGCAGCCAGGACTGTTCAGCGATATTACCGAGCTAATAAGATGATGAAGCAAGAAATGAAGTCTTTGAAGGAGAAAAAGATGGCTGCTGTTGTTCTGCAAGCCGCATTCCGAGGGATGAAGACCAGACAGACTCTGGATCAGAAGCACCAGGCTGCAACTGTGATACAATGTGCTTACAGGGCTCACTGTGCTCGGACACGATATGTATGCATCAAACATGCTGCTGTTGCAATTCAGCTTAGGTATCGCTCCACACTTGAAGCCAGAAAGCAGAGGGAGGAATTCTTGAAATTGCGCTCTGCTGCCATGTTCCTGCAAGCCTGCTTCAGAGGTCAGAGGGTCAGAAGGGAGGTGATCCTGCAACATCAGGCAGCTTCCCTGATTCAGGCTGCGTTCAGAGGACACCGGGAGGTAGTTAAGTACCAGGCCATAAGGGTGTCAGCCATCATCATTCAAAGACATTATAGGTCCTACATTAAGGGTAAATTTGAACGTGAGAAACTCCAGGTGTTGAGAAAGTCAGTGATATGCATCCAGGCAGCTTTTAAGGGTTATTCTGTTCGAAAGAATGTTGCTGCAATGCACAAAGCTGCCACCATGATTCAGGCTGTAGTCAGAATGCACCAGCAAAGATTGGTTTTCAAGAAGCAGTGCTGGGCAGCAAGTGTTCTTCAGAGGAGGTTCAGAAGGTGGAAGCTTGGGCATCAACAAAAGCAGAGGTATCAGCTGTTCAGACATGCTGCAATTTGCTTGCAAAAGTCATTCAGAGGAAAGCAGGCAAGGGACCTGGCCAAACGGATCAGAGCTGCAAAGACAATCCAATCTCACCTCAGAGATGAACAAATCAGCTACATGAATGTTCAGATCACTGAACAGGAGGAGTTGCTGACAGAGCTCTACCAGCAGCTGATGGCGAAAGAAGCCTCGATGCTAAAGGTGAATGCCTCGGTCACGAATGAAGGGTTGAAACGCAAGGAAAGGATCACCTATCTGCCTCCTCAGCTGGAGAGGACCAAAGGACTCTTGTCCAGTTGCCAAGGGGAGATCAAAGCCATGGAAACAGAAAGAAAAGCTCTGGCTCAAGACAAAGGTGAGCTTCAAGGAAAGAGCGCGAAATTCAGAGAAGGGAGAGATGTCTCTAGAATAAAGCTGCACGCTGTGACGGCTGTCCAAAGAGAAAGGCTGGAGAGAACGGCTGAACAGAGGAACCTAACTGTCTGCCAGACAACAAGGAAAGTTGAGACTCCAACCATTCAGGAGAAGCTGGAAGCTAAAATAGCCACTATGGAAGAACAACTGAATCAGACCAGAGCAGAGTTGAGATGGGTGCAGGACCACAACGTTGCTCTGCAGGCTGAACTGAGAGAAGCCCAAAGTGAGGCTAGGAAGCTCAGCGAGCTGGAGAAGCAGGTTAGAGGTATGGAAGCAAGATTGGCGATCTTCGAATCTCAACTCACTCCACAGACACCAGTGCATGCTGGGACCCTGGTGGTTAACGCCAGAGCGGAGCAGCTGAGGAACAGTCTGATGGAGAAGCCGGCAGAGATTCCAGAGGTTGAACAGCTGCGTGATGACTCCCCACCTTTAGTTCACCCTCCGAGTTCAGCAGACTCGGAACAAGGTGGTTCGTGGAGGAATTCAAGTGGAACTTCTTGTAGTGGAACCAGGAGCTGGGATGCTGCCTCACTGAGCTCCAAGCAGCAGGGAAGTACGACCGAGAAGAGGAAGGAGCCAAAGGACATCAGCAATGACCTGCCTCAGTTTAAGGAAGTGAACGACAGCTTCTGTACTGTGGATTCTGTGATAAGAGACGTGAAGAACAAAGATGGCAAGGGTTGGGAACAGGGTTCGGACTATGTGAAAAAGACTTCCTCTTTGAACCGTTTAAGATCTGTGTTTAGCTCTCTTTCAGGTTCCGCCAAGGCGAGGCGTTCCACTGAATCAGGCGATTCCTCCAGTGACTCTAGGGTCGGGTTCAGACATCAGTCAAAAGGGTGGACTGAACTGCTGGGATTCCCCTCACCACCACCAGCTGCCTCACATGTCTGGTCGGAGGTCCTTTTCATGTATTTTGTGGACCTGACCGTACGTCCCAACAAGGGACTTTTGTCTTTTGTAAAGTTTTGGTGTTCTTGGCCTCCCCCCAGAGGTTCGGCTGTGTTTGGCACTTCGGGAGCCGCGCCTTTTGGGGGGGGATTCTGTCACGGATGAGGTGTTTTGTGCACGATAGAGGGCGCTCTGTTCTGACTGAACACACCTGAGCTAATGAAGGCACAGGTGTGTTTCATTGGGGCTGACTATTTAAGCCCCGATGAGTCAGAACAGAGCGCGGCTCATTTGTTAGGCTCTGCCTACACACTGGTGGTTTTTGGTATTTAGTATTTAGTAATCTGGTGTTCTTGGTTTGGGCTGCAGTTCCCTTGTTTTAGTTAAGACTGCAGTCCTAGTTTCTTGTTTTTGTAAATATAGTTAATAAAGTTACGTTTCAAACTCCTGGCTCAGCATTGGCGTCCTCCCTGAACCCCGCCACCGTTACACTCAGGAACCCAGTAGTGGTAGTGTTAGGGTTGGGATTCGAACCACTAAGGCACTTGAGCACCAAGGGACTTGAGCACTAAGGGACTTGAGCACTAAGGGACTTGAGCACTAAGGGACTTGAGGCGGTAAGCCATTGCAGAGGACTAAAGGCTTGGGGCCGTACTGATGCTAAAGGCCTGAGGTGGCAGGGCCACTGCTGGGGCTAAAGGCTCCATGCCGCTGAACCCCATAGCTCCTCAAAATGTTTCCCCAGAAAAAGTTAGCTTGACGAACTTAAGGACAGCTGTCAATCGATGTTACAGTTAGTCCAACCCTTCGGTTCTGCCAAAGGAAAGGAACAGCCAGTGAAGCTGGAAATTAAACCATCACTATCTAACAATAGTGTCCTTTCCTTTAGGCATTTCTTCTACTCGATCTTCCCAAGGAACACATCAACAATGGGAATCGCTACATCCATAATTGTGGTCTGGTCCTCCCTAACAGATAAGGTTTAAAAGCAGGAGCTGAGTGCTGAGTTCATTTATTAAATAAAAGGGAAGAAAGGACACAAAGCATGGAGCCAGGAACAGACTAAAAGGAAACAAACATGGGTATATTTACAGACACCAGACAAAAACTAGATGCAACACAAGGACATACAATTGGACACATCACTTACAACTCCTGGACAGGAAAGGAGACAAGACTCACATCTGGGCAAAGGCAGGACTAGCTGACCCTTTTTTTAAGCAAACCTTGATGAACTTAACTTTGTTTTCGTTTCTGTGCCACATGAGAACATTATTTATTGAACAGCTTTGCTCAGTCACCTCATGTTGTTCCAGATATTTACGAAAATATATTTTTCAGTATTGAAGCCAAGTGTAATGCAAAAGAATATATTTGTTTAAACACTTCTCCAGTATGTAAGTATGTAAAAAATAGCCACTTGAAGGGGAGCGCAGGGAATTGCCTAATGTGGTCTAAATTATAGCCCAGATTTCTTTATGTAGTTAAGCAGGTTCAAATAGAACCCATTTACATTTACGGCATTTATCTTATCCAGAGCGACTTCCATGTCCTAATTACAGGGACAGTCCCCCTGGAGACACTCAGGGTTAAGGGTCTTGCTCAGGGACCCAGTGGTGGTAGAGCCAGAGGTGGGATTCGAACCTGGGACCTCTTGAGCCATAGGTCCATAGGCAAGTACCCACCACTAGACCAGCACCACCCACACGTGTTTGATGTTTTATGCTTATATATTTCCATTTCACAGTTGTGCAAATAAAAAAATCATTCTGGCCCTTTTTTTGTATCTTGAAAGTAACACTTTTGTTTTCGTCACTAATCTATGTGCTTAATCTATTGTGTACTGTATATTTGGTCACATAATTCTTCTTGTAGAGATGTATATGCATCTTGGTAATATAGTATATATGTATATATATTTATATATTTATATAGATAGATAATTTATTATTATAGCTCCTGTACGTTTCTCCTTTCTCCTGTACTTGTCCCTCTTTCCTTATACCTCCATTTTTATATATCTTTTTTCTATTCTTTCTGTACATCTGTCACTTTTATAAGAGCCCTGTAACGCCCAAATTTCCCATTCGTGGGATAATAAAAGATTACTCTACTCTAAGGTAGTGGTGGCCTAGTGGTTAGAGAATTGGCACAGAAGTCTGTGAATCCCTTACCAGTAGGTTGTCCTGAGGTATCCTTGAGCAAAGTACTGTCCCCATCACTGCTCCCTGGGTGTTTTCAATAGCTGCCCCCTGCTGCACATGTGTATGGGTGAAGTGCAGAGGTGTAATTTAATTGTGTATCACTGTGTGTTGTGCCATGTTTCACAATGAGAAGAATGGTCACTTTCACTTAAGACATTTTACAAAAGCATATTTTATGTATAAAATAAAATTTCATATTTTATTTTTCACAGTCCAAGGATGTGCACGTCGGCTGGATTTGACATGCTAAATTCTCCATTAGTGGTGTATGTGCGTGTGTGTGTGTGTGTGTGTGAGTGTGTGTCTGCCCTGCGATGTGGGTGACCAGTCCAGGATATGGTTGACCAGTCCAGGGTATTAGAATATCCTCCAACACACCCAGGGCTGTAGTTAGGAACACTTTTTTCAGCCTGGACAGAGTTTATTAAATCATAATAATTGTATTTTCCTATATTGAGTCTTTCTCTTTGTCTTTGTCTGTGTGCATGTGTGTGTGTGTGTGTGTGTGTGTGTGTGTGTGTGTGTGTGTGTGTGTGTGTGTGTGTGTTTGCATACAAGTCACTGTGAAAAAGCTCTGACCTCTGCTGTGCATAAATATCATGGATGGAAATAATTACACGTCTCATCTGATAATTTTTCACACTCATCCCTCAAAACAGGCTGGATACCCAAAGGAATACGTATCATTAGCTATTAGAGGACAATAGATGCTGCACTTTTCAAATGGAGCTTAATTTGAACTATGCTTTGTGTGCAGAGGCTGAAAAAAGACATGCAGTACTTTAATCTGCATCATTTCTTAGTATGTAAAACTCTCAATGTCTAGTTATATCCCACAAGCATTGTTTGATCCGGTTAATCTGTTGTGTCAGAGCTGGGCAGTTCAAAATGCAATTCTGGAAACACCTCTGTGTACATAACTAGATGAAGCAGTAAGAATAAATGTCATCTCATTGACTGCAGAACTTTGTTTCAATGCAAACACAAATATTAGTTTGATATTTGTTGATTTGTTGAAAATGATGTATCAGATGAGGTCGATTAGGATGAAATTGGGTCTTCAAACCAATTTCTCAGGCAGTGCACAGCATTAAAGCACTGGCTGCTTAGAGCCATGTTGATTTTTGCCATTTGCAAACGCCTTTGATCCTTACTTCTACATTTAGCTGCTCTGGTGATAAATATGGCAGTTAATGGTACTGTGGAGTTGGCTTGTATTGGAATATAAGGTTGTGTTTTACTGCCAGGGTCTTCTTATTGCACTATGCACACATTCCTAATCATGGCAAAATAAATCAAAAGTATTTCCAACAGCACTACACAACTGGTAAAAAAAAAAAAAAAGGTTTTTTTTCTTGCCTTTTAAAACCCTGGGTCCTAATGGGCAACAGAAAGCTCAGGTGATTCACTGTTAAAAAAAAAAAAAAAACAGAGTTAACATAAACAGCTTTTATCCAGACACTCTCTTATAACCCCGGCTGATGGCTCTGGGCATAATTCTTTGTCAATCAAGCATTTTGTTGTATTTACAAATGAAAGCATTATGATCCTTTATTTGGTATGTATGTGCAATAAAAAGACTAACAGGCTTAAACTAACAAAGTTGTTCTCTATATATCTAAAACCGCATGTACTGAGCCTGACGGACACTTACCTGACTGTGAAACAGACTTTCTACTCACCAGCTGATGGTACCTGTTGATACCGGCAGGTGTGAGCTCCATGCTCTACTATTGTGTTCCCCTTTAAGTTGGCCCTGAGGCGCAGCTGCACGGTGAGGCCCATTGCTGTGGGTCTGAATAATGAATAGAGTTCATCGGGTCCTGCTTATGGGGACAGCAGAGCCACCCTAAGGGGACATCCAGGAACGTTGGCTTACTCGCCCAGGCGCTTAATCCCTTTTCACCCCCACGCTGACGGTGAGCTGAGTTTTAGTCCCCTCATGCTTTATTCACGAGGCTGAAACAGGTTAATTTTGGCTCTGTCGGGAAAGGATGCTCAGGGCTAAAGGTTGCTGGAAATATACAATAGTGTCTCAGAATATGAATGTGTTATACGGGCAACCAAACAAATGTATTCATAAATAACATTAAAATTAAAGTGGCTTCAATATTGCTTCTGTCATGAGTAAACCTCCTTATTCTTGACAGTATTGGATTTTTAAAACATAATTTGAATGCCTTAGAAACTGGAATGATGGCAGAATTTGATATTTAGGTTAGATGTTTCCTTCTTTTCTTACATTTTCAAGGGATAAATTATGACATATTATATAAACATTAAATTTAAAATGTGTTCGCTGTCATTGCACCATTTTATGCCACTTTAAAACCTGTACATAGGAATTAGGTAGCAGTGATGACCTGGCTGGTAAATGTGCTTTATATTGTCAGTTCCTACAGTGTTTCTTATGTGTCTTAATAAAGCCCCCAGCCACAAGTTACCTTATTTCCTTCCTTTTGTGTGTGAGGGCAAGTGAAATTAACCCTGCTTTGTGACTCAGACACCACGCGGGCCCTGACCAATTCCACTAGAATATAAAATAGAACAGGGAGAAAGAGGGGAGACGGGTGGATCCGCTGCATAATTTGGCCTCGTAAAGATTTCAGAGGCAAACTCAAGGGGGATTAGATGAATAAAAAGTTAATTCCCGGCCTCCTTCCAGTGCTGCTTCCACATTATTAGAGATGAAGCTGGGACCATGTAATTAAATATGATCTCACATTTCAAAAGAGCCAGAATGCATCCCATTACTATATGTTTTTCTTTTAGGTTTGCCAAAATGAAAAGAAATATGAAGATGACATATAATTTCCCTTAAATCCCTCCCAGCATAGAACCAGCTCCATACTGACTGATTGATCAACTGACTAATTGACGAAAAGAAACTTGTGGTGTTGATACTTTTAAACTCCTTGTCATGTTTTAATACATTTTTAACTACTGAAATATGTAGTAAATTTGTTTATGAACAATGAACATTATATTTTTAGTTTTAGGTTGTTTTCAGCATGATGCTTAAATTAAAATCAATGGTGAAAATGCAAAACTATTATTCAAAGACAAGCCAAAGTATGCTGAACTGCTACTAGACTGAGAATAGATTGCTTCATCATTAGAAAAGGCCTTTGCAAAAATGAACCATTATTGCGTTTTTATGTCAGTCCAGAGGTCCTTTTATGGCCATTACCATCCCTGCACACATGGCAATATCATTCTCATTTTTGTGGAATGAGCTCCCAAATACTCATCTTTTTAGAGAAGACCTCCTCTTCTAATACCTCTAACACTTTAACACACCTAACTCACAGTATTCACTTCATGCTCACTTGATCTTGAAGAAATCAGGTCTTAATCTATCAATTTTTTGAGATATTAGTACGTTTCCCCATTTAAAAGCTATTTTAGGTAGAAAAAGCTTAGCTAGATTAATCTTAATTTAACTTAAGTCAGGCTCCACTGAACATGTAAAGATTACACTGATGGTGTGTCCAGAAGCATGTACTTGCAGAGACGCAACCACTACTACTACTACTAATTTAGATGCCAATGTTGTTTTGTTCAATGTTTGAAGTTTGACACTGTGGCCTGATGATGCCCCAAATTGTGCAAATGCCTTTTGTGGGCATATTCCCAGCACTGAGCACATTTAGTCTGGACCTGCCTTTCAACATCAACATTGGGGTGGCGGTGGTCTAGTGGTGGGTACTTGCCTACGGACCTCTGGATCAAGAGGTCCCTGGTTCAAATCCCACCTCTGGCACTACCACCACTGGGTCCCTGAGCAAGACCCTTAACCCTCAGTTGCTCCAGGAGGACTGTCCCTGTAATTAGGACATGGAAGTCGCTCTGGATAAGAGTGTCTGCTAAATGCTGTAAATGTAAACATTGAGTTCTGGGAGTAAAGAAAAATTTCTTATTGAGTTAATTAGTGGCGGGAGAGCTGCAGTTTCAAGCACAATAGAATTATTAGTGGCGTGATATGTAGAAGCCCAGTTAGCACAAATTCTCTCCACAGCAGATCAGTCTTGTGCCAGCTCACAGCAGTAGGCCAAGATCCAACTAATCTTTACTCCAACTTGCATGCTGTCATGCATTTCATTTCACTTTGCTCCAGGCAACTATCAGCATTACACCAGATCTCAGCATGCTTTCACGTTTCCTTGGACAACCAACCTAAGGGAAACTCATCCACTCACTGAACAGGGTCAAGGAGGTAATGTGCTCTGTTTAGGTACTTCTGACTTTGAGTGTGTGGATGTGTGTGCATGCATAGGCTCATTCTTCTATATTTCTTCTATATCTTCTATATTTTATCTATACATTTGAACAAAAAACAAGTGTTTTGAAATATCCATTATGCAACCTCATCATTGTATCAAGGCCAAAAGTGTTTAAAAGAATCTATTCAGACTGGTTTTCATGTTGAGCTGTAAATGGAAATGGTTAACAGGAGTTAAATAAAGCTAAAGGTTTTTCATTCTTTCTCTCAGAATGACAAGAACTGACAGAAAGACAGACAGAAAGGCAGCACATTTTAGATGTTGGAGATGTGCTGACTTTCATTGATTTCCCATAAAGTTGCATTCCAGCCTGTCTCAGTGGGATTTGAGGAGAGCGTGTGTCTCTGCAGGTGCTGCCCAGTACCTGATGGGGTTTGGCCTCCAAGGAGCTCTACAGCGGCAGGCAATCAGCCCTAATTATTACTGCATTACACCATAGGACTGACTTATTTTTCATGCTGGGAATATATGATAGCACCATTAAGCAAAGGCCTTGTACACTTGTGTGTTAGTGTGTGTGTGTGTGTGTGTGTGCGTTTGACAAAGGTGTCAAAGTTGTTCAGACAGCCCTCCTTTATTACTTATTTATTATTATAAGTTATATATAAAATGTTTAAACATAAGTCAGCTACTAGGTTCCTCGTTTTATATGCTTCTTCAGAACCTTTGGAAAAATTGAGATAAACAAAAAAACATTTTTTTTAATAAAAGAAAAGCTTATTATAGGCAGATTTAAGCAAAAGCCTTAGTGTATATGATGATCATTTATTGACAAAATTATTGCCTTTTAGGAGTCATCCACTATGGCACATAAGACTATATGAGTAGGTGTTGCAGTTCAGTCTAATCATAACAGCTTAAGACTGAAACAGCTTAAGGAAAGGCAGTATAAAAACACCATTTTTGCTTTTGTCTATTCTTTCAAGAAACACTTTCACACTCAGAGCTGACCAGTAGGATGGTTTACTTAAGAGGGTTGTCCAGAACAAAAGGACTTTATTTAGGGCTGGCTTTCATACCATTCATTCTATTTTTCTACACTACAAGTGAAAGGTTTTTTTTTATTCTTTTTCTTAAGTAATCGGTAAGCTATTGATACTTTCATGGTGTTTCAGAACCATGTATTTGGGGAATGGGAAAAAGCCTCATGCTGTGCTTTTGCTGTTAAGCACATAGCAAGGATTAAGACAGAAATAGCAAGAAAATGTTATAGTAAGAATTGGAGTACCAACAAAGCTCAAACAGAGCGTCCAGGAAGATTTCACAGAGGGTGACTTTGATTACCCTTCCCTGAGCTACAGAAAGCTCAACAAATCTGCTTCCTTTTTAACTTAAGAAATTTTCCTACACCATAAAGAAACTGAAATTAAGTCCTTCTTAATGGGTTAGAGGGTTATTGAAACTTTGTACTATCACAAAAACAAAAAAAAGAACGCTTTTAGCAAATAAACATACCTCACTCCTGTCTTTTAAAAATGTTATAAAAAATCTTCAGTTAAATAAAAATTACTCACCACTTTCATTTAAACATATTAGTAAGTAAATATCACTCACTGGTGTATTTATATTCAAAATTAATAAACATCCCCTGCTGCTCTCTAAAGATGTTTTAACTTCTTATTTTGCTTGCGCCTGTTATGGGTCACCACAGCGGATCTGTGTTTTCTGTCTTCTGCAATACTCTTCTTCAAACAAATTGCCTGTGTGTCCTCTCTCACCACATCCATAAACCTCCTCTTTGGCCTTTTTAAATTTAAATTCCTCCACCTTTGTCACCTCTACTCCCTGCATCTTAATCACTTCACTTTCCACCCTTTTGTTCACACTTATGTATTCCATCTTTGTTCTACTCACTTTAATTTCTCTCCTCTCTAGAGCATATCTCCATCTCTCCAGGGTCTCTCAAGCTGCTGCCTACTCCCTGGACATATTACAATATCAACAACAAACATAGTCCATGAGGACTTCTGTCTAACCTTGTCCGTCAATCTGTCCATTACCATTGCAAACAAGAATGCACTCAGCGCTGATCCTTGATGTAATCCCACCTTTTTTTTAAATGCATCAATTCTCCTGCATTCTCCTTCTGAGCTTCTCTGTACTTCTCCATCAACACCCTCAGAGAAAACACTGCATCTGTAGAGCTCCTTCTCAGCATGAAACCATACTGCTGTTCACTAATCATCACCTCTTTTCTTAACTTAGCTTCTACTATTCTTCCACATCTCCTTATACTCCTGTCTGCTCTCTACATCTCTCTGACTATCCCATTCCTTCTTCGCCTGCCTCTTCTTCTGTATGCACTCCTGGACTTCTGGGTTCCACCACCAAGTTTCCTTATCCTCCTTCTTCCTTCAAGATGTCAGATAAAGTACCTTTCTAGCAGTATCTTCCCTGTGCTCCTCTTAATTCTTGCCTGAATTCCACTTTGCAGCCTTCCTTCTTCAGCTTCCACCATTTGATCCTCGACTCTGCCCTCACTTTCCTCATCTTCTGACTAACAGCACTGGCCGTTGTTAACCTTGGCCTCGACCGATCCGGTTTGGAAATCTGTTTCGTTGTCTGCATATTGATTTGGCAAAAGTTTTACACCAGATGCCCTTCCTGATGTAACCCTCCCCATTTATCTGGGTTCCGGACCGGCACGAGAAAAATACACTAGCTTGTGCATTTTTAGTGGCTGGGTTTCTAAAGATTGTTTTTTTGTTGGTCTAAAAAATAATTTAAAAAAACATTCACTGCTGGTCTTTAATACCATTATTATCAAACATCAAATAAATAAATTGGTCAGCACGCTCACAGCCCAGTAGGAGAAAAAAAAAAGAAAGATTGGCCAGAGGCTTCATTTGCCTATTACACCATCTTGTGATGTCAAAGATCAACAATTAAACTACATGTTGTGCATGCTGTTTTGTGTGTGTGTGTGTGTGTGTGCATGCGCGTGTGTGTGTGTGTGTGTCTTTCTATCTTGAACACTTCTCCCAGGTTGAAATTAAGCGAGGCCATCCTCTCTCTGTTCTGATGGTCTATTGATTTTACTCTGCCCAAGTTCATGGAGGATTTTCTCATTGAGTTAATACAGTAGTGATATCATCCGAAATCTCCATCGAGTGCCAAGGGTCGTTATCCTTATCTCTCCTAACAGGGAGACTGACTTTGGCAACACTAAGCATGCTTGTTCTCCTGACCTAGCAAAGGTCTTCACTTCTCTTTTCTTTACTTTTCCACACACACTCTTTCCTGCTTACCATCAGAAACCACACATCTTAATCTCAGCCGATCCACTCATTAGCTCTACAAGAAAAGATAATGCAGTTGAAACACTGAGACAAGTCAGAATTTGTGTAATTGCTTTCAAAGCTCTGCTGATGTTCTTGATCCTTATGCATTTGAGGATCTTTAAATGAAATTAGAAGCTAATGTTATTGCATTTGGCTGAGAGTCTCTTGTTTCTTATTGCATGCCAGCTTTGTAAACAGCATTTCTACAAAAAGGTGAAGAGTAGGAGAGATTCTGAATCATCTCTAACTGATGCCTTCAGAACAGTTGAAAGAAAGAAGCCTTTGGTTTTTGCCCTGAATGTCCCCCCAGTGTCTGTAAGAAAACAGACGAGAGCTTAAAGTTTTCTGCACACCCAGAGTAATGCAAGCAGGTCACCACCTTGAAATATATTAAGGATGATTCACAGCCTTGTAGCAGAAGAAGCAGATCTCTCCATGTGAGAGATCTTTCCGTGTGAGCATTCTGCGCTAATCGTCTAGTGTTTGCTTGTTGCATAAAAATAGAAGCAAATATTGTGGCTCCTCCATCCTCCTCATGGCCTTATACTGACTGTAACTGAAAACTGAAACAGTGATTCATTTGGACTGAAAGGCTGCTTTGCAAACCTGTTGGTGTTCACTTATTGTAATGGCTGGAAGATCCCCTGATGTTTTACAATGTCTGTTGAAAATGAAAATCCTCATTTAATTTGTTGTGTCTTAATCCATACATTAGTAATGCACTCTTATTTGCATATCAGAAAAACATGCATGTAATGTCATATATGGGACGTTATATCTTTAACAGCCTTGCTACAAAGAACTGAGCTGAAGGATATCACAAATCACCCGAGAGTGGTTGGAGAACAGCGCATATATACACAGTACAATATAACAGTTAATTGAAATTTTCTCATAAAGTGTCCTCAGCTCTGCACCTTTTTGTCTAATAGGAAGAAATAACTATTGACTAAACAAGTAGATTTTCAGCCTAGATCTGAAAAATGACATGCCTGAGTTTTGTTGTTCCTCCTTACTGTAGCTTTCAGAATTCTGAGAACTAGAAAGTTACAAATTTCATAATTAGAGATAAGTTCTACTCAGGGCCAAAACCATATAGAGCATTATATGTGAACTGTGGAATTTTGTATTGAGTACAGAAAACGGCAATGTGGAGTTTTCTTTTATTTGCTTTTTTCTTTTTTTCAGATGAATTTTAAAATGTAACATCAGGCAGCGGGGGCCTAGTGTTTAGGGAGTTGGCCACAGGATCGGAAGATTGTGGGTTCAAACCCCTTACCAGTAGGTTGCCCTGAGGTACTCTTGAGCAAGGTACCATCCCTGTCACTGCTCCCCAGGTGCTTTCTTAGCTGTCCCCCCTGTCCAATTTTGTTGTGGTTCACTGTGTGCTGTGACTTCGCAATGACGAGAATAGTCACTTTCACTTTCAAATATAAGATCAGTTCAATCTTGAACCAAGTTAAGAGCCTTGATGCTCATACAGTATTTGAAAAACGTTAACTGCACCACAACAATCTAATCCTGAGGTAATAAAGGTGTGAATTATTTTTTCTGCATATTTTAACAGAATGGCCTATTTTTGTGCATCAAAAGTCAAATGATCTGTTTCCACAGTTAACATAACAGTAAATAAGAATCTAGCAATTAAGTTTAACAGTTTGTTTCTCACATTTTTGTACCTAAAAGAAGGACGTTACGAGTGATTGTATCTGTGCTTTGCAAGGAAATTACGCGCTTTGTAATTAGTAAGATTTTTCTGTGTTGTGTTTAATAGAACCGATAAAGCAAAACAGATATTTAATAGACTGTTAAGTGCTGTAAAAGTTACAGCGTTATCCCAAGCACCATCAATGGCCTTTCTCTGAGCAATACAGGCAGCATGTTAGTATCTAAGCATCTGGCACAGAGGCAGTAAAGGCAGCTTTCCCATCCCGCTGAGCTAGCACTACCATTCATCAGTGCCTGGCATTGATGTTGAGAAGCCATTATAGAAGCTAGGAAGATTTACATCTGTGTGTGTGTGTGTGTGTGTGTGTGTGTGTGTGTGTGTGTGTGTGTACGCGTGCGAGAATGTGGGTTTTATTGACTAGCCTAGTCTTACCCCACGCCGCCTGCAAAAGGTAGAGGTTTGTCAGTAAACCTGTCAGAGTCTAAATTTTCCGTCTGGCGCCGCAGTGTCTCGCCACACTTTCTGTCTGATGACGACCGCGGCAGCCATTATATTTCTCTGTTCGCTAAGAGAGAGAGCGAGAGCAACAAGGGGGGCTCATCAAATGGGACATCCATCAGAATGAAGGTGGGGGGAGTGAACCTGCTCTCCACACAGCCTCATACAACAGGCCAAAAATGGCCACTCTCCCTGCTTAGACATAGCCTGCTGTTCAATTTTCCCCTTCACTTTTCCTTTGGCTGGGATGACAAAGCTGACTGTGCCTGAGCTGGACTCAGATCAGTCGACTCGGTGAAGAAGCTGTGAGTGGCTCACAGGGGATCCCTGCAGGAAGCTCTACAGTCTACTGTAACAGTGTTCCTCACACCATTCAGAACCAATCCTCTCCAAAATACAATTCCTGACTATTGCCAAAAACTTTGATTTCAGCCACCTACATGCTTTCAAGTTTATTTTTCTTTGCAAAACTCTCAAACTCAGTTAAGAGCACACACTTAGTGGAACATCATCTTGTGACACAGATACACCCTCATGTCTAGATTTTATTTGGAAAAATTATATCTATTGGAATATAGCTAATACATAATCTAATATTTGTAATTACGAGTCTTAATGATATATCTACCGATTTCTACATATTTTGAGATTTGCCATTTTATTTTGTCAAAATGTCTTGTTTCTTTAGCAGAAGTGCAGAAAATTAACAAAATTATTTTTATAACAATCCCCCCAAACCTTGTGTTTTGGAATTCTGGCACATTTTCTGTATTTTTAATAACAATAATTGACAACAGGGAATCAAATCTACCTAATATTGCATACAAGAACAAGCAGAACAAGCGTTGTTTGGCACTGCAAGAGGGTATAAATTATGGCTGCTCTCTGCTTGCTTGGGGAAAAAAAACAACTTATAAGGACTAGATTAAGTCCTTAACTAGTTCTTAACTAATACTTTAACTAGTAATTTAACACATGCAAGTTGTGGACTCAAGCTTGAAGAAAATTCATTTCTGTATTCTGTGTTTTTCCTGTTGCCTTGGTCAGTAAATTTAAAGCCTGAATATCATGGGTCTTGCCTGTTAGCTTATGAATGGTCTGCTGGAGTTGGTAGACAAAGCCACTTTCTTTGGTAGGGTTTGTTTAGTTTATTGCCTTTTATGTGCATGACAAATTCAGAAATCAGTTTTAATAACCTCTGTTCTCCAATAAACTCTTTCCTAGGCCACGCTCTGTGTCTGTGTTGGCTAGAACATTTAGTTGGCAATGTACATTTAAATTTTGTTAGCCCATTGCACTCATTGCATATTTAAAACTAAACAGTTCTGCTAGGTAGGATGCAGAAGTTGTCAATCAACCAACCAGGACTGATGAGCAATCTGATGAGCAGTCTGCTAATGTTCACATACACGCACACATGTTCACATGTTTTATTTAGGGAACTTTATTTAGGTTACTGAAAGTCATGAAATAGTTTGCTGAAATCTTAAATTCTGACAGAAAATATAAAGCTCATAAAACTGTGAGATAATTCTAGAAGAATTTCTTGAGTCTAGCAGACAGTCAAGTGTGTACCCGTTGTGTTTTTGAGTGAATCCATTGTGGCAAATCAGCAGTTTTGTGAATGAGACTTAAGAATTTAATCAGTTCTTTAATATTAACATTGTTAACATGAACTCTGCCGTTCAGCGCTTACACTCACATCTTTTTCTCTAACTGTGGGTTCATCCATTAGAAACCTATTACTCGTCTTGTTAGAAGAAGAGCTGTAGTGTTGAAAACTGTTGGAGTGAATAATCGAGGCATTACAGTGCTTTAACATCAGCACTGGATGGGCACGATGGACATTCATATACTGCCTTTTTTACCTTTACATGAGTCAATTTCAACCATCATGAGCTCCGCAGGGATGACTGGATCAGGTACAATTTCACAGAGGAATTGAGTGGAACAGCCTGATTGGTAGTGTGCACTAGGCATGACAGAAGTCATGAAAAAAAAGTTATTTTAGTCAGTCAGAGTAATATCGTGGCAGAAACTTTCAAGTTGAAATCAAGTTGTCTTTTTCCCAACAAAACTTTAGGTGATTTACATTTGTCCTGGTATCATAAAATGATAGATTGTGAAGCCATCAGAGTTGAAAGTCAAATAAAAGCTTTTTTTTTTTGGGATCAGTTTAATAGTCTGTTGTTAAGTTTTGCCGTTGCTCTGCCCTGACTGGGAAAACTGGACACCTCGTTATGATGCCTGTTGCCTCGTCAGCCTAAAGGTATCAGGAAAGAATCAGGAAAGAGCCGTCTGTCATTGTTCATTTTACGTTGAGGCCTGTGTTTTACGGTATGTGTGATTACCAGTTGTATGTTTCTTGTCTATTCGTAATAAAACCACCATCCTTAATCCCGACTCCACGAATATGTCCATTCCAATCAACCACAACGTGACATATATTATCTAAGTTGCTGATAATGCCATTGTCAGTCTCAACCGTTAGAAAATACATGTAAAAAATCCATCTAAAATATAAAGAAAAATATTAGATACAATCAGAATGTGAATATGTTTTAATTTTTTAAAATTATTCTGATTGTCTAATCACAATCTCCCCTCTTGTAAATCAACCCTTCAAAAACATAATCAGCTCTTGAGGGACATGGAAGATATCTCTCTTTTTTTCTTTTTTTTGTTCAACACGCACACACACACACACACACACAGACACACACACAAACACACACACACACACACACACACACACCCCAACACTCCTTTATTCAGAAATATTCTGAACTGTAATTTGGCAGGAGATGTGAGTGTGATGGGCTGGGGTAATGTTCCTGTAGAGGTCAGTTAGATGGCGACGGTGTGCTTCTTTGTTTCAGGGAGATGGCTGAGAGACCAGAGTTTAATGGAATTCCAGTGCGAAAGTGCTCTCTCTCTCTCCCTCTCTCCCTCTCAGTTTTTCTGGCAGAGTTTGACTTTTCTAGTCTGAATGACCACATTTTCCCTTTCATGCTAATATGAAGAACATGGCGCCTTTAGGTTTTATCCTCAGCAAGCTTGAAAAGCTGTGTATCTCTTCATGTCAGTAATGGTGGTATTTGAGGTCTTTCTGATGAGTGCTCTCATTCTGTGCCATGCTGCTTGACATGTCTATATCCAGAGGAAAAATAAAGCCTGTGGAATTGTTTCTTTACCACAGGGGAAATAATAAGCTGAGATTCCCCATCTCAGCACAACTCCATCAGTCTGCTGTAACTGCTGTCACTCACTCCATTGCACAGCAGGGGTGGGCCATTGGTAAGGTTGGCTGGGGGTTGGTTGGGGGTGTATCACACCTGAAGGCTTCGTCCCTGGAGGTGTGGCAGGAATGACAGCAGTTAGTCGTTAATTTACTCCACTGAGGTACCCCAGCAAGGCCGGAGGTGCTGCAGGGTCCCTCTGGCTGTCAGCCTGTAATATTATTAAAGACGAGCCTGTGTTTGTTTATAGAGAGAGAGCGAATAAAAACAAAAAAATGAAAAAGGAGAGTGATAATATTGGGAGAAGGAGAGGAAAAGCAGGACAAACAGAAGGAGAAAGAGAATAGAATGGAGAAGGGGATGCAATAGGGAAAGAGAGAAAGTGAGCCACTGCATTAGAATAAAAGTCTTAAGGTTCTGAACACAATGATATAGTGCCCATATGAGCTAAGCTCACTAATAACATTGGAATCCTTCTCTACAGTGTGTGTGTGTGTGTGTGTGTGCGTGCATGCGTGCGTGCGTGCGTGTGTGCGCGTGAATGTCATTAGTCCAGTCTGCTTAATTCTCAATCATGAAGCACTCATTCCAAGTCCTCATATAATGCTTATTTCTTCCCATTACTTTCTCCCAACTTTAGTCAAATCCAATTCCTCTCCACTGCAGGTTTTGCTCATTAAGTAGTGACTGAGATGGTGACGGTTCACACATATTTCATTTCCCCATATAGAAGGTTAAACTTAGAATTTTTATGGTTTTACACCAATCAGCCACTACATTTAAACCACTGACATCGAATTGAATAACACTGATTATCTTGTCAAACTGACATCTGTAAATGGGAGAGATAAATTAGCTACAAGTGAACAATCATGTCTGGAAGTCTTAAGATTAGAAGACATGTTTTGGAAGCTGTGATGGCTCATTGATTTTGTCAGAGTGTCTCCAAAATAGTTATGCAGATGGTTAGTGTCTACCAAAATGTACCAAGGAAGAATAACATAAACGGGCAACAGGTTCATGAGTGCCCATGGTTCACTAATGCTGAGCAACTGTTGCATAAATTGCTGAAAAAGTTCATGGTGTCAGGGCAAACAGTTTGCTGCATTTGGGGCTTTGTGTCTCATGTAGTCAACCGGGTGTGCCAGGGGGGACAGTGTGCTTCTCTGGGCACTGCGCACGTTTATGCTGGCAAACTTTCTGTCTTTCATATGGAAGTCACTTTTACACTTTCCAGTGACAGACATGGTTCTAGTCCAAGAACACCCCTTCATATTAGTGGTATTCTTAAATGACGATGAACTCTTGCAGCAGGAGTAATTTGAGAAACATGAAAGTCGGTTCAAGGTGATGACTTGGTGTCCAGAGATCTTTGGTAGGTGCTGGACAACTAGATCCACGGAGGCCCCACTTTACAGCTCATAGGGCTGAATTATTCTGCTGCTAATGTCCTGTTGGCTGATAATTTACTTGACATTCTTCGAAGTTTATTCGTCTTCTTTTCTGCTTCTTCTTCTTCTTCTTCTTCTTCTTCTTCTTCTTCTTCTTCTTCTTCTTATCATTATTTTTATTATCTGCAGGTGTAAAAAATGCTTTACATTTTTGAGAACAACACAACAAACAGACAAATTCAGAAGTGCAGACCCAGTGTTTGCATTTACAGGGACAGTCCCCCAGGAGCAATTCAGGGTTAAGGGTCTTGCTCAGGGACCCAGTGGTGGTAGTGCCAGAGTATCCGACCACTGCCACCCGTGCCAGTGTTCTTGCTATAGAATGTAAATTTAACATACTATCCAAGTAAATAGGTATTAATGCTTT
Organism: Hepsetus odoe; assembly: GCA_017165825.1. Lineage (NCBI taxonomy): Eukaryota > Metazoa > Chordata > Actinopteri > Characiformes > Hepsetidae > Hepsetus > Hepsetus odoe. Next base: position 30,518,918 of record CM029367.1, read on the forward strand.
ACTTTTAAAGATTGCTGTGTATGTCAGCACATCTTGTTCTCTTCATACTGTAGTGAAAAATGAATCAAAACTATGATTCTCTGTCTCAAACAGATGCAGAGTTGCAAAGAAAACTGTGCTAAATGTCATTTACAACTTGTCATGGGTGAGGTGTGTTTTGGGCTCGGTAGAGGGCGCTCTGTTCTGACTGAGCACACCTGAGCTCATGAAGGCACAGGTGTGCTTCATTGGGGCTGACTATTTAAGCCCCGATGAGTCAGAACAGAGCATGGCTCATTCGTTAGGCTAAGCCTACATGCAATGGTGGGTTTGGTAACACTTGGTGATTCTGATAACTTGGTTTAGGCTGCAGTTCCTTGGATCTTGGTTTTAATTAGAACTGCAGTCCATTGATCTTGTTTTGTGTATATATAGATAATAAAGCTATGTTCCGAACTCCTGGCTCTGCGTTGGCGTCCTCCCCGCACCCCGCCACCGTTACACAACTCAACCTACTGTTACCTACTACTGCTACTGTTACTGCTACTGTAAATCTAGAATGAAAAATCCAAATGTATAAAAATAAAATAATTAATGTCAAGGAATTGTTTTTAAATCTTATGTGACCAGCATGTTTTGAAACATAATACATAAGACATTTTAAGGGTAATAAAATCGCTCCCTCCAGAGATCATTCTCAAATCCTCACATCTAATTTCCAGGTTCATTTCGAATGGATCGCATACATTAATCATCATCAGACTCCAGTGAATTGTACTGATCTTTAACTCATTGTAACTGCATGCTGGATCATTTTTATCCATTGAGGGATGGCAGTTTCATTCAGATCAGAAATGTCTCTGGGAAGTAGAAAGTGTGTTTCATTAGATATTTACTCAGCAAGATCTATGAGGATTAAAATATATTTGAATCGAGAGGTTTAGTGGAGGTGTGACAGTCTATTTTTTTTCCTTCATATATGATTTCACCTGTGCCGAACTGAAACATTATTAAGGATCAAGACTGGGATGAATACAATATACTGTGTTATATTCAGAACTATGTAGATAACGTCATTATCGACAAACACTTCTGGGTGTATCCTAACCAGAACTCATGGATGACAACGCAGATGAAAAACACCAATGAAGGTAACACCACTTTCAGGTGTGAAGCAAAATACTGTTCAGCACTACTAGAAACAGCCTGAAAATAAACGGAAAGACTAAAGCAAACAAGTTAAAGCCCATGTGATCAACAAAAACCCATGGTGGGACTGGCTAGAACATCACCAAGAGCAAGGCAATCAGTTGATGACTTGGTGTTAGTGGCATCTGCTTGGTAGAGGAACCTCATTGTTTCTGCCTGCTTTAAAGGCAGCAGCGTCAGCCACAGAACCTCAACCAGCCTCCAACAGCCTTGTCCTCGCTCTACAGGAGCATGATGTGAGGTGTGTGCTCAAAGCAGTGAACTCGTACAAAGCTTGATGATGTGTCAGAAAGAGTGCTGAAGGAATGTGCAGACCAACTCTCCAAAGTCTTCACAAAGATTCCTCAACCTACATCCCTGTCTAAATCTGTTGACCCACCTTGTCTAAAGTTTGCCACTATTTTTCCAATGCAAAGGACGTCATCAGTATCATGGAGGGTTTCAAAAAGCAGGTCCTGCAGCACATCAGAGGCAGCCTTTCTCCAGCCTTTCACCCATACCCTTTTCACCCAACACTTTTGCAACCTTGTGTACCAGTACTGCAATTAATACTACATTTATAGAACATGGAGATGACTGCATGGTGGTGCAGTGGTTAGTTCTTTTGCCTCACAGCAATAAGGTTCGGGGTTAGATTTTCAGCCTGGTTGGCCTTGGTCTTTTCAGTGTGGAGTTTGCATGTTCTTCTTGAGTGCCGTTCCTCCAGGGGCTCTGATTTTCTTCCAACACTCAAAAGACCTCTGGTTTAGATTAATTGGAAATGTATAATTGCCCCTAGGGGTGTATGTTTGCATGTGTGTGTGTGTGGTTGTCTGCCCTGCAATGTACTGGTGCCCTGTATGTGTTGTTTCTCCACTCATTACGCTTTGTGTGGCATAGATAATGGGAGGATGGATGGATGGATGGATGGATGGATGGATGCACAGATATCAACAATTAAAAACATATATATTATACACACACACACACACATATATATATATATACAGTACACAGCATAAAGAATGCTTAGAAATATAAATAATGATTGTTTATTTTGATCAATTTACAAAATGCAAAGTGAGCAAACAAAAGACAAATCTAAATCAGACCAATATTTGGTGTTACTACCTTTTGCCTTCAAACCAGCATCAGTTCTTCTAGGTACACTTGCACAAAGTCAGGGATTCTGTAGGATTATAGTCGGTGTGTGATCAACCAGTTTTACCAAACAGGTGCTGATGATCATCAATGTCACACGGAGGAGAAACACAGTCACGTTTGGAACGACCGACCAGCCGAGTTCCTTCAAAACTGTGTGCAAGTGTACCTAGAAGAACTGATGCTGTTTTGAAGGCAAAGGGTAGTCACACCAAATATTGATTGTGATTTCTTGTTCATTCACTGTGTATGTATGTATATATATATATATATATATATATATATATATATATATATATATATATATATATATATATATATATATATATATATATCCATTTTCTCACGCTTGTCCAAACGGGTCATGGGAGTGCTGGTGTCCAACCCAGCGCACACACAGGGCGAGGACGGGGGACGCACCCTGGACAGGTCGCCAGCCCATCGTGTATATATATATATATATATATATATATATATATATATATATATATATATATATATATATATTTAGCACCTTAAATCAGTTTAGATTGAACTCTTGTTTGTAATCACTGATTGGTTTATTTAAATGCATCAGCATTACTCATTTAAAATGCATACTGCAATGACAATAAGGGAGTCTATTCCATCTATTCTGTTTTATAATCTATTATGTTTACTTTGCTCTATTTTTCTATGGATACGGCTTGCACGGAGATGAATAAAACCACTCTTTTTTATTACTGTGTCATTAAAGTTAAAGTATGGCCTGCATTATGCACATGAGTTGTAAAGCGTTCAGAAAACTCTTCTAGAAAGTCTAAGATATGTTCATGTTGCTTAAAGGGCATACATTTGTATTAATTTATTTGCATAGTGTAGCATTTTATATATGTATAAATTGCAGCTAGATAGCACAGACACACATGTGCACAAAAACATCTGTATGGGCGGTTAGGGCATCATTAGTTAACTTCCTTGTGAGTCAATGGCGTCAGACAAACTTCACTTGCACAATCTCATGGGAACTAGTTAATACTGCAGACTTGCTTGTGTTTTTCACGGCCTCTGAGTGACTGGGTAAGGTCAGGGGGAACGGAGTGGGAAAAAGTAGCACTAGGCGGACTGTGGTGCTGTGTCAGTCTCCTATATGGGGGGTTTGCTGCTCTGTGACTTCATGTAGCATTTTGAGACAAAACTGCTCACTTTTTACTCCCCAAGGCTCAGGCTGCTCGGCTCGCCATGACCGATAACATAATGAATTTCTGATAACTTAAGAGCGCAACAGTGGCCTAATAAAACGTGTCTAATGTATGACTTCCACACAGCTACAGGCCTTGTGATTAAGATGCAAAAGACATCTAACATATTATAAGCTATCCATGCTTATTTATATATTTTTCTGTTTAAGCGATTACGAAACTAATTAGAGTGAGTTCAGTGGCTTTAATCTTAAATCCTGTTTCTTCTCGCTTCTCGATTTCTTCTCTTTTGCTTCTCTTAGCAGAGCACCTAGATGAGCCGCATACATCAGCTTCAAACACATGCAGTTTTGCGTCTCCTTCAGTGCGGAAATGTATCAGAGAACTTGTTCCCTAATGTGAATATGGCCCTCAAACTGATCATTTCAAAGGAAAAACCTCACTTGGCGATGACCTGTGAAACGTTGGGAGATGCAAAAGGCTATGTAAGTAAAATAATGTAAGCTAATAATTAAAAATACATTAAAAAGAATTAACAGAACTCCTCAAAATCTTCTCCATCTGACTTCACATCCTTGCTCACTTGGGCCACCTCTCTAACACTGGATGAAACGCAGGTGTCTTGTGCTGGCTCCACAGAGAGTTATGCTCTCTAATAGCTTCGCTCTTTGGAGATTTGCCTTTGTTTGCTTTTGGAAGTGGAAGTGTGATCAGGAATGTATTATCTCAGGACTATTAGCTGTGTTAATATTGTCACAGGTGAATAATTAATGAATCTTGATGACTCTCCATTTCTCTCCTCTCCCAGAATATTACAAAAATGGAAGCATTACTTTACCAGCACAATCATCATTTCATGCTTTTTTTTGTGTAGGTTATTTTGCATCCTTATTGCATAGAGTGAGTGAAGTGACTTGATTTAAACCGTGTATTGTCTGACTAAGGGGTTGTGTACAGTTAAGTGAAAGTGAAAGAGATTAATTGTCGCTGTGAAACAATGCAAAGGACAGAGTGAGACATAACAAAATGCTTCCTCTGTATTTCAGCCAAACACAGTGCAGCAGGGGGCAGCAATTTAAAGCAGCCGGGGAGCAATGATGGCCATGATACCTTGCTCAAGGGTAGCTCAGGGCAACCTACTGGTCTGGGATTTGAACCCACAACCTTCCAACCCTAGAGCCTAGTCCCAAAACACTAATCCACCGCTGCTCAAGCTTATTTAGCTATCATTTTTTTTGTCATATGTACAATGTACAGGGACGTGTACAATAAATTCTTACTCGAATTCCTATGCACAAACATTCACATTCATACATTCATTTAGACACTTCATCCTAGGGTTGAAGCTAGGATGAAGCCATCAGAAGCACATAATGTTGATTCACCCAGGCTTAAACAAGTCGTTCATCTTTCATCCATCCCCTCCTGTGCATTGCATCATTTTATATTTATTCATTTATTCATAATGTGACCATTATTGTAATGACTAAATAACTCATAGCTAACTCCCAGCATGCATAAAAAACACATTTTTCTAAACACTCACTTTATATTTTACTAAATATATGCTGCTACACATATAACCACCTATCTGACTTATAAAGCGAAAGCTATCTCATACAATAGTTGCAATATTGTTTCCTGTTCTTGACTTAATATCTACTTACTCATGATTATTTGTTGTTGAACCTTATCTTTGTTTTATGTTGTGCTTTGTTTCATGTTGTTATATGTAGCATCAGTTTCCATGGAGACATTTCATCACATTCTGTCAATCATGACAAGAAAGAAACACTGACCTTGACCTTGTCCTAGTGTAACATCTGTGTAGTGGAAGCTTGTACATCAAAACTGTATCCAAAAAAAAGAGAAAAAATATGCGTGTGGTACATAGAAATCAGCAACTTGAGATTAAACAAATTTACATGGCCTACATCCAGATACTGATTTGAAATGTGTGCCTGCCTCTGCACTTATTAATATTCATGACAGGTTGGTCTTTAGAGTATTTTGAAGGCTTGATTGACAGCTTGGATATGCTGATAGTGGTTAAGAAGAAAGATGATCAGCAGACAGCTAATAGTCTCTCTCTTTCTCTCTCTCTCTCTCTCTCTCTCACTCTCTCTCTCTCTCTCTCTCTCTCTCTCTCTCTCTCATACACACAAACACAGACTGAAGCTCACAAAGTTACCTTCATAGGTTATCTGCTGCTTGTCTGTAAAGGTCAGTCTCCGTTAATGAACTCAGTTCTCGCTATTGTCTGGAGCGTCTGCATGCATCTGGCACAGAGCGCCTGAGAATCACTGATTACATGCCCTTCATTCAACTGCATGTGTTCTCTTCGTCTTTCACACTCACCTGTGCGTTCTTCACATATTTTGCCCTCACCCATATGTTCTAGATTAGCTGCAGAATAACACCCACCACCCAGAATAACACCTCAGGTTTCCAGACTTGGTCATGGAAGCTCAGTGAATAATTAGCACTAATCCACTGTCACTGGTATAGTTTAATAATTCAGGACTCAGTCTGCGGGAGGTGCACAACAGAGCCATAGACGGTTTGCTCACTCCCACACTTCAGACTTTGCAAACCGCAGACTAAGGGAAATCATTTAGCACTGCTGACAAAAGCTGTTGAAAGTACTCTAAGTACCTAATTGACTTTCTTGTCTCACTGCAGATCATGTGCTCAAGTCTGCCGTTGTCATTTCATCCATATTCAGCGTGAGATCAGAGAATGTGAGCCTCGTTGCAGTGAGGAATGGGTAAAGACTGTGAATGATGCCTCGTCTCTTTCCCTTACGCACACACATTGTTCCACTAGTTGCTCTTGACCTTGGCATACTGACGCCTTGTGTAAATCCCAAGTTATTTCCTCCGGCTACCTTTGCTATCCATCATTCTTTACATTCTAACGTGTGTCTATGCCTCCGCATAGTCAACCAGAATCTTCAACAATATAAAAGAGCACTTTTTCGGTCATCAGTCCAGTCCAAATGTTTACTGGTTTCATGTACCAGCTTAAGATTCATGATAACAGGTCCTTATAGTAACTGAGGGTTCTCTCTTCTTTAACTGACAAAAACTTTGGCTAAAGCTAAAAAAAATATGCAAGGTTTCTTTTACTTCTCTAAGTCACTATAAGGCCATAAAGCACCATTCCATCAATATGTACACTAGAATGGCATGGCTTTTTTTTTTTTTATCGCTACCAAACAAAAATGGATCCTATTTTTTGCAGTACAGAGAACTAACGCTTATGTTATTTACATTTTTGCTGGCCTCTACAGATAAAGTGTTTCTGTCCAGAATTTTCCTCCCAAGCTTACCTTGAAGGTACACATGATTCTGAACATTAACCTGCAAAAAATGAGCCCTTCCCCAAACAGGCCCTCAGTCACCCCTGAGTCAATCCTGAGTACTTGGTATGATTGTGAATTTGCCTTTTACTCTGCTGGCACCCTGAGAGCTAACAATAGGCTTCAGTGTTATCATTGCTGGATTACCCAGGGCAAGCGAATCGCTAAGTCGGTGCAGAAGTAATTAGATTCTTAATCAAATAAATCAAAATGAAATTCTGACATTTTTTCTGGGATGATCAATTTCACCTGATATTTCATTCATTAGCTTTCTTATCTAATCATCCCCTTAGCCAAAATCTATTTATTATCATCTAGTTATGCATTGAATTAGATCTATCCTGTTGCATTGTTTGCCTGTAATCGTATGCTGCATGAGATGCTTAGTGCATGAGCAGCACTAGTGTACTGCAAAGCAAGTAAGAAACTTTATTCCTTCCTGAAAGAATTACAGGATTATAATCTTTTTTAGGGACAGCAAACTTTCAGTCTGCTTGCCTGATCAGACGAGTTAAAAAATTGGCTTGATCCATGAATGGCAGCACAGGATGCTTGCATTCTCTTTGTAAATGCTTGTGTGTGATTTCTGTGGACGGTTGATTCTTGAGACAGGTTATGCTGTCTATGTGGCTCATGCTGTCTTCTGCCTCCTAATCCCTCGGTACTTCTGCCATGCCCTCAGACCTGTAATACCACCCCAGAAAAGCCTAGCCTCATCTCTTCTGCCTCTCCCCTTTTTCCTTCACAGCACTTGTAGTATGCTAAGCCTTTGGTGTTTTTATCATAGAAAAGCTTCCATACAGACGCCTTCAGCCATGGTGCTTCACATGGAATAATTATGGCGGACAGTATAAATGTGTTGCAGTACTGTTGCTTTAGGGCCTGTACCTGTACACCGGCACTGTCCTCACTGTGTGTCTGTGCTAGTGAATGTGTTTGTGTGTGTTGAGAGTGTTGAGTGTTGAGACAGAGCTTTGGGATGCTCTTGTTTCTTTGACACTGCAAGGTCCCTTGGTGCATGCTCCTTTCATCCTACTTCCATCTCTATCTCTCACACTCTCTCTCTCTTTGTCTGTCTCTCTCTCTTTGTCTCTCTCTGCCTCTCTCCCCTGTCTACTGTCTGTCTGTGTTTCTGATACAAAAGCATTTCTCTCTCACAAGCACTTCATCCACATTTCTTCGCTTCCACATCTGAAGTCTTTCCATCTCAGCACCAGACAGAAACGGCATGTTATCTTTGTTTTGCATTTTTGGAATGGTGCCCTTTTTTGTACTTTTTCATGGACAACTACATTATTTTAATGCTACATACAAAGTTCATCTGTGTTGTGTTGCAAAATATTTTTTTTCTGTTTTTTGTTTCTGTTTCACACAAGTTACCTACTTGAGTTATACCTAGTAGATTCCACTCATTTCCTTCATGCTGTTTTCTGAGCTAATAACCAGTCATGTGCCTAGTGTATTTAGATTAAAAGAATGTAATTCAAGGAAAGTGGACTTAGATTTACTTCCTTCTGAAACAGTCTGTGATCAGTACCTCCAGTGAGCAACTCCAAATGGATAAACACATTTCCAAATGAAATGAAACTAAATAAACAGGCAAACATTGTATACGGTCAGAGACCTTATCAGGTGTGTTTGCCTTCTCCCAGAAAATGCCAGCTTTTGAATAATCAGCACATGGTAAGCTTTGAGAGCACAGCAATCCAACAACCCAACCTAAATAAAAGAAACAGAAATGGAAAAAAGTGTTTAGCATTGGCATTTATATTCAAGAAATCTTTTATATGAACAGAAGCTGTAATGACATTATTGACGCTTTGCTTTTAAATGCAGTAATTCCTTCACTCTCCATACTCTATATAACCCTACTCTACTCTAAATAGTCATCCATTTTCTTTATTAACTACTACAACTTGGCAACAGGACAAAAGGTACATTCTTCAGTCACGGCTGATCAGAATGACCAATACATTTGGTGAAGTTATTAGGCAATGTAATAAATATGCACAGCTATGTGCGGATAGAGACCTATGGGATTGTAAATAAGAAAGAAAAAAGTTATTTTAACTGGCTAAAGTGAGGCCAGTCTCACTATTGTGCTGTAATTAGCCAAAGCTAACTGGTTCAATGCAAACAATCCTATAGAAAGTGACTTAACTTGAAACTAGTTTAGCTGTAGAGAGATTTTGTCCACTATCGGACAGTGGTGTCCTTGAATGTGTGGGTCCTCATAGAAGTCTGGAAGAGATCATTAGATCACCCGGGACTCTGTGATTAATGGTTATTATGGCCAAGACAACAGCTGAGGTCATCTGTGAGGAGGAGTTGCGGAAGGAGAATCAGACAAATCCGCTTTTCTTCTTTCTAACGGTTACTCACTCAGGCTAAGGGAAAGAACAGTTTAAATGGTTCTTTAATTAAAACATATGTTTGTCATGCTTAAAGGAAAAAGTCAATGTGAAATGTTAAGAAATATCCTGTGTAAGCAATGCTTAAGTTTTGAATGTATGTTAGCGGCCATGCAGATCACCTCAGATTGATTTTTACCTTCACAAACTGACTGAAGTTACATGGAATGTTATTATTGCACAGTTATTCGAGTGGAAGAGGGGTAGGTGCTCTTCAGATCTGCCTGAAAAGCTTAAGAAAAAGTGTTATTTTTAAGAGTGTGTAGAGCTTATGTAATTTAGCGCAGCTCTTGAGTCTGATTTCATGTTAATTCAACTGGTCCACAGCTGTTAGATTTCTATTAAAGTGCCAGACACGGCTTCATCTTTGTCTCTCTCACTCCTCATACATAATACAACATTAGAAGAGAGAAGGTCTTTAAAACCTAAAGAGACCCTTTGTTGAGAAGTTCTTTCTATTAAATGAACCAGCTGCAGCGTTTCCTCATGGATATTCTCGGCATTGGAGGAAAGGTTTTTGTTGTACCTGGGGGATGTACGTGAGCAGGTAAGACTGGTTAATAAAGACCATAAGGACATAAAACTCTGAGTCAGCGACAACAATAATTTAGCATGCTAAAAAAATGTTACTTCTGTTGCAGAGTCATGAACCTCTTTGGTTTTGTAGATCCTTTAGCAAAATTTCAACAAGAAGAAACACTTCTGGCCTTGTGTCTCAGACAGATTAGAGAGTATGGGACTGTATCATATACAGCTAGTAGCGCTCCAGCTTTTTGCTTTTTCCGGATGGCTGATGGCTGAAAAACACTCTTTGAGCAACTCACTGTAATTCCTGTTCCTGCCAAAAAAGAAACGATATTTATTTTCTCTCTCTCTCTCTCTCTCTCTCTCTCTCTCTCTCTCTCTGAGATTCAGTGTGATGTGAAAATTGGTGTTATTTTATTGTTATTACTTCTGAGCACTCTGTCTAGAAATGTTTTAGATCACAACCTCCTCTCTCTCTCTCTCTCTCTCTCTCTCTCTTTCTCTCTCTCTCTCTCTCTCTCTCTCTCTCTTTCCCCCTTTCAAGCAAGAAGCCTCTTTACACCATTTGTACCTGTAGTTTTAAAGTGTCTCAGGGAAAGACAATTCTCACCTTGGGACAAAAACCCTTGCTTTGATAGGGCACATGTAATAAGAGAGTTTCATGGGGGTGTGTACATACCAATAGAGGGCTGTTGACTGTTTGTGCGTGTATAATTAACGATTTGCTTCAAAGCAGGAGCTGTGCAATGGTGGGGGTAATTAATGTTAGTCCAAGCAGGGGAGTGTGCAATATGCCTTTGAATGACCTCATCAGCTCCTCCGCTTTTAATTAGCTGGCTTGAACAAATGGCTCCAGATCCCCACGTATCAGCCCTAATCCGGGGGGGAGTAATCCCATAAAGCCTCATTGACCTGTAAGTATTTGATGATACAAGATTGCCTTTGATGATAATCATTCCGTCTGCTGGAGAGAAGACACACACGCATAAACTCACACATAACTACAAGCATAAAACTACTGCATCACATTTGTAGCTCAAACAACACCAACACACTCATTTAGCTGTCACACATATATGCCCATACAGTTACCAAAAATATATGCAAACATTTCCAGGCCCAGACACCCACCAGAGGCAATAAATTTTTTATCACCTTGTTTTGATCTCCATTTCTGTGGATTTGCTCATGGAGCAAATGTGTGTTTTGCACACTATTGCGTTGAGTGGAAAATATGAAATCCATATATCATCTCTTTATATCTCCCATTGCTCTGTTTAGTCACCATTGCTCAAATAAACCAATTTATGGATTGCTGTGAGATGATAATCAAAGCTCTCAGTCAGAAAGTCCATTACTGCAGCTGTCTCACTGCTCAGTGTTTAAATATGGAGATTTTTTTCCCTCGTTCTCTGCCCATGTAATCTAGGATTACAATAAGTCAAGATTCATAAGTGGAAAAAATACTGGTCTACAGTAGGTGTGTGTGTGGGGGGGGTCTAGTGTGTTGAGGAGAGTTTGAGGGGTGGGCATCTTTCCGAACATCTTCACCACCAACTTATGAGAATTTTACCCTGATTTAATTTAAATTACAGGCTTCTCAATATTGTTCAGCTGCTTGGTATGCAATAAATGCTCAGAATTCACATGGAGGAAAAGGGAAAGTTGAAATGAAAAAAATGAAGCACGAGCATAAAAGACTGAGATAACATGAGAACAAGTTTCTGGCTAGCTGTGACTCTTCATGCAGTTATGATCATCTTATCATCTTATTCTCATCTTATGAGCACAGGGGTTAATGATTTTCTCACATTTAGTTTAGCAGGATGTAATTTCTAGTAGTAATTCCTAACTTATTCCAGTACAGAATGTAATTTCTAGATTGTAAGTCCTTCTTAGGACACATTCATGTTCAAGGAAGAGATTAATTTTGTCACTGTGATTTTAAAAATAGTGACTCATGAAGGTCCTTTCGGAACTCAGATGTGTTGTTACTAATGACAGATATGAATCAGGTACAGACATTAAATGTATCAGGGCACATTGGAAAGGAGAGCTGTGTTCAGTGTTAACATAATCATAACCCTGCAGACTGTAATTGCGGTGTTACTTCAAAAACACATTCATTTGAATAGAGACCACCACTGTAGGCAGTGCCGAGTGACCAGAGGTCAGCAGGACAAGAAACTTGGGCAGATACACCAGCCTTACTGGTTCTCAGGAGGATGCTGCTCCAGATGCTGGAAAGCAAATATAAAGACATGTATTTACTCAGATTTACAAGCATTCAACCACCATGTAGTTACACAGGCTGCAGATGTGTGAAAGCTGGAAATAAAAAGACTGGAAATGCAAAGAGCTTGCTTGTCTGAGACCCAAGACAACCACATGTTTACCTGAGTCTATTCTAATACAGTTATTTTTTTTTATATATTACACCTGTGCAGAGCCCAGAGGCATTATGAGTTTGCAGACTTTTCTCATAGTGGCGAAAGGTAATGTTTTGGTGGAAGTGAGCAAATGTGCCTTATTTATAATTAAGACTTTTTTAAATCACAGAATTTTGAAGCTGTGTATATGGGGAAGTCCCATCTGTACCAGTGTTCAAAGCACATTGAGACTGTGCGCATGCATTTGGAGGTGTGTTAATAATGTACTCAAACGTGTATGAAGTTGTGTGAGTAGTATTTGAGTCTTATTAAGACGTATTATTCAACTCTTTTGAGTCACATTTGTTTACTTGTCTTGTAAAATACTGCTCTGAAATGAAATGGTGCTAGATTTGATTAAGTGTTGATGTTTTGCATGCAGAGCCTTGGCTTCCATTCATTACATTTGAATGTAGGAAACAGGTTTGAGTGATGGCAGGCTGAAAAGCCTTGGTGTCTTTTATTGTTTAGTAACACAGCCCATTAGAGATACTTAGAATGGAAAAGATTCACATTCCAACCCATTTTAAAGCCAGCAAAGCAATCAGGAAACCAGATCTTTCATATTTTTAAAGTTGCACTCATGAATATTTGATTCAACTCTGCATAATTTATAAGTGGTTGCAGTTTCTCTCCATTTTATGTTGTTTTTATTTTTCTATTAGCGCCATCACTTAAAGCCCTCGAATACGGTAGAAGCATTTACGCAGTAGCATCTAACATAAACACGCTTTAACAGCTGTTTTATAGTGGAGAGTCATGTTGAAACATGCTTAATCAAGTAGGTTATGCTTTATTCCATGTAAAGTGAAAAATACTGAAAAGTAAACAGAGCTGAGATGGAGATGGAGAGCAGGAGGGTAGTTATTTTCTATAAAAGATGCTTCAAAGAGTCTGCTTAGTGCTAAGAAACCAATTCAGAAAAGTCTTTGAAACAACTCCTTCAGAACATCTTTTGGAAAATCAGTTACGGGAGGACTAAATTGCAAAGGCCCCATCAAAAAGCCCCTTTTTCTGGCAGGAGAAACAACGAAAGGCACTTTGACAGCAAAAGCAATTTGTTTTAAAGCTCGTTCTGGATGCACTGTACTCACACGTTGGTTAATGCCTCTGTATACTCGTTGCCAATACAAAGTTCACCTGGATTTGCCCTACAATATGACCTAATTGCTGAGAAAACAACCTGCCTCAGACATCATGCAGTGGCTTCATGTGACCTGGGCAAAAATCAAAAAGCCTGTTATCGGTCAGATCAGAATAGATGTGCTGTTCTTTTTTGCTCAAAGCTTATTGCTCAGAGAGGTTGCAGTCGTTTTCATCTAATGGAGGTTGGTAATTAGAGAGTGCCTAAGAAAAAAATTCTTGTGCTTGAGGACAACCGTGGGGGAAAAAATGGTCAAAGCAAGAGACGCAAGGAAAAGTAGAAGTGGGGGTGCTGTTAATGTCCTATAGGTACTGTGTGCGTGTAAGTGACTAGAACACTCTGTGTGCATTATTGTATTTTAACTGCAGATATAGTGCATTTCAAAGACAAAATTATTTCAGGACAATAATACATTCTTTTCTTAATGCTGTAGGCATTTTGCTGCAGGTATCAAATTTAATAGTGTCCCGTGCAGAGCTGGAATACTTATATGAGCCAAAATGAAACAAGTTATGTGTGTAAGATTGCATTGAACTACTTTGGTATTGCATTGCAAATTTGACAGTTGCTTTTTGCGTAATTGACAATGCACAATGGAGAATAAGAATGATTGTAATAATAAGATTTTATGCATTGCTTATAGGGTTCATCGATATTAGCATCCCAGTCCAGCTCACCCGAGTCTCTTCATTAGCAAATTGTGCCACAAATGAATACAGCCATGCTTTTTTTCATACTCTTATTGAAATGTGAAATTCTGCCAGCTTTATTCTTAATAATCAGATAAGACTGAATTGGGAATTCGGTAGTGATTTTGCTGAAAATATGGACAAGCGTGGATCTGTTAGTCCGTGTGCCCCTTCTGAGAGTTATGCGAGAGAGGCCTCACTTTAGGTCTTCACAGAACATGCCAGAGACTTTGAAGGGCGAAAGTACTTGTTTATTACATGAATCCTATATATTGAATTGACTGTATCATTACACCCTTACAATAGTAAAATATATATAATAGTGGTGTTAAGGTGTTAATGTGGTTTTGGCTTTGTGCAATCCTCACAAGCCGTTGTTGTTTTTTTGTTTTTTGGCTTTTTTCTGACAGTGTAACGCAACTGCTGCAACAACAGTGACTTTCTGTAAAAACCCCTATTCACAAATCCACCACCATCATCTCAGATATAAAATACACACAATGTTACTTATCATGTTGTCTTACTTTAAAGCAAGGTTTTGGAACAGCCGTGACTGCTGTTTTGTCCTATTTTAATAACTATGTTTTTAATAACTTTCTCTCGATTGTGCAGTAATATTAGGCTCTATCCTGTGGTGACATGTGTCTTGTCTCTCCCATTATAAAAGCTCATAATGATAATTTCCTTTGAGCAAAAGAAAGAGTTCAATACGCTGTGCTTTTTCGTCTCATTTAATTCTGTGTGGTAATGAATTTCCAAAGATCTTTTGAATTATTCTCTGCAGTGATTGTCAGCTTTGTTTCTGTGTGTGTGTGTGTGTGTGTGTGGGGCTCATGTTGGATGCCAGCCTCAATAGCTGCCTTTATGCTGTCAGACATGTGCTGTACAAACGAGAGTTGTTTGGAAAAATCAAACAAAATGCTTGTTAGTGGTGACAGCAGGCCGTATATCATCAGCTGCAGACAGCAGCAACCTACACTTTTCAGACACCAGCATTGTTTTGTGCAGCATAGCGAGGATACAGATTATGAAGTGAGAGAGATATATACTGCATCTCTCAATAATGGGCTTGACCCTGGATGAGCTCAGATCACCTCATGGCAAAGACATGGGCGATAGTATGTGTAGGTGTGGATGAATGTGATACAGCACAGAGATTTTTTACTGCTGCCATTCCTCCTCATGGCTTTGCTGCACTAGCAGAGCTAATCCTCACAGGATTCATGTAGCTGTCACTCAGAGAACGCACAGTTCCTCAGGCTGTAAGAACAGGTTGCCCTTTTATAGTGATCAAGAACCAGCTCGTGCTACTCAAAATCCTACTAACAGAGCTTCATACTGAGAAAATATCACGGCAAGTGCTTGGCTAAATTAATCTTTTCCACATATACAAAAAAAAACCTTCGATCACTAGATATGGAGTCCATTTGCTTGTAAGCAATAGTCTCTGGCTATATAAAATAATATCCTATAACAGGATACAGACTAAAGATAAAAAGTAATATCTTTTTTATCTTTAGTCTGTATCCTGTTACAGATTTATCGGATTCAATTCAGACAAAAATTTAATTTAAATTGGATTCACTTCTAATAAAATTGGAAATCTAATTCAATTGGAAACACTGCTAGCTAACTTTCATTGCATGTATGTTGAAATCCCATTTCTGTTATGATTTGCTTTTGATTTGGCTTTTTTAATAAGTAGTTGAACATACCTAATAAAGTGGCCAGTAAGTATGCAATGGATAATTGGCAAATCACATGGCAGCAACTCATTTAGGCTTAAAGACATTGTTGACCTGATGTAGTTCAAACTGAGTATCAGAACAGGAAACAAGGGTGATTCAAGAGACTTTGAATGTGGCATGGTTGTTGGTGCCAGATGGGTGGGTCTGAGGACTTCAGAAACTACTAATCAACTGGGATTTTCATGCACAGCCATCTTTAGAGAAAGTTAGAATAAAAGTTAAAATAACTGGTAACCAGTGGTTCCTGGGTGAAAATGCTCTGCAGAAGCCAGACGTCAAAGAAGAATGACCAGACTGGTTTTAGGCAACCCAAATAACCACCCGTCAAATCTAAGGTATGTAGAAGAGTGTCTCCGAACACATACATCAAACTTTGAAACAGATGAGCTACAGCAGCAAAAACACCCTGGGCGCCACTCCTGTCAGCTAAGAACCAGCAACTAATGCTACAGTTTGCACAGACTCATCAAAATAGATCAGTTGTTGGATGGTCAGAGTATGGTGTCAGTATGAATTGATCCATCCTGCCTTGTATCAGCAGTTTATGCTGGTGTTGTTGGTCTAATAATGTGAGGAGTACAGTCTCTGCACCCCCCCCCCCCCCCCCCCCTTCATGCCAAGTGGGCATAATTTTTTTTGTCCATCCATTTCCATCCATTTTCTACTTCCAATAGAATAACATGTCATCTCAAACTGGTTTCTCTCTGCTGACAATGAGTTCACTGCTTGACACTTGTCACATCGTATCAGTTTGGACCAAAATAATACCAAAATGATACTGAAATGTTTCCTGCACCAGTTGAATCTATGCCACAAAGAATCACAGCAGTTCTGAGGGGAAAACAGTGTCCTTCCTGATAATAGCAAGGTTTTCAAGGTTGGTAGAAAGCCTCTCTCATGGTATGTGACTCTCAGCACTGTGTAGCTTTAAGCTACTCAGTAACATATCAGTAATATATCACAACAACATAGTAATCAACCATTTAGCTTTATGAAAACAAATCAGTGCTTCATTGTGATTAGGCCTGATAGACTAACAATGGGTCCCATTGCATCAGTAGGAGAGTTGTTATAGTAATAAAGGAGTCTGCTGGCACTGTGTTATTTGCATTCAAGTCTTTTTCATGAAGGAATGTGTTCATAAGTGAACACTTGAGTTATGCTCTGTAATCTTTTAAACCTTTTTAAGATTTTAGATTTTGTTGTGACCCTCTTTGTCACCACCATTCTTTAATTTTAGTCATTTATTTTTGCTTGAGCTGTGAACTCACAGAATGTGATATGAAATAAATATTTTCAGTAACTGTTATTGTTTTTTCTGGGTGCACAATTGTTCTGGACACACGTGAGTTCAGAGGTGCTATTCTTGCATGAAGATGTATTTGCCAGGACACTTGGTATTGGGAATTTTCTTAAATCTAGACGTCCTTTCAAAAGAGAATGAAGTTATTGATTCTTAATAAGAATTTGTTCCCCAAACATGCACTACAGAAAATCACAGAGGATTTTCGAATTAATAAGCTGGATCCGGTTTACCGTTTCTAAAAGCTTGTGTTATTCATTTCCTAGAAATTGTATCTGTAGTGCAAACATGGTTATATTTATATTGTGGAAGTTGCTGGGTCATCTAAATTCTCCACATTTACTGAGAATGCTTGAATTATTGTATAATCTGTCAAAAGTAGTTGCTGAATCTTGGGGCCAGACACTGAGGTCAGAAATGCAGCTGTAAAAGCTGTTCTCCTTTTGTGTTATGCAACACCATCAATCTTCCACAAATGCCAGTGTTGAATGAACTGCAGTGTCCAGCTGGGCATAAATGAGCATTCGAAGAGTTATTATAACACTTTGTGTTGTGTTACGCAATGTCTTTTGGAGAATAAAGGAATAATTTGTCTGGCTGCTCGATAAAGGACTGCTCCTACGTGTCGTCTATCAGGCTTCCATGAGCCAGTCTGTGGGCAGTGATAGTGAATAGTTAGGTTAAAGGTGCATTAAATTGATCATAAACCTTATGGAATCCACCAGCAATGCAGGCTGAACAGTAGTTTTAAATCATTCCTACCATTTCCCTGATTTGATATTTGATGAGAACCATCCAGGACTATGGGTGTATAAATGAGGAGGAATGTTATATTTCTGTAAACAAGAGAATATTCATTGTCACTTGTCTTGAATACATGATATGATAATGGTAATGTTTCTAGCTAAAATGCTTAATTCCATAATAACTGTAAGCAAAAGATTTTATTCACATACACAACAGCACTATGAACTAATGAATGAACTTTCTCCATTGCATGCAATTTTATGAAGGGACAGATATTAATAATTAAAAAGCAAGGTAGCCATCAAAACACATTTGCCATGCATCAAATGGATCAGCTTGCAATTTCACAAAAATTGCAGAATGAATATTCTGAGCACAGCTCTAGATGCTGTTAATGTTGCCAGATAATGCAAAAAATGCTAAGCGAAGGGCCTTCCAATACTATGTTTTTGTATCTAAATCAAGCCAATATGTACTAAATTCTAGACTGAGCTTTATTCTGACTCTGGATGTGGCTTGTGCGCCGCTGATTCGTGTTAACCTGGATGCCATTATATGAATGGCTGGATAAGGGTACCTGTTAGCTCAAGACTAAATCTTTCACACCTACGGTTGAGCTGGTGATGAGGATGATTTCTCACATGCCAGAAATTTGTCTGCACATCAGAACAGCATCAGGGAGCCTCAAAGGCAATTACAGGGACATCACAGTCAAGGCTGCGACGTTTTTTTTCTTCTCCCTGTAGATACATGCTGAGAATTACAGCACTGCCTTCTCTGAACAATCTAGACAACAATCTAGCCCTAGCAATCTAAAGCTGAATAGGACTTGAGACCCCAAACTAGCATCCCCACACACATTCGCACGCACACACACACACACACACACACACCAAAACCAAAGTGCAAGCTCTGCTATGGTGAATACAGAAGAGTAGGAATGATGCCTTAAGGATAATATTAATTTCCTGAAATGAGGAGTGAAAAGAAAATGTCACTGCAATTCAGAGAGCCATAAAGAAATAGCTGTGCTTTGGATAGAAACTAGTATTTTTTTTTTTATCTAGACCTCACAGAGGCAGCATGAAGGACTTGCCTGTGCCTTTGTGCGATGGGTTAGCAACCTGAAACCAGCCAGCACTTCAGGAATAGAGCAGTGGGTCAGGCTATCTGCATTTTTTTTCTGTCTGCCCCTTCTGTTTGTGCTGCTGTCTGTATTACCATGAGTTTCTCCTGGGTGTCTCTTTCTCTCTCCCTCTGTTTATAGTATTGTAATTGGTCAAACCTTTTTTTTTTTCTTATTGTTGCTATAAGTGAAGTTAAAATGTCTTTTTTATTCTCAGCACACAACAAACCACAACATGCAACCCTTAGTATTTAACCCATATACACAACATCCAGGAGTGGGCAGCCTGCACCTGGGGAATGTGATGGGGATGGTACCTCGCTTAAGGGTACCTTTGGACGACCTAATGGTGGTGGTGATGGTCAAGTGGTATGATACATGCACATGGACCAAGAGTTCACCTCAAGCTCTACCTCAATTGGGTTCCTGAGCGAAACTCTCAACACCATTACTTTCTGGTCCTGGGGCCTAGTTCCTAAACCTTAGGCCCCGCGGCCCCTTAGATGCACAAAATACTATACATTGGGCCATCTTTGGCTGATGTTTCTGGCACATATTTCCTTACTCTTAAGAGGGATATCACCTTTGCTTTATTTTCTTAATGTGAAATTTATATTAATGAATTAATGAAAATATTTTTAAAATACAAAGAATTGAATTCCCTAATGCTCGACATAAAGAGGCTTGAAAAGAATGTAAGCTATCACTTGATGCAAAGCACATTTTTATTTCTCTAATAAACATGTTATTGTTTATAATATAGCACTGATATTTCAAGGATGTGTAAGGCCCACTCCCAACAACATGCATCATAAAAAAAGAAAATTGACAGAAATGGTCTTTAATATGAGGGCCTTTCAAATGTTCCAATATAGTACAGCTCTAGGTCCTGAAAAAGCAACAGATATGTTGTTTGTCCTCTCAAACATGAGTATCCTCAACTAATATTTACCCATCTAATATAAACACCAACATTTAATATAGAGATTATGAATAATGTAGTGTGTTTTTACCCATCATCAAAGCAGACACCCTGCAAATAGCCACTGCATGCAGTTGAAAACTTGTGCTAAGGGTCTGCATGGAGCTGAAGGAACGTCAAGCGCAGAAGTCAGGGATGTAGGGAAGTGTGTTGTAATTTCAATATTAAAGTGCTAGCAGCACCCAACTTGGTAGTTAACAGTCAACCACTTTCTGAAAAATAAAGTGTAAGAGCTTTCTGCCTGTTGTTTGAGTGGTCCAGGATGCTGTAAGATAACAAATAATTCCTAAATTAAGATTTTCCCTTTTAATATGAAATGGGAAAATCTCATCTCAGCCTTGTCTAACTGTATGTTTTCTCTCTGACATCCTGCAATGTGACATAATGAATACCCTGACAGTGACTGCAGCATTAGAATACTGGCACCTGGACTGGTTAACTCTGTGCACCTCTAGCACGGGGGAGCGTGTGACATTGTCTGGGGCATTTCCCCAGTGTTTCTTCCCCAGCCGCTCACCGCTATCCGTCAAGTCCTGACATATTCAATTAGGCACGGTGATTGTTCTTAAACAGACCTTGAAGGGTTTGTTTTCCCCCGACGGATGTCAAGGATAATTGCCGGGAGTGTGTGGCTGCGCTTCGGCAGAATTGATGAGAGCGTCATGCACAGGTCTGTACCACATTCCGGTGTCATTTTTTTCTCTCGGTGACAGGAAACATCAGAGGGATGAGTGAACAGGTCGATCTCGGCCCCTTCCTCCATCCTCCAATGCCGTCTGGAAATCGGTGTCCAGTCTCGGCGGAGCACGCAGGCCAGAGGCGGCACACACAGCGACTGTAATTGAGTGTGGCAGTCAGGCGATAGCTGATAGAGGTGGGAAAGTGGAGCGGAACACAGGTGGTTGGAGCCACCATGGCGACCGACTTGGGTAGATTACCTCCCCAGCATCAGCCCCATAATCACCGCAGTCTCTCTCCACGGCAACAGTGCTGTCCCAGAGCAGCGGGGCCTAACAGCAGGTACACAGCCCAGCCAAAAGCAGCATTATGGGCTCCTTCCACTCCACTCAAAGTGACACACAGCAGGAGTAAACGCAGCCGGGGTTAAAGTGGCCAAAATAACCATCCAAAGCCCAGAACAGCTGCAAAATTGCTGTGAATTCACTTTAGCCTTTCTGCAAATTCTTTTTTTCTTTTGCCTCCATGTTTGCTGTGTTTCTTTTTGTCTCTTCTGTGGTGCTTCTTCTGTAACTACCTCTGCACACATATGCGGACTCTCTCTCACTTTTATTTCATCTGGACTTTATCTGCCACTAATGTAAAGGTAAAGCAAAGTAAATATGATCACTTATACCCTACAGCATGAGCTGAGCACTGCCTACTGCCTTTGATGCAGTGTATCATTGGAATAAGCATGAGGCCTGTTAGATGCTGGATCTGTCCTCCATGCATGCCACTCAGAATATTTTCTCTAAACTGCTCTCATCTGCCTTTCAGTATAAGGGATTATATATTTTAATTCTGTCAGTATCGTCTAGTAAAAGAGGTTTATTATCAAGTAACAATCCACTGTGACCCCAGCAGTTTTCTCCTGTTTGTCTTTCTTTTGTTTACTCTCTTTTTCCCTCTGTCTTTTTATGTCCTCCTTTGCTCTTTTATACTTTCTGTCTCTCTCTCTCTCTCTCTCTCTCTCTCTCTCTCTCTCTCTCTCTCTCTCTCTATCTCTCTCTCTCTATCTCTCTCCTCATGAGAAATGTTGCTACAGTGACAGGATTATAATACCAGCAGTGTGATGCTGTGCTGACAGTTTTATACCCACAGGATGTTTGGCATAGCCTTGCAGTCTCATACTCTTTATATGTAACCACCTTGTGTGTTTGGTGTGCCAAATGCTGTCTCTTACAGCAGCTTGTGCAAGATTTCACGCTCACTCTGGATTCCTGCCTGCTCAGCTTAGCAGAGGTCAGAGTTTCCTCTTAAACTAAAAGAAGCTAAATTAGACAAGCGTGTGTCACAGAGTGGTCTTTTTTTCCAGAAATTAATCTGTCAAACAGATGCTGATGAGACTTGGCACAGTCTGGATTCGCCATGGGCAGCTGCCGGTGATTAAGACAAATTCCAGATTTTTTGCCTGAGGTGATTTCTGTGGATTTAAGTCAGACTTCTACCTGTAAGGGTTGATTCATTGGAGCGGACATTCTCTCAGGGGTGCTTGAGGGACACGTCATGCTTATAATCTCCTTTTCACAGGGCCTTCCTTATCTCATTCTGGTGCAAGCACTCTGCCATTTCCCACCACACCAAGTGCTGCAGAACCTTTGTGGAGCACAAAACCAAGCTTGAATTTTCTTCTTGCCTAGCTCAAATCAAACTCAAGAGCAATGTGTGCTAGTGTAGCAACATAAATAATTCTGGAGATAATATTACAAAGAAGGAAAAAAAAAACATGAGCCATTCTCTTTCCTGCTCAAATGCTGATATTGCAGCACTGCAGGTTTCTCTTTGGGGTAGGAGAATAGAATTCTTTAACACTTATTTATCAGAACTAAAAACAGAATATCAGTGGTGGCTGAACCTCATTCAAGGTTTGAAGCATGAACTGTAATGATACCAAAGCTCCATGAATAATTTTCATCTTAATTGTCTTTCAGACTCACTTTTAGACTACAGATAACTTTTGTTCTATCAATCCCCAGGACCAGCAGGAAAAACTGCTACTGATTTGTGTTTACTAGCGGTGTGTTTGCTGCTTATGCAGAGGACTAATTCACTTTGCTGTGTGTGTGTGTGTGTGTGTGTGTGTGTGTTCATGTATGTGCAAGCACAGGAATGTCATTTCATTCTTTTTTTATTTTTATTCATTAAAGATAAAAATACCTGACATGTTCAATTGGTAGAACCCTCTTTATTTTCTTACTTTGAGATCAGTTTCATTAACTGTGATGAAAAAAAGAAGGAAGCAGTCAGATCAGTCACATTTGTAAGTTAATACATCAAAAGCTGGGTTTAGCATCAGCTGACATTTTAAGTGTGTGTGACTTAGAACCACTGCTTTATCATCTCAGTTATAATGATGTTGAGTAATAGCTTAATTGAGGAACCGGTTTCCTGCATGGTAGAATGCACTTTTTTTCTATAACTCCTTCTTTCTTCTGGTATTTTTCCCTTTGCATTATTCCTCGGCTATAAACATTAAGAAGTGCATAGTTCCACGACAGTAATTAATTCTGGCTAGTGAGTTATATTGTTCTACTTCTAAACTTCTACGTCTGTGTAATCCTCTGTTATTGCTAAGTGGGGTTTCATGCCTATTAAATGAAGCAGTTGAGTATTTATTTTGAGCTGGTTATGCAAACTAGTATTTTGTTGTAGATCAGCATGGCAATACACAAATTGCTATCCTCTTTTTATTAATTATTTCGACTTGGAATTTCCAAAATCAACACAGCACTGGAATCAGGCCAGCACTTGCCCAGAGCACTGGAATGGATATCGGAGGGCAGATGTGTGTTGCTTCACATTATAACAAAAGTAATAGCCATGTGAGCAAGTGATATAGCTACCTGTAAAACTGGGACTTCACAGCCAACTGCTGTTGTGTATTAAACTATTTGAAAAATTTTATATTATTATTTTTATTATTATTATTTGTTGGAGGGGTGGCGATAGAAAAGTGAAAATGACTATCCCTGTCATTGCGAGGTCACAGCACAGCACAGCACAAAGGGGACCACAACGAAATTGGACCTCTGCATTTAACCCATGCAAACACCATGCAGCAGGGGGAAGCTATGAAAGCACCCAGGGAGCAGTGATGGAGATGGTACTTTGCTCAAGGGTAACTCAGGGCAACCTACTGGTAAGGGGTTTGAACCCACAATCTTGCGATCCTGTGGCCAAACCCCTAACCACTAGGCCACCGCTGGTGATTCAGATTGGTATCAGTAAATAGCCAAATGTGATGTGTGGTATCTGTTAAAAACCTAAAGTTAGATCTAATTTCCACATTAGGGAAGTACATTTGGACTAGCAACAAAAAAAAACAACGTATCCTCCGGACCATCGTGGATGCTGATCATTGCTTGGGACACTGCTATATTTCACTGCCAGTATCAACCATTGCATCTAGTCTACATCTGTCCATGGTGACTACTGTAGGACATTTAAATTAAATGGCCCATTACTCTTTCTAAGCCCTCCTACTGTGGAGCGTGCATTTGTTTTCTCTGTTACTGTACAGCCTGATTATCCTGACTGTGGAGCATGATACTACTCTTCCCTGTTACTCTGAGAAGTGTTGGTGTGCTCATTCAGTTGCGTCTACTGTCTACAATAAACTGAAACAACAAATGCTTTATCATGGTCATGTTTGTCCTGTAAAGGACAGACTGCATGCTTGAATGCAATAATAGCAGAGGAAAGTGTGTTTTGTCCAGACCACCGGGTGGTGTGGTAGGATACTTGCCTATGGACCTGTGGCTCAAGAGGTCCCAGGTTCAAATCCCACCTCTGGCACTACCACCACTGGGTCCCTGAGCAAGACCCTTAACCCTCAGTTGCTCCAGGGGGGGACTGTCCCTGTAATTAGGACATGGAAGTCGCTCTGGATAAGAGCGTCTGCTAAATGCCGTAAATGTAAAATGAGGAGATCATGAGCTAACGAGTGCAATTTGGAACTTGTTGGGATTTAGTGTTTTCCTTACTTTCCTTACCACTTAATGAGTCTGGTTTCTCACAGTGATGTTAAAAGTGAAACATGGCAATAGATGGAAAAAGGCTTTGTGAAGAAATGCTTTGTGTGGTAAAATCTTCTGCTGAGGTATGTAAGGACAGCGCAGTCAGTAATGGAAAAAGACGTGTTCCCACTGAATGTCTGCCTCTCGCCCTCGCTTTCTGGATTATCTCCAAAGAAGCACATTCAGCCTTGCTCATTAATCAGCATTTTTTTTTTTTTTTTTTTTTTTGCTGCTGCTGAAAATAGTGTGCATGTTGCCACTTTAAATCTTCTGTTTGCATATCTGTCAGAAAGGACAAAAAAAAACACTGAAAGTTTTTTTACACTTTAATTTCATTTGTATATGCCTACATTACCATATAAATCAAACTCTTTATTGCTTTATATTCAATATTACACCCAATATATTGATTTGAAAGCTAGATAAGAGGGGAATTACGTCTACCATGAATTTCATCGCAGCTTTATGAAATGAAAAGACAGAAGAAACAGAGCAGAAATAAGGTGCTAGTTTAAATGAATAAATTGAACTAATATAAAGGAAAGATGTAACGCTTGCCTACCAGAGTGGGGTATTACCCTGAAATAGAAATAACGTGGCAAGTTGAATTGGATGAATATGCTCCCAAGTTAAACGCTTCTCAGTTTTCTACCCTATTTAAAAAGGAGTCTGTGAGAATGTAACAGTGATGATGTCACACACCGCAATGCCAGCCTCTCCATTTGGGCAAAAAAGATTCACAAAATCTACAAAAACATCATGTGAGTTTCTGCACTGCTCACCACTTATTAGTTTCCTCCATTTGACATTTTATTACACTTTATTTTTCAGGAATATGTTATAAACTTTCAATCCATAAAACTCAAATACCGTGCTCATGACACACATGACAATAAGCTTCATGTTCTTCAGATTTTTGTTTTTTTTTTCATAGTGCAAGCTTTAATTAACGATTGTGTAACATTTTCCACTAAATCTGACAGGCTTAATCTCTATGCCTTAGGGGAACAGAGTACATTGTTTGGTGGGGCGTAGGGCCTAAAAGTATAGGGAAAAAAAAAGATAAATTATTAATTTATTTACTAAAGGGAGTTTTTCTAATGCTCGACATGCTGTATGTGTTGACTGTTGTGTGCTAAATTATGTCTCCTCCTCTGAGGATGGTATGTAGGGGATGGGATGTGGTGTATATGGCCATTAGTCATGCTGTAAAATTTGGCCACTGCTGAAAGGTCAGGCTCCCTGCTACTGAATCCACACCTGCCATCTCGCCACTGACCCAACAGTCCACTCTGAATTCTCCTCTAGCCTCAGGAAAGGGCTTTTCTGTCTCAGGCTGGCATCCGTTGCCCTCTCTGCCTCTCTTGCCATCCAGATGACTTTTATTCGTCCTGTTCCAGCTCCATCTGCTCCTCACTGGCTGGGTCGTTCAGCCACTGGCTAATTAAGCCATTGTTTAAGGACACAGTCCATTATGTGCCTTTTTCTAACTTTTTTTACACTGTGAACAATCTGGCATTAGTTGGATAAGGGAATTGACACTGGTTTTCCTGTATGCACAGTGCCCTCCAAAACTATTTGCAATGCCTGTGAAAATTAGTAGAAACTGTTGGAATAAATCCTGGTTCTGGGGAATTTGCTTGAACACAGGCCAGAACACCTTGTCCACAGACACTGAAAGATTTTTGAGGAATGTCTTTATACCTTAAATAATCAAATCAGAAAATCTAGTGGTATTTTTCTCCTTAGAAAAGTGCTCCATCTCATGCTCAACAATAAATCACCCAGGCCTGGAGGTTACCCAGCAGAATTTTATAAACCAGTTTTATCTGTTTGGGGTTTTTAACCTCTGTTTTAAAAAATGTATCTGAAATGCATACCCACCACTTTACCTCTTTTAACTCTGTCTTTATTACACTCATCCCAAAACCAAACAAGGACGCCACTCAATGCTTTATCTATCACCCTATATCTATGCATTCCCTGTTTCCCTGTTTTTATATTAACTTTGTAAGTCTTTATATTCTGAACCTGGAATGAGACAGGAGTAATCAGAATGGTGCAGTTATTTAATCAAGGCTTGCTCAGTCTGCTTAACGGACCACATTTAAAACAATATAATATAGCAGACAGATGCAAATTTGTTTATTTTTACTTTTTCCTCTCTCATCTTCTTGTTTCTGCTCTAACAAACTGCCAAGAAAACAGAAAATGCCATTTGTCCCTGAATCGTCTGGTCTTCTCTGGTCACGCTAATATGCATATACAAAGGATTATGTATATTTTTATATAAATAAATACACTGTGAAGTGTTTTGGATCTGTTGAAGTATGTAATCCTCCATTTGTGAGACTTGAGAGAGCACAATTATTGTTTGCACTCATTCAGGGTTTCTTTATCTGTGGAGCAGAACAATAGGATTTCAAGGTGCTCTGATGTTGGAATTGTTATAGGTGCCTTGTTTCTTCTTCTTGCTTCTTCGTTTATGTAACACTGGGCTCTTGTTGTTGTTCTTATTACTGTGATGTGACTCATCTCTTTGCTGGTGTTGTTTGTGGTGGTGATGGTGTTACTGTGAGGTGGAAGATTGCCATCTCAGGTGGAATATTATTACAAATGTGTGTGAACAACCCACCAGAGAGGCTGTAGTTTGTAATAATCTGTTCTGTTGGGGTAGGTGGCGAAAAAATGTTTTGTGAAAAACAGCTGACCTGCAGAATAATCTGCTCTCTTTCCCTTCGGGAGGCCATGACTGCAGCCATAAGTAGTGGCAGATCAGTGGAATCACTGAAACATTACACAAAACAGCAGTATTGTATATCAAGCCTACCTGATTCACAGACAAATGCATTTGCCCACCTGAAAAAATGTTTTTTTTATATATATATATATAAATATAGAAAAGTGATATTAGAATACAGTGTCTAGCATTTCAGTCAAAGAGCATGAAGGACACAAACTCTGTACATGTTATAGGTTAATACAGATTCCTTGTAAGGCAGCCTCTGAGCTTTTTGAACTAGTCAATAATTTTTAATAATTTTAATTAGCAGCCAAGCAGTCAGTTTTCTACTGACAGACACATGGCTTTTTCATACAGAGACCTCTAAGGCACCTGTAAACAAAAACCCTGTAATTCATTTTGAATGTCTTATCACCCTGTTAACACATTTAACTGTCTTCTGTACTACCAATAAAGAAATAAAAAAACTGCTTAAATTGCATACATTTCTGTTTGCGAGGCCATCTCCCCTCCGTGTAAATGCCACATCAGCAACCAAACAATTCATTTTAAAAGAGCATTTTGTGAAATTGACAGATAATGGGATTGCACTCAAGCTGTCTGAGGCTGATGCGTGGGGGACTTCTAATGACTGAAATAACTTATAATTTCAATAAATTACCTGACAAATGTCCAGGCTGGTTTATCCATCTTATTCCATTGTTCAGCCTAGTTATTGGCTTTACCTACACTCATGTTGGGCTGTTTGCTATTACTGATACGAAAAAAAAAAGCTTTCATTAGGTGGAATGTAGATGCGTAGATGCGCTGAACCGTTGCTACGCACGGTTTGATGCAGTGAACAACAGAATAATGAGGATGACCGCCCCTCCGCCGAACGACCAGGTTCTCTGTCTGACCACAGCCAAGCTGAGAAGATCTCTTCTCAGAATCAACCCACGGAAAGCTGCTGGTCCAGACAACATTCAAGGTCGTGTGCTCAGAGGATGTGCAGAACAGCTGGCAGATGTTCTCACTGGCATCTTCAACACCTCTCTGAGCACCACTGTTGTTCCAAAGTGCTTCAAGACCACCAGCATCATTCCAGTGCCAAAGAAACCATTTATCTCCTGCCTCAACGACTATCGTCTCGTCGCACTCACACCCATCATCATGAAGTGCTTCGAGAGGCTTGTCATGAGGCACATCAAGTCTCAGATCCCCTCCTCACTAGACCCTCTGCAGTTTGCATATCGTCCAATCCGCTCAACGGACGATGCAATCTCCACCACCCTCCACCTGGCCCTTTTCTCATCTGTTCATCGACTACAGTTCAGCATTCAACACCATCATCCCTCAGCATCTGAGTGAGAAGCTGAGGCTGCTGGGCCTGAACACCTCCCTCTGGAACTGGATCCTGGACTTCCTGACTAGGAGACCCCAGTCAGTCAGGATCAGTAGCAGCACCTCCAACACCATCACGCTGAGCACAGGAGCCCCTCAGGGCTGTGTGCTCAGCCCACTGCTGTTCACATTGATGACACACGACTGTGCAGCCAAGCACAGCTCGACATACATCATCAAATTCGCTGATGATACAACCGTGGTGGGTCTGATCAGCAGTTGAGACGAGGCAGCTTACAGAGAGGAGATACAAGAGCTGACGGACTGGTGCAGAACCAACAACCTTTCTCTGAACGTTGACAAGACTAAAGAGATGGTTGTTGACTTCAGGAGACCAAGTCGGGACCACACTCCACTTAGTATCAACACCTCACCTGTGGAGATGGTCCAGAGCACCAAGTTTCTTGGTGTTCACATAACCAACAACCTCACGTGGACCCTCAACACCAACTCCATCGCTAAGAAAGCCCAGCAGCGCCTCTACTTCCTGCGCAGACTGAGGAAAGCCCATCTCCCACCTTCCATCCTCACCATCTTTTACAGAGGAACCATCTAGAGCATCCTGAGTGGCTGCATTACTGCCTGGTACGGGAGCTGCAACGTCCTAGACCGCAAGTCCCTACAACGGGTAGTGAGAACAGCTGAGAAGATCATCGGGGTCTCTCTGTCCTCTGTACAGGACATTTTCACCACTCGCTGCATCCGCAAAGCAACCAGCATTGTGGATGATCCCTCCCACCCATCCCACACTCTCTTCACCCTCCCACCCATCCCACACTCTCTTCACCCTCCCACCCATCCCACACTCTCTTCTCCCTCCTGCCATGCCAAAAGGTTCTGCAGCATACGGGCCTCCACTTCCAGGATGGGAAATAGTTTCTTCCCCCTGGCCATCAGACTCTTAAACTCTTAACCGCTAATGTCTACTCATTTCTACTCATTCCACCATTACCAGTATCTAATTATTTATCTCTTGCTGCACTCTGCACTCTGCACTTTAACAATAATGCTGCTCTGCCACACTGTCACACTGCAATCAACCTGGGCTGCTTTGTTCTAGAACACTGCAGACCTCTTACGGATGAATGTACTTTCTGTTATGCTGTCTGTTGTTGTCTGTCTTGTCTGCACTTGTTGCCCTGTTTTGTGTATTATGTTGTCTTCTGTTGTCTTGTGTCTTGTGTGTAGCACCAGGGTCCTGGAGGAACGTTATTTCATTTCACTGTGTACTGTGTATATGGCTGAAATGACAATAAACTTCTACTTGACTTGACTTGACTTGAAACAGCTTTCCAGAAATGCAATTCAGGAATTCTTGATGTGGGTCAATGAAAGAAACCATTTTGGGAAAAACTCCCTAAACGTATGAAGGAGCAACACTGGCAGAAAGTAAGACTTCGCCGCACCAAATTGGTAGTTAGGACACAAGAAAAAAGATATTTAAGAAAGACACTGGAATCATACAAAGGAAATATCCAGGAGACACATCAATGACCAGTATGAAAGACCATGAAGAAGTTGATTTCCTGGTGTTATGCTTATATAATGGTATGTTAGTCTTTATTTGTTTAATATTCTAATATTAAGGTTTTTTTAACATATGTTTGGCCTAAAAAATTCAAGAGAACATCCTTTAGTTTATGGACTTTGCGGACCTTGGTGCATGGCTGTAAATCAGACATGGCAGCATGAAAACTGTTTTAACCTTCAATAAGAATGAAAGAAGTAGTCAGAAAGGTGGCTGCAATCAAAAGAAAAGTAAAGTTTTTACATTGTTGAACATATTTTCAGACAGAGAATTTAGCATTTTAAGATTAAGGAAGATCATTTTGTGTGTGTTAAGCATGTCTGTAAGAAGGAAGTAAAATTTTTCAAGTACAAGTTCAATTTTTCTTTTTTTTCGGAATTAAGTCTATTGCCTGGGGTAAGAAACTGTTTGTGAGGGCTTGCAGGCTATCTCAACATGCTCACTGTTCAAACCCACCATGGTTGTGAGTCAGCAGTGTGAACAGCAGCAGGCTGAGCACACAGCTCCTTAAGAGGCACTGTGCTCAGTGTGCCAGTACTGGAGATGTTGCTCCTGATCCTTACTGACTGAGCTCTGTAGACTTTGTGGACAACATCCTCTGAACACTCGGCCCAGTATGTTGTCTGGTTCAGCTGCCTGCCATGAAACTCTCAGGTGGTCAGACAGAG
This sequence comes from Hepsetus odoe, assembly GCA_017165825.1. Lineage (NCBI taxonomy): Eukaryota > Metazoa > Chordata > Actinopteri > Characiformes > Hepsetidae > Hepsetus > Hepsetus odoe. The sequence goes on from CM029367.1 coordinate 30,549,950, forward strand.
CACCTGGTGTTGGGAGGAGAGGTTATCTTCATCAGTGCCAAGTCATTCTGTGTCTCAAATCATGCGTAGAAGCGTAGAAGCCATAAACCGCATCTGGAAGGGAGGCATGACCATCACAAGCAGGTGGAGATGTCCTGTAGGGGGTGATGGCCTAGATGCACTGCCATATGCACCATGCATCCCAAGTGTCCTGGAAAAGGCTTTTACAAGCATGTGCACACTTCATTGCTCTGACAGCCTTGGACAGGTTGGCCTCAGGACTGCCATATCACTTTATTTGAAGGCAGTGATTTGCAGTGAATGCATCTCTGCAGTCATTCATGTTTTCTGGTTAGGGTATGTGGTGATGGTCTTGGTAACAGTAATGCCATATGTGCACTTGTTGATCTAACTAGTACAAAGCAACCTGGTTATTTTTGAGTCAAAATGATGTTTTCCCAGGACCATCTATTGCGACATATAAAGACAGAGTGCTAGTTGTGCTACCCAGCATTCTGGAGGATGCTGCGTAGCAGACGCCCCTCTTCATGGCACTAACCACAACCTGCAGGGTGCCCCTGAGCTGGTGCTAGTCATGGCAGCGCTGTATATATTTCAGTTTTAGTTTGCTGGAAACAGAATGTAGAGAATGGAGTCCAGGGAGACTAGAGACCACATAGGGTTGAGTAGCCCGAGCGCTTAGTCTGGTAGACCTCCTGTTTCTGCAGAACATTCTCCCAGATGGGGGAGGTTTGAGCAGATTTATGGGAAGGAAAAAAGTCTGTCGAAATGCCTGGCGGATGGACTGGGAAGTAAATTTATCCTGCAAACAACAGAAAGAGATGCAGATGATCTACTCCACCACACTCCTCAATCTCGTTTGCCAATCTCTGTGATCAAAGGTATGGAAGTTCTTGTACCAAAGAGTTTTTCAGGTCGTTAGGAGGCTCTCAAAGTTTTCCCTGTTAAAGGGTTTCAAAATGGATGTGGGAAAGTGCAGCTGTGTTTTATGCTGTACAGGAAAAGCACTAGGCTCATATCCTAAGCATCAGTACTTAGCAGGATAGTTTTGAAGGTGTGTGAGCCTCCAGAATCCAGTTACCAATGGAGGTGTTAAACCCCATTAGGACAATCTTGTCAATTGTTGAGAGATGAAGGTGTTGAATGATGAAATCAATGAACGGCATTCACACATAGCTATTGATCCAGGTGGTTCAGAGTGGTTCACCCTAATGGAGTGCGTGTAAGATTGCATCATCCGAAGATCTGTTAGGGTGATAAGCAAACTGCATTGGATCCATTGTGCATGTCTCCAGCTGTGACTCAGGGTTGGCCACTCAAAGCACTTCATGATTGGAGTAACTATCACTATCCTTCAATCCCAGCATCCATAATTCTTCCTTGGATGCACAGGACCCTTTCACCAGTTAAGTGGTTGTTCTTACCTGGACTACACTATAGTTCTGGTAACTACTTAAACCACTGCATGCCAGGAACACTCCACAAGACCTGCTATTCTGGGTGTGCTCTTACCCAGTAATCTAGCCATTAAATTTTAGCTGGCTGTTCAGTCACTGCCTAATGTATCTCACAGATGCTACCGAAATGGAATAATACATGCTTTTTGTGTCCTTTTTGGGTGGTTTTAATGTTGTGGCTCTATGGAGTAGGTATACACTGAAGACATCAGCATAATTATGGAATTGGATCACCCAGTGCAATATTCCCAGTCTTTTGGGAAGGCATCCCATGAGTGTTTCTATGGAAATGTTGGCCTTTTATCCAGAAGAGGATTTATAAGGTCAGGCGCTGATGTTGGACAAGAAGGCCTGGCTTACAAACTCGGTTCTTGTTCATCCCAGATGTTTTCAGTAAGGTTGAGATCAGGGCTCTGTGTTTTGGCCAGTCAAGTTCTTTCACACCTCATTTTGTGCACCGAGGCAACTGCTCTAGATCACTCCATCTGACTCACAGGCAGCGGTGGCCTAGTGGTTAGGGACTTGGCCACAGGATTGGAAGATTGTGGGTTCAAAACCCTTACCAGTAGGTTACCCTGAGGTACCCTTGGGCAAGGTACAGTCCCCATCATTGCTCCCCAGGCACTTCCATAGCTGCTGCATGGTGTGTGTATGGGTTAAATGCAGAAGTCCAATGTCGTTGTGGTTCCCTGTGTGCTGTGCTGTGTACTCACAATGACAGGAATAGTCACTTTCACTTTTCTTTGCATTAAGCTTTCTGAACTGAGGCTTGCATGCAGCAACTCAGCCTTGATTTTATACAGCATGAGGCAATGGCTGTGGTTTAACTTTAATTCAATGATTCAGTTGTGTGTTCAAATATTTTTTGCCCATATAGTGCATGTGGAGCTTATACAATATATGCTCTAGGTTTTTTTTTGTTTTGTTTTGTTGTTTAATATACTTCCAGTGCATAAAATCCTTTTCAATGTATAAAAACTAAAAAACGCTGAGTGTTGAAATTGACTTAAAAATACAAATAATTAAATGTGTTCAGAAGCAAACATATGATAGCAAATGTATAACAAAGATGTGTTTAATAAACAAATACAATGATAAGTTTTTTAAAAAAGCATAATAGTTTAAAACACCACATACAGCATAGATTAAACCAGACCCTTTTTGCAAAAGAAGTGATACTGTCCTGTTTCCTCCCCAGGTTTTTTAGTTTTTGACTTTTTAAAATCCATATGTTCCCCAGATTCAGTTTCCATGACAATGTGAACTTCATGGGAAATATAGAATAAATTTAAAAACATATGTAAACAGGGCATCATCATATATAGTTTTTACACAAATAACTCTACAAAGTGTTCAGAAATGCATCATCCACTGAAAACCATCCTTTCTGTTTAACTCTTTTATATATATATACATATATATATATATATATATATATATATATATATATATATATATATAGTATAAACACAATGCAAATGTTGTTGAATTCTCATTCCTTTAACAGTCACCTCTAGTTTTAAAAGTCTAGCTCTTTATTGAACAATAAGCAAGCAGCAAACCAGACAAAACCAGTAATACTGACATTAGTTGGTTTTTATATAGCGAGAAAAATACAATGTTGTAAAATGTTGTGCAAATGAGATGGCTGATAAAGGCACCAGATTCACGAGGCGCTGCCTCATTTTCTAATTGAATTAGGGTTTTAAAATTATACTCAGATCACTCGTGAAATTGACACTTATACTGGAAAGGCTGGCTTATGGTCCCGTCTGAAAGGTTAGGGAGTAGATGTTCTAGCAGCATGTGTGCTGCTGCATTACTAACATTTGTATTTCATTCTTTTGTGTTTCTCTTTAGTTTCATTTTTCTTTGTCTACATCACCAAAACGAGTGACATAAGATATAATTAAGAAAAGGAGTCAAAATTTCCATGTGTCATTTGTTAAATTCCAATATTTTAATGCACCATTATCACAGAACCCAGATAGCTCCTGCCCCAATAATTTCATGATGAAATAAAATTTCATTTTATCTTCAGTATGTCATAGTTCCCTTTTGTTCTCTTCACTGTGCAGTAGGCCGTCCATCACTACTGTCTCATATTCTTCCAAGTCCCATGGTATTTTCTCCTCTCCCGTCACTGGCAGACTCTGGCTGCTCTTGTTGTTTGCTCAGGCACTTTGCTGAAACATTTGTGTTGATCTAGCAGTATAGTACTGTTCCCAATATTGTGAGACACAGTCTGAAAGCAGAAAGGCACCCATGGGCTGTGATGCTAGACACAAGGATGTCTGCAAACTAGCAGAGGCATTATGATGTGTTTGATTCTCTGTGAATTTTTTCTTACATGTCTTAAATTTTCAAGCTAGTCATGACTTTCCCTGTACTTTATTGTGATGCCGTTCCATAACCAATCCAAGATGACACACAAGCTGCATGCAGGAAACAATGTCTAGGTTTTCATTCATTATTTTTAAGTTTTCTATGCAAACTTTGGATATAACTTTAGAAAGGCTAAAATATTTTCTGAAGGATGTCTTTAGCTTATTTGTTCACAACAAATTGGCAGCTGTTGCTGAGTTGTTTCCCCTCCTCAGATGTGTTTGTTTGTTTCCTTCATGAAGATGTTGCCGAAAGAGCTGCACTACCAGGAGCTGTCGCTGTCCTCCTCCAAAGCCTTCTGATCAGCTTTCCCTCCATTGCTCTCTCCTGCCTCCTGTTCGCCTTTCATAAGCCCACTCCACCCCCTGCTAGCTCCGATATCCCATCTGTGCTCTTCGTGTATGTCCAGATGATGTGAGGACACAATTCACGGACAGCTTAGATGAGGCTTTACCTAATATTCATTCTGGTACATTTTCATGTCTTCTAAAGTTTGGGGGAGGAGTATTTTATTTTAAAGAAGCTCACTTTGAAGTCTAAACATATACCTTTTTCATATGTAAGGAAAGCAAAAGCATTTCAGGAGAGCCAGTTTCTCATTAGCCTATGTGGTAGTTTACAGCGCACAAGTTCACAGCAGTGTCTTTGGAGATGAATGAGCTTGTCTCCTTTAATGGAACTGCATTGACCGGTCGCGGGACCATTTAAACGAAGCACAGCTCATGCGGAGCTGAGCATTCCACAGAATAGGGGACATGAATGAGTATCCCACAGTGCTGCAGAAAGAGACTGCATTTAACCCCTGCTGTAAACAAACCCTCTCTCCACTCTGGGCTTTCCGATAAGAAGAGAAACAGAGGCTCACCTCTGCAGCTGCTTCAAATAACAGCCTGGCCAATTACACAGGTGTCCTTTGACTGTAGAAGAAACCCCCAAAAGATGTGCCTACCTACACCAGAGCAGAGATACAGCTCTCTTGATCTCTGCAATTATTCCTGTTGCTCTCCACTGTGACATGGAGGAGGCTGCCAGATCAATACGACCCAGGCGAAGCCTTTGTTCTGATTCTACAGACTTCACGGCCTTTCACACTCATAGGCCACATAGCCATGTACACATTTGGTAACGAGAAGAATATCAATTACTCTCCCATAAACACTTTCCTGGTCAGAGTGGAATTTGAAAAATCTTTAACTTGTGATTTTATTATTTTCTTGGCTACAGCATTGCCCAGTTGTATATAGCATTACTTTTCCTGTTTTGAAATCAGCTTTGAATTTTTGGCAAAAAGGTTTTTCAAGATATGAAAACAACCAACATATAATGAATATAAATACAATACAGGGTAAAAAGGAATAATTCTGTTACTTATTTATGTAGCCTGAATGTAGCCATGAAACCACATGTAATGCAGCTATAACACAAAATTCTCTGATAGATGATTATCTTGTTACAGTGATCTGTCAAAGTGTGGGATATATTAGACAGCAAGTGAACAGTCCATGCAGGTTTTGGAAGCAGGAAAATCAGGCAAAATGTAAAGATCTGAGGCCAGAAATTTTCACAAGAGGAACCCCCACAATATTAGGCAGGTTGTTTTAATGTTATGGTTGATCTGTGTAACATTATTAAATTGCAACATGGATTTCAATGGGATGTTCCTGAAATTATAATTCCTGAAAGTAGAGAGTTGATACAGAGTAGCCCACCAAGCAGATATCTTGGGATTATACATATAATACATTTTGCTAATCAGTTTTAAAGCTCTTCATGGCCTTGTCCCTGGTCTTCTTGGTTTTTTAGTTACTTGTTGATCTTGATTCTGTCTATAGTCACAGTTTGGCTGTCCTTGTTGCTTTGCTGGGTTGTTGTATATTAACTTTTTCAAACGGCCCTGGATGTGAGAAAGTCATAAGTGTTGCTGATCTCATCAATAAACTAGTATAATACAATGGATTCTGGGCTTAAATAGGCTATTGCAGTGTTCATTTGAGGTCTGTTTAACACTGCTTGGATCCAAGCATTATAATAAACACAAGATTTTACTGCCTGAATAGCAAGAAAAGTTTGTCTGCTGGGAGTATTAAAAAAAAATTATGATCACAGTGATCAGCCTTCAATGAATCTTAAAAATTCTGACTGACTACAGTGATCTAAGTGATCCTACAAGTGTGCCTGTTTAAATATGTCAAATATGATTGAATTCAATTACACTCTTTGACTGAATGCATTTACAGCATGCAGTATTAAAGTAATACAGGATCACACCATAAAGCGCAGATTTCCTACTAGAGGAAAGTTCATGAACTGCATTCAGATTCAGGTTAGCGTTTCATACCTGCTTGAGTTTTGGAATATTTAACGTTGTACTACAGACCCTTGTCTTTTAAAAAAGGAGACTGAATATAATTAAGCATCCAAACTTTTGTGGTAATGACACTTTAATAGACTCCATCTCTTTGAACCCTCATTGGCCAGTGGGTGTTCAATTAAAAACTATAAATAAAAGAGAGCGAACCTGGTAGCAAAAGGAACTTGAACCAATGATTGTGCATACTGAAAACAGATTCTTTGCATTTCTCTCAGATAAAACAAGACTATCTGCCCTTTTCCTGTTCTGGGCCTGGAGCCTCTAAGCAAGTGTGATAACAAATTAGCTTGTGAATGTTATCTTATTCGCTTTTGTGTTGAGTAACGATGTTGATTTCCATTGAGGTTATGCTCTCAGTCTTTTTAATTAGCTGGCAATGTCTTGAGGGCGATATGTACTGGCCTGCGCCTAGTGTTTTGAAAGTCCCACATTTGATGTTATCTTTTTGTTGGTTTGATTAAAGGCTAACTGATCATCATTTTACAGACCTGAATTAAATACGCCCCAATAGTCTTGAAATGTCCCAGCAGACAATGATCCTGCAATGCTGTCCAAATTCTCATGTCTCTAAACCTCATTGTAGAGACAAACAGGGCAAGACGTAATAGGTGTAGATTGCAAGAAGTCAGTAAACTAAATTTATCTTTTCCTCTTCATGGGCCCGTGTCTGGTTAAGGTTGACCAAGTTACTGTGGCAACAACATAGTTCATTTATCATTTTATTTCATGCAGTTTACTAAGATTCCAAGATGCGATGGGTACTTCCAGTTAAAATAAGAGGGCGGAACATAAAAAAGAATCAGTTCCCCTGCAAAAAGAACAAAACATTTAATCAGATAATAAATGAAGGACTGATATGTGTTCAGAAAACCCACATCACAGAGGCAGCCACAGAAACTCCAGATGGAATAGCCAGGCTTACTCTTCTGCATGTACACGGATCAGCCATAACATTACAATCAGCCACCACTCATGCAACCGAAACCGCTCTGACCTTTATATCTTAAGATGTGCTGAAACATACAGAAATCAAAGAAACTGATACATTCATACAGTCATACATTCCTCAAGAAAAAACACAGAAATTGAAAGATTTTTGAGAAATGGCTCTGTACCTAAACTAAACTCTGGTACAGTTATTTCATCATGGCCTGCTCATGACATATGAACACCCCTTAAAAAAAAAGAATATGACATACTGGAAAGCTTCAACTTTGTTTCTCTTTAGTTTTTCTTTCTATTTTTTTTCTGCAAGAAAATGGCATTGGTCCCTGCAGTGTCTGGTCTCGATTTGTTGTTATTCTATTCTTTAGTTGTTGTTTCATTGTTTTTTTTGTTTTGTTTTGAATTCAGGGCATATAATAAAAAGTAAACTGTAACAAATAAATGAATTACTTTGGTTCTTGAGCCTTGAGTTTTACTCACTTCGAGTGAGTGGTTATTTTTTTCAATAAAAAGTATTTGTCACTATAAGGTAAGTTGTTAAAAAGTAAAGTAAAATGAATTCATAAATAAAAAAGAGCTAAATGAATACATCACCAGAGAGAAACTAACTTTTCACTCAGCCCTTTAGGTTAAAAGGGAGTAGAGCTGAGACATCACACATTTGGGAATGCTTCAAATTATCAGACAACAAGAAAAATACTCAATGCAAATTTAATTTGAATACGTTGATATGTGGGGAAGAAAAGTTTGATGAATCATCTTAAATATCATAGTAAAGTGTTATTCTGTTATCTACATTGTCCACGTAGAATGTTACTATTCTCCTGGGAGAAATGAAACCTGCACTGCAAACTTGTTCTTTGAGTTGGTCTGGAAGTAGATGAGCAGAGATTCCCTGAATGTTGGTGATCACTGGAACGTTACCGGGTAAAAATGTGTGGACTATACTTTGTTTACCTGGAAAGTAACAGATAAACTTTTTTCTGCAGTTTATTTTCACACACTCACCCAAGAGGAACTTGGCTCCCCTAGATTTTATTTGTCATCCAGGAAGAACATGACTGGCACACGCTCAGAACACTTTCCACCTTTCCAATATACAAAAGTAGTGGCATTATTAGTCCAAGTGTTGTATTTGGCTGGGAGAAAAAACAGCGACCCAACCAATTTGTGCTGCAGAACTGGCGCGCTGAAAAAGTAAAACTGATTGTAGAGTCGTCAGACATTTCTCTTGTTTTGTGTTTGGGTGTCCCTTTGGATTTCCAGCTCTGGCACGCAGACCTCATTTTCATCTCCTCTTTAAAGAAGCAATGTAATAAATGGGAATTGAGTCAGAACAGTGATCTCACTACAGAGGCGGATTTATGAGCGCTTCAAGAGTGTGTGCGTCTTCCCCAGAGGAAATGTCGGCTGAGTAAATTGGAGCCAGCAAGGAAAGTGGTGGTGGGGGGAGGGGGGGGGGAGGACAGTGGGTTTTCTTTTATTCACAAACCAGCCCCTGGCACACTTCTAAAACACACAGTACATTATGAACAAAGGCAGTGGCAACGGCGTGCACAGGGTAACCATGCTTAGCGATTGTTTCATTCCAGACAACGTGCCTGCACACTCGGGGCCAGAGCTGGCTTTATAACTAAAGCACAACCAGCTACTCCCTCTCATACACACATACACTCAGGGAAGTGCCTGTTGTAATGGGTCCTTCATAATGAGCCTACACTGATTCCTTGCTGTTAACAAGGCAGGAGAATTATGTGTTTGTGTGTGTGTGTGTGTGTGTGTGTGTGTGTGAGAGAGAGAAAGAGAAAGAGAGAAAGATCTACACCTATCAGCCATGAGGCCACCAGCCTAATCTAATATTGCTTAGACCCCCTTTATACCTTCCAAAAAGCTCTGCCCAGTTGAGGCTGGACTCCATTTGACTTGTAAGTTTCTGCACCAAATCATAAGCAACATATTATTTACGTCTAGTGTGTTGTGAGTTGTGGCCTCCTTGGATTAGGCCTATTTGTCCAGCACGTCACAGATACTCAGATTGAGATCTGGGGAATTTTTAGGAACATGGTGAAATCTGTGTCAAGCTCCTTAGACCGCGCCTGAACATTTCTGCTGTGTGGCAGGGAACATCATTCTGCTGCAGGGACCACCTTTACCATAAATGGGTGCACTTTATCAGCAACAATATTTAGATAGGTGATATGTGTCACAGTAACATCTACATGGGCCAGGTTTTCAAGTCAAGTCAAGTCAAGTCAAGTAGGAGTTTATTGTCATTTCAGCCATATACACAGAACACAGTGAAACGAAATAACGTTCCTCCAGGACCCTGGTGCTACACACAAGACACAAGACAACAGAAGACACAACATAATACACAAAACAGGGCAACAGGTGCAGACAAGACAGACAACAACAGACAGCACAGCAGACAGTACATTCATCCGTAAGAGGGCCACAGTGTTCTAGAACAAAGCAGCCCAGGTTGATTGCAGTGTGACAGTGTGGCGGAGCAGCATTATTGTTAAAGTGCAGAGTGCAACAAGAGATAAATAAATAGATAATGATAATTATAATGATGGACTGAGTAGACATTAGCGGTTAAGAGTTTAAGAGTCTGATGACCAGGGGGAAGAAACTATTTCCCATCCTGGAAGTAGAGGCCCGTATGCTGCAGAACCTTTTCCCGGATGCCAGGAGGGAGAAGAGAGTGTGGGATGGGCGGGAGGGTGAAGAGAGTGTGGGATGGGTGGGAGGGATCATCCACAATGCTGGTTGCTTTGCGGATGCAGCGAGTGGTGAAAATGTCCTGTACAGAGGGCAGAGAGACCCCGATGATCTTCTCAGCTGTTCTCACTACCCGTTGTAGGGACTTGCGGTCTAAGACGTTGCAGTTCCCGTACCAGGCAGTAATGCAGTCGCTCAGGATGCTCTCAATGGTTCCTCTGTAAAAGATGGTGAGGATGGAAGGTGGGAGATGGGCTTTCCTCAGTCTGCGCAGGAAGTAGAGACGCTGCTGGGCTTTCTTAGTGATGGAGTTGGTGTTGAGGGTCCACGTGAGGTTGTCGGTTATGTGAACACCAAGAAACTTGGTGCCCTGGACCATCTCCACAGGTGAGGTTTTGATAATAAGTGGAGTGAGGTCCCGACGTGTTCTCCTGAAGTCAACAACCATCTCTTTAGTCTTGTCGACGTTCAGAGACAGGTTGTTGGTTCTGCACCAGTCCGTCAGCTCTTGTATCTCCTCTCTGTAAGCTGCCTCGTCTCCACCGCTGATCAGACCCACCACGGTTGTATCATCAGCGAATTTGATGATGTGGTTCGAGCTGTGCTTGACTGCACAGTTGTGGGTCATCAATGTGAACAGCAGTGGGCTGAGCACACAGCCCTGAGGGGCTCCTGTGCTCAGCGTGATGGTGTTGGAGGTGCTGCTACTGATCCTGACTGACTGGGGTCTCCATAACTGTCCTTTCTGTCCAGATGAGAAAGAGCCAGGTGGAGGGTGGTGGAGATTGCCTCATCCGTTGAGCGGTTGGGACGATATGCAAACTGTAGGGGGTCCAGTGAGGAGGGGATCTGAGACTTGATGTGCCTCATGAACAGCCTCTCAAAGCACATGATGATGGGTGTGAGTGCGATAGTCATTGAGGCAGGAGATGGTTGGAGATGGTTTCTTTGGCACTGGAATGATGCTGGTGGCCTTGAAGCACCTTGGAACAACAGTGGTGCTCAGAGAGATGTTGAAGATGTCAGTGAGAACATCTGCCAGCTGTTCTGCACAGCCTCTGAGCACACGACCTTGAATATTGTCTGGACCGGCAGCTTTCCGTGGGTTGACTCTGAGAAAAGATCTTCTCACCTCGGCTGTGGTCAGACAGAGAACCTGGTCATTCGGAGGAGGGGTGGTCTTCCTCATTATCATGTTGTTCACTGCATCAAACCGTGCGTAGAAGTGGTTCAGCGCATCTGGGAGGGAGGAGTCACAGTCAGGAGATGTCCTGTAGTTCCATGCAGAGCATTGCCCAGAGTTGTGTTGTCCGGTGCAATTGTAACCAGACGATCAATAGTATTCAATGACCAGCTGATTCGGTGTATTTATTTGTGAATTCTAGGATGCGCGTGAAACCAGTTTGACAGCTATTTCATTTTATCATAACTCTTCATGCAATTAAAACTTCCCACAAACCTGTTCACTTAAACATCTACTCAAACTGATCCCAAGCCATGTTGTACAAAGCTGTTAAAGTATATTTTATCCATAATGAGGAACAAGTCTCAGCATATCAGGACAGCACTAGATACGGCATACAAACATTTGGACAAACACAAAACTTGTTTTGAGTTCCTTTCTTATATATTTATTTCCTATTCTTTATTAATGCTGAAGAAGTGTACATTATCTTTGCTAAAGGCACCGACACAAACCTGTATCAGGAAGGACCCTGGCTTTCTGTTGCTGAATGGTCCTGTCTCATCTTCGGTCCGAGGACACAACATCTGTTTCTTCCAAAAAAAAATTATCTGGGATACTGATACAGTGGAACCTCGGGTCACAACCATAATTCGTTCCAAAACTCTGGGGGGCGTGTCGTTGGAGTGTTCTACAAACCGGAGGGGAAACTGGCCGTCAGTGTTTTGCTCACAACCAGAAATTGTAGTCGTGAACAGATGCGAAAATTTCGCAATGACCAGAGGTTCCACTGCTTTCCAGTTATTATATGTGAATGTTACTTTTGCCAAAGTATTTTTCTACCTCATACTGTCTCAATGGAATAAAATTGAAAGTAAATTTAAAAATCAATTTATTTTTCTTTTTTTTTTTTTGCACTTTCCATTCTGTTTAAACCTTTACTGATTTGCGATTGAAGTATGACAGAAAACACTTACATCTTTTGCTGCCTACTGGGAGTTAATATGAGGGTGGCAGGAATTCATTGCACACTGCATTGATGTTTCAGTCCACTTAGAAGTAAACATATTCTGTCCTGCCTTTTAACTCTGCCTCATTAAGACATGATTGCAAGGATGGTGGTTAATTTGCCCTCTCCAATACACATCTTAAGAAAACACTCTAATGAAGTTTGCATCACAGGAGCTCTCGTGTCAAGCCCTTTCATTCCCAATGTAATTTCGGTTTTGAAGAAACTGGTACAGTTTGTAAACTGACTGTAAAGCCTGTCAGTATTCTTTAAGCTTTTACTCACCTATCGGCCCTAATGGCAGAGCGTGCCTGAAATGCCCCAAACGAAATCACCCACCCCGCTGGGGATGGAACAGCTTATAACAGTTTGCCTGTGAGCCATCAAGCAAGCACTGCAGCCCTTCATCACGCCTTGTCAGAGAGTTGCCTTTGGCATGCGGAACTTTTCCCCCTTTTCTCCATAACTGTTTATTTGCCACTTCCTTCCTCACCACTAGGCCTGCCAGACATCAGCACATATGATTTATGGGCTCATTTAATCAAGCACTCAGAGGAGAGAGGGAGAGAAATATAGAGAGAGAGAGAGAGAGAGAGGGAGAGAGAGAGAGAGAGTCCTAGGTGGGGGGGGGGGTGAAAATTGAGAAAGTTAGAAGCCATATGAGGACGAGAAACTGAAAGAGAGGGAGAATGAGAGAGTGGGGAAGGAAGGATTCAAAGAGTGTGTGAGGAGGGAGAAAGACAGAAAGTATTAAAAGATTCATCACTGAGTGAGTGAGCGACAGAGAGAAAGAGAGAGAAGCCTAGGCTTGAGGTGAAAGGTCAAAAAATAGCCAGAAACTGTATGAGGCTAAGAAGCAAGAAAACTGTGAAAGATGAGAGAGAAAAAAAGACAGAAATACAGATTTTATGCAGGTGAAGTAGTGAGGATAAAAAGAGGAAAAGAGAGACAGAATTTAAAAAGTAAGACAGGCTGGAAAAAGTCTGATTTCTGACTTGTTCAGATTTGGCATATGACTTCCTCCTGTAGTAAGCAGCACTTACTCTTAACAACAACACCAAAAGTGATACTCTTCCCATTACACACAGTTAGAGCTCAGTGCACTGGAAAGTCATACAGAGACTGTTGAAGGCCAGACACCCTTGGAACTAACAGAGAGAGAGAGAGAGAGAGAAAGAGAGACAGGGAAAGTAAGAGTGTAAGACACTGAGTAAAAGGTGCTGGAATTAGGAACAAGGATGAGGATGTGACTCTGAGGACGCGAGTGTGAGTTTGGCCACTGGTCTGTTACAAATGAAGACACGAAACACACACATACAAAGATGGAAAGAAAGAGAGAGAGTCTCTGATTCTTACTCTTTCTTCTTCTGTTGTTTGACATTGAAATGGCCCACATTCTCTATCTCTTTCAGCCTGTTCACTTTTATGTTGGATCACAGCTGTCCCGCTGGGTTTGGCCTGCTCGTAATTGCAGTGGGTGTTCGGATGTGTCGCTGGACTCCTGAGAGAGGCTGTAGTGGTTGTCATTGGGTTGCCAGTTTTATTATAGCACTGTCTGAAATAAGGAAGTGGTTGTGCAGCATTTTTCTGCTTGCAATCTAGGGCTGCTCTGAACTTATATCAAACTTTACAAAATCGTTAGCTTGGTGATTGGCAAATAATACAGAAATGCACACACCCTACAAATAACAGAAAACATGCAGTGGGTATTGTGTGCAGTTTGATTACAAATATTATGAGTTTTGTAGAGTCAGGAAGCCTTTGTTTTTCAAAGCTATTTTGTTTATACATGTAGCACAGATGTAGTGAAGCCCTTCATTTGTGCTTTAAGGCTTACTTAATGCCATATGCTATGCTTAATGCCATAAATCTAAATATAACGTGAGATGTTATCAACCTTTTCCAGCCTTCTCATCAAAGGTCCAGAATAAAAATATCAATTATTTATAACTGTCCAACTGTTTTGCCTCAGTCATCCGATCACCCATTTCAAATATGAAAACTGACTTGTGAAGATGATTGCCTGAGCCACTGATTCTTTATATAAATGGGTGAAATATTTATGGCAGGAAAGTATGTCAAATCTGAACAAAACTACAGAAAAAAAATCTCACCAGCCTCACTGAATTCTGGGAAACGGTTGAAAAAAGATACTCCTGGTCAATAAAATGTGTAAGGATAGTTGAAATCTTTATACAACTTTGGTTTATTTTTATACTAAGATGTAAGAAATGAATAATTTTCAGCTCTGACTTCATATAAATTTGATAACTTGCCTCAACACAATTCCCAGTTAAGTCTCAGAAGGTCCTTGAACAAGACAGCAGTTTATTTATTTTTGAACATAGGGCCTTCTGTATCTGACCAGTGGGCAAAAGTACTGAAGCAGAAAGTTTTAAAACAAATTCAAGTAAAACACATTTATTACTTGATTGCTTATCCCTTGTTTACAATAACTGCATCATGCCTGAAAATCAATGACTTCACCAAATTCTTTCTTCTGTGGTTCTGGTTTGCCAGGATTTTTGGGGGGCTTTCTCTCCAAAAGGTTTGTTTTCATGACATGTCATTAATTTTTAATTGGTTGAAAATCTGGTGATTGTCTGGCCCAAAACATTGCAGTTTTTCCCTGATGAAGTCCTTTGTTAACGTGGCAGGGTGTTTTGAATCACTCTTGCCCTCCCAATTAGAAACTGTCAACAGTTTCTGTAAATGTCAGAATTAATTTTGCTGCTTTAACTTATCTAGATGTAAATACCAGGAAACGAAAGGTGAAAATTGAATTTCCCATGTCATATTTATCTTTTGATCTTAAAATGTCTTCAGTGAGTCCCAAAAACAAATTAATTAGCTTTGCTGTTTCCGTACTCTTGGAGGGGACTATATTCCCACCAGTGTCATTTTCTCAACTGTAGTTCAGTCCAGCAGTGTCAGTATAGAATATTTATCTGTAAAATGTATCTGTTATTATCTGCAGTAAAAATAGTGATTTAAAGAAATATATGTGATTAAATAATACCCACTCACTCTCTTATTATCTCAACAATGTATTGTATTGAAGGGCGGCAAGTGGTGCTGGAGCCTCTCCCAGTACACACTGGGCAAAATGGCAGAGCCACACTCTGAACTGGTTGCCAGTCCATCACAGGGTAGACATCGAATAATATGTGTGCTTAATATATTAGAGAATAACATGTATTATGTATTATTTGGAGGTGATGGAGAGAAGAACCAGTACATAGCCTGCTGGAGTCCCAGAAATATAAGGTAGATCAGCAGGCCTACTTTCTAACAAAATGTGTTCATTATTGCATACATGTATCAAATACAGCACAATATTCTTTCAGCACATTTTGCATCTTCAAAATAAAATTTGCACTTGACTTTATATCATAGTTTTTTGCTTTGCCCTTCAACGTGGATTGATTGTTGGGCCAAAATAACAATTGCTGTAACGATGCAAATATTAATGTTCGAAACCATTTAAAATTTTCCTTTGAGTGGTAATAGTGAAAATTGTGGCAGTTTTAATAAAACTAGGTATTAAAACTGGGAGAGGGCCATTTGTGGGGGGCTAAAAACAACACCCGTATTTTGTTTAATAGGACCACTTACTGGAGTATGACAGCTCTGACACTTGAAGGTCATACTATGTTTGGGGTGTACGATGATATAAATGGGATTGGGTGAGAAACTGCTTGGTATGAGGGCAGGGACCCACAGCCTTCCTGGACCACTTTCCCCCCTCTATTCTGGGAAAAGTGCACAAAGATTTTAGTCACACTTTTTCAGCCATTGAATGCGTAAAGGTTAAATCAAAACCTTAAAGCACAGCACTATACATAGAGCTTATCTTAACCTGACTCTTCATTACCCAGGAAATCTCTGACCTCAAAATAAGTGAATCTGTATTTCGATTCACTAAATAATTATTGCAGCATTAAATCTCCAGTTTCATCACATCGGCTTGATTCAGTTGCAGTTCTTTAGGAAAGATTCAGTGCTTCTTGATACATGCAGCTTCATCCAAGTCCATTCAGTTACGATACTATAAGAACTGATTCAGTGTACCCTGAAATCCTTCATCATAACTTTGATTTCGTTTGTTGCTGTTATTTAAGGAAATGTTTCAGTGCAGCCTGCAAGCTGCAGTTTTATCAGTTTGATTCTTATGTAATGTTTTAGAAATTACTAATTGTGTCATTATTTCTCCAGTTTCACACAAATCCATTTTGTTTAGCTCAGATATTTAGGTGATCCGTGCATCATGAAAGCCTAGTTCAATCCAGGATAGCTTTACTACAGTATATGGCTCAGTGTTACTGTTTATACTCCTGTTCATGAACTATCAAGTACAAGTGAAAGATGTGTTATAGAGCTGTATGACAGAGAGTGTACAATGCTATTGTCCTTTTGGCCTGGTGAGCAGTAGTGCCGACCTTTATTTAGCAAAGTTGTCTGCTGTGTGTTCACTTTTTGCATCCTTTTCCCATCCACACTGTTGGAAGGAAGGAAGTGTGTAGCTCAGCTGTGTACATGACAGGCTTGTACCGGAGGGAACAGCGCGTCCTCATCTGCCTCGGAATCCAAAAACATTCAGTGTCTCAGCCGCCTGCTTATGCATTCCCACGGCAGCATGTTGCCTTTAAACCCCTTTAGCACATTTGTGTTATTGTGTGTAATCCAGAGCCTACAATGTGTCTAATCACACACACACACACACACACACACACACACACACACAAAGACAGACACATATTCAGCACATCTGGGAGGCAGCGATAGGGCTCATGCAGGTATTAATGATCTGTGCTTGAATCCTCCATGAACAGTCACCTCACCACAGCAGACTCCCACTGCCTCCGAAACGAACAAATAATAATGTGTGCAAAAGATAAAGTTTCCCAGTGTCTCGCTGCTGAAGCCGAGCTGCCAGAGCCAGGCTTAACTGTGCGACTGAAACAGGTCAAACACATTAGCCTGCTCTTCCAGCACTGAAAGTCAGTACCTTTATTCTAACCTTTTCTTTCTTTTTTAATTCCCCTGACAGTTTCTCTTTCTCTTTTCTATGAACACTGTCATACCAGCAGAGAGAGGGATTTCTTTTTTCTCCGGTATGAACATATGCAAGCTCAGTGAAGCGCACTGTTGTGAAGGAATGCATCTTAATAGCAACTGCAGGTCCAGTTAACTCACAGCAAGCACATGAATGTTATTAAATTATTTCTAATTGGATTTGCAGCTTGCGAGGTGGCATTGTTCATTTTGAGTATATTCACGTTGTAAATGGAATTCAAACACAGTGGAATCTAGTCTGGTAAATGCATGCTGCACAATGGAGGCACAGGTTGGGTTTCTACTGCGCCTGGTTAATATTCAAGATACATAGGCCAATTCAACAATTCAATTAAGTGTTAACAGCAGGGTGATCTTAAGGGACGTTAAACATTAATGCCTTTGAATGGGGTTGGGAAAATGGAGAAACAATTCAGAGATCAGATTAACACATCATTGCTACTGAACAATACACACAAACACAAGGGACTTTAATCCCTCGTCCCACCACAGCACAACATAAACCAACATCTAATAGCACACGTGTAATTGCAGCATTTGGGCATTTTTATGAGATTCTGACAGTGAGTAATGCTAGGTAAACATGAAACAGGAAAATGGGGAAAGTGCATCATATTTTAACATATTTTTCTCTCTCTCCCTCACTCTACCACTTTGTATTCTATCCAGTGCTTGCGTTTCTTGCCACAACTTGTTATGTGCAGGGTTGACACCATATAGTATAATGCTTTTAGCATAAGTAATGACCCTAATGGCAGAATATGGGAAGCAGCATCTGTAGAACAGATAGTGTTTACTTTCACATGTCACCAATAACCATCTCTGTATTAGTGTTTATTTCCTTATTCGCAGTTTGTCTCTTTGTGCCCATGAACAGATAGAAAATCCAACAGAACAGATGGTTTTAAGCTAATTGGGTGGAGATCCGCAATTATTCAGTGCAGCGCTTTCCTCTACTAAAGATAAATCACAGTTTTCATCTTTTGATATTAATGTAAAATCTAAAACTTTAGAATTTAAAGATTTGTTATTTTATGAGTAAAGTGTTTGCAACATTTTGAAATTCTCTACAGTGAAGGCGAAGGTGTCTCTCTTTAAATCTAACATTTGTTACCTTTTGTTTTATCACTAGGCGACACGGATTTTGCTCTCTTCTGTTCTATTAGTCTGGTCACTTATACTTGTCACAGGAATAGTAAGTAAAGAACATAAGATTGTGACGGTTCTGTGACGGTAGAGGGTGCCCTGCTCTGATTGTGTTGCCGTTATAAGCCCAAATGAATCAGAGCAGGGCACTGGGCATTCTGTGTGCTTACCTCTGTGTTTATTTATGTTATCTTTTAAACACGTTATTTTCAGTATATTCAGTCTATGAGATCTGTGCACGCTACTTCTGTTATTAAAGTTCAGTACGAAGCTCTCCGCTCTGCATTGATGTCCAGCCCACGACACTACATTGTTACAAAGATTTTGTAAATCTTTGTAAAGATTTTGTAAAATATTAATGGAACCTTTTAATGTTACATGGCCTTGACTAATGATACCACGTTTTATGTGCCATAATAATTTTAGCTGATGAAGTGTATTTCATTTTGCCAAACGTTGATGTTTAAGAAGTCCAGGTGATAATTCAACTGTCAAGGAATTTACATTAAGAATGCTGATAATGTGCAGTTTTCTGGAACATTACTACAGACTCATTTGCAATTGATTAGTCTTAGAGAGTTGTCTTGGAATATTCTGAGAATGTATAGGAACAAAATTAATCCATCCAAAATCAGTCTCATATTCATCTTCTGCTGATGTCAGGAGGATCTCTACAGACTCCATCTGCAAAGTGAACAGACTATTCACTGCACTTCCTATGCTTACAAGTTAAATTGAGCAGAAAATATACAAACATTTACAGAATATACAACATTAGTTGTTCACTGCACAGGTGGAACTTGCTGAAAGCCCCCTACTGGACAGCAATTAATGCACACCACTATACGTCTAGGTTTTTGAAGGATCACCACTCATAGAGGACCTGCATTAACAAGCGTTCAGACTAAGCCTTTTTAAATGTGTGATGTGCCTTTTGTTGTGTTAAAAATAAGTTGGGAACATATTTTTTGGGGGACTAGTTAACACGTTTGATTGACAAGCATGTATATTCTGAAAAGAGTAAATAAAAAGTGCATTTAAAGAACCTGAAAAGGTGTCATGTAAAAGCTCCTCTCAGTCAGCAACTCTCTTTCTGTGAAACTTTTATGAGATGCCGGGGTTATGAAGTTCATAAGATTGTATTCACTGCTCAGTTCAAATGCAGGGTGTGACATGAAGGGCAGGCTGTAGGAGGATTATATAAGGCCATTAGGGGTACACATCCAGAACCTGATCTCCCTCCACACTGCAGAACATATTAACCTCCAGATAACATTACAAATGTGTCTAGAAAGTTGTAATGCACTCAGAAACTTGTTAATTTTCCATTGCAAATGAGGTTCTAATTCCATGGTTTGTGAAACATCTGGGTAGATGTTAGTTCTGAGTTGTTTTCTGAGCTATTTCCTGGTTCTCAGAATTCCCTTCTTTTTATCAGAACCATCTTTCAGTAAACTCCCATACTACCAATCAGAGAGCTCTAAAACACAAATGGGCATAGTATGGCTGTTTATTAGACCTGGAAAATAAATAACAGTGTTTTTATTAATATATTTATTTGCTTATTAGTATTACAGTTTACTTTTATTACACCACTCAACTATAGCAGTAATTTCTGTAGGTATCTTGAAAAGTCCAAAAACATATAGAAATAGGACTCTATTTTCTACATAACAACCCAGCCACTAGGGATGCAAAAGCCAGTATATTTCTTCATGCCGGTCCCAAGCCAAATCAATATGCGGACAACGAAACAGACTTCCTTTCTACATAACATAGTTTAACAAGTCTCTTGGTTGGAGGGTCTTTTGGTTTACATCATGGTCATGGTTGCTGTTGCCACACATCCTCAACATTGGTCTGGTAGAGTTCTTTGAGGTTGGAAGGGACGTTTCCAATGCTGTGAAAAAAATGTCTTTTACAAAAATGTCTTTTACATCTTAAATCTGATGCTCTGCAGATCTTGGTATGGAAAATCATATAGGGACTCATCAGTCATTATGTCAGTGTATGTCAGTTCAGATTGCACTTCCAGATGTTGGAAGAGTCTCTGATGATGTCCTGATTGAAACTGTTGATGATTCTCTGAAAGTCTTTTTTAGGGACTGCCATGGTGTTTTTTGTTTTTTTAAAATCAGCCTTCCTCAATCTCCTGCATAGATCATCTACAACTATGAAGGCTAAGCAGTTTCAGTGCATTGTCTGTAGTGTTCTGAGTTTATATCAGTTGTCTCCAGCTGACTGCCTGATTCTCAAAGACTGGGCAGTTGGTGGATGGTCAAAACAGGCTGTGATTAGATTAGAGATTTTGCATAAGAGTTTCTGACACATTTTATTCAGTTTAATTTCTTCCAATTGTTTAAAACTTTTTTCAACAAACATAATGAACTCCCACTCACGTTTTTATTTTGTAATAAACATTGTGTCCTACTTGATGTGCACATGTAGCTTGACTTTTAGTTACATAAGTGGTTTTCCACTTCGTACCAACAACTTTAGAGAGTCTGCCAAATGCATAAATGTAAACAACTCGATTGGTTCACGTTCAGCTTATTTGCATAAAGTTTGTCTGCCAAGAAACAGCAGAGACAGCAGGATATGCGTCATGTGGGGTTGCTATGTCAGCTGTATGCATATAGCTGTGTCTTGTCCTCTAGTCAAACAATTAAAATAGAAAACGTATTTGGCTTCACCACAGTGTTTATTATTTATTTATGCCTCTTAAATAAACACTTCCATGCATCTGCAGATGGTGAGGAGGGTGGAGAGAATTTGGTCCAAAAGGGATTGTACAGATGCTTCAGGGAAGGATAACTTCTCTTCCAGCTGGCTTCTTTCTCAAACCGGTCAAGATTGGTTTAGTTTGAGCCTAAAACCATTATAGATTCCATTGTTGTTTACATTCACAAATATAGAGTTTTTTTTTTAGCTAATATACTGTCTAATGTGTTGAATAATATGTACTTTGAATTTGGAGTAATACATGTACATGTGTCAGAAGTTGAGTAGAGGGCTGTATGGAGCTATGATAGCACTTTTACTTCTTGGCCATGTACAACCTGGAGAACATGAAGAGGTCTCTGAAATGCTTTTTGAATTCAGCTTTTGTAATGGATTGTTTGTTTGTCTATTTAATTGTGTTCACGTAACCTATACTGATACATTTTTTAAATATATTTAAATTTACAAATAACAGATCTCTCTCTCTCTTTCTCTCTCTCTCTCTCTCTCTCTCTCTCTCTCTCTCTCTCTCTCTGTCTCTCAGAGCACCTGGGGGCTCATCTGGAGGACTATATGTCCAGGTTTCCGAAGGTTCGCATAGTGCGCACTAAGAAGCGCGAGGGGCTCATCCGCACACGCCTGCTGGGAGCCTCCGTGGCAAAAGGAGAAGTTCTCACCTTTTTGGACTCCCATTGTGAAGCCAACATCAACTGGCTACCACCTCTCCTTGGTTCGTCTACACATAAAAATAACTTATGGACCAAAAAATGACTAATGTTAGTGTGGTGAAGAGATTTCCACAACAGGCCGCTTTAAAAACATGTTAGGAAGCAAACAAACCAAAATTAAAAACACACAAACACAAGAGGAGAGAGAGAAACAGCTAATTTCTCTCTCTCTCTCTCTCTCTCTTTCTTTACCCTTTGCGCTGTTTTAACAGCCTGTATTGGAAATACACACACACACCTTTCTTTTTGCTTATCCCTCTCTTCTGAATCTCCCAATTTCACAAATTACAACCATTCCCTGTTCAATGTCCCACACTCCTGTGTTTGGTTGCTAAAAAATGCATTTTTCTTATTTTGCTTTCTTTCTTGCTTTTATTCTTTTCTATCTCTCCACTCCCTCTCCCCCATTCTAAGGACAGCACTCTGTAGTATTTATACCCTGCTGAGGCCTGCATGTGGTTAACAAATATCCAAACTCCATTTTATGCATCTCTGCTGTAAATATTTTTGAGGCACCTGCACAACTTTCAAGAACTCAGTCAGCTCTAATTGGCTGAATAATGAAAAAAAAATTTCACTTGTTTAAAATACTGCAAGATATCTAAATTTCACATCTGTGTTTGGATGTTTTTGCAGGCATATTATAATATTCACAGTAATACACTTTCTGTGTGTGTTTAGTTGGCTAGTTATGCAAGATGGCTTCCTATATAAACTACATGCTTATACTAGAAGCATCCCCCAGTACTTCACACTTTACTAAAGAGCCACTTTCTACATGAGAACTTTAACAGGTCTGTCACAGACACTAATGTAATATCACATGTCTTCATCAATAATGATAAATAAAGCCATGATCCTGCCAGACAACTGCAGTTCATGTGCAGGGTTTCCCAGCACAACACTGATCAGAGCATCACGCTGCCTCTGACACCTGCTATTGCCATTATTAATGCTCGCATGTTCTGACCCAGCCATCCCACTTTGGCTTTGTCAAAATCCCTCAGATCCTTACTCTTCTTCATTTTTCCATCTACAATACATAAACTTCAAGAAACAACCTTTTTGCTTGCTGCCTAAAATGCCACATACTTTGATAGGTGCCAAGAAAAGTGGCGTGTCAATTAAATTCAAATGTATTTATGTAGCACTTTTTACAGTGCTGTTGTCACAAAGCAGCTTTAAAGAATCAAAGTATCAGCTCCTAGTTAGCAAGCTAAGGGCAACAGAGGAAACGGAAACAAAGGAACCGAGGGAGGAACCACAACTACACGAGGGAAGCAAATCTCCAACATCCCAGTTAACTTCAATATCTGTCTCCATGAACCCATAGCTCTTCATCTAACGGGAAAAATAACTAACAAAAGCCTGCCTTAACA
The DNA here is from genome assembly GCA_017165825.1 of Hepsetus odoe. Classification (NCBI taxonomy): domain Eukaryota; kingdom Metazoa; phylum Chordata; class Actinopteri; order Characiformes; family Hepsetidae; genus Hepsetus; species Hepsetus odoe. The sequence goes on from CM029367.1 coordinate 30,573,074, forward strand.
AGTAGGCTTTCTGCCAGTAGTTAATGCACTTAAAGCATTTTTACTCGAAAAAGGCTGGGGGCCTTTTTAAAAAAGGTCGTCCCCACTGCTGTACCTTTCACAATTATATTTAACAATAGCAGCACTTTCGGATTTATAGTAGTAGTATAGAAGTTCACAGAGGTAATCAGGGGTGAGGCTCTTATAGGGCTTGTCAACAGTAGAATTTTGTAATCAATACCAAAATATCTAGAGTGAACAGTCCTAGCTCAGGGGTGTCAAACACAATCACACAGGGGGCCAAAACTCAAGGCACACTTTAGGTCTTAGGCTGAACTGAATAAACAGACTAAAACATAAGTGAACATAAGTATGAATAAAAAATTCTTGTCAATGGACCTCTGCATTTAACCCATGCAAACACCATGCAGCAGGGGGCACCTATGAAAGCGCCCGGTGAGCAGTGACAGGGACTGTGCCTTGGTCAAGGGTACGTCAGGGCAACCTACTAGTAAGGGGTTTGAACCCACAATCTTCCAATCCTGTGGCCAACTTCCTAACCACTAGACCACCACAGGATACAGGTACAATATTATTCCAAAATAAATCAACTGAAACTTAAAATACTTTGCTTATGTTTGGCCATTGTTAGTGTCTAGCTTTGACTTGAAATTGGGGTCGTATACATCAACAGACACTTGATTGATCTGACGTAATTGACACGGGAATGATCGCAGGTAGCCTCGTTTCGGTGAGGCAGCTGTTGCGCTGCATTATGGGATTTTTAGTTTGTGTGTAAACGGCACTTCATATCACTGGGACGTTTAAAAAAAAAAGATATATAAAATGGGCCTTGACACATATGGTCTAGCTGGACTAGAATATCTCTGTTTCGGTTCCTACTGGATCATTCTGACAGCAGTGAGGATTGGAGTGAGTTTAATATAATGAAAAAAATTATGCAATTTTGACAACCTCTTAGTTGAGCCATTAGTCATATTTTCTTTAAGGTTTCAGAGATTATGTACTTGCACTCATCCACAGGATCATCTAAATATCAAAACTAAAGTTTATGAAGCATCTAAATCATGTTTCCCAACACTTCCTGTTTGTGGTATATATATACCAAGGTAAAATTCAATCATTAAGAAAAGGAAGCGAAGGAAGACTGAGTTACGACTTGTTATGAAAGCCTAAGGAAATCGCAAAACTGCTCATAGACTGCTCAGGTGCTCCATATATTAGCAGATTGAAAATACTTCAAAACATAAAATGTTTTAGAATTGCTTAAATCATAAACATCCAAGCAAGAAGATCTAACAAAAAATTAAGGAATTAAGAGAAAGCAAGTTGACTCCAAGAAACATTTTGTGGCTTGCAGTCAAAAGTACTGCTGTTAAGTGAAAGTGACTATTCTTGTAATTGTGAAACACAGTACAGCAAACAGTGAGACACAACCTCTGCTTTTCACCCATATACACCATGCAGAAGGGGACAGCTATTTAAAGCACCCGGGGCAGCAGTGCTGGGGATGGTACCTTGCTCAAGGGTAACTCAGGGCAATCTAACGGTCTGGGATACGAACCCACGACTTTCCCATCCTGGCGCCTAGTCCCTAAACACTATGCCACTGCTGTTGTTGTTCTGAGGCCAAAACTTACTAAATATGTAATAACTGTGATTAGTATTTACAGAAGTATGTCAAGTTTATGTTTGTTCTTAACCTGAAACGGTCATTAATAGAAACTCATTCTGTAGTACTGTAGGCACTGGTTATGTTACACACACTGTGCTTATACCTAAAATGTAACTTTTGCATTTCGTTAGCTAGTTCATTTTATAGCAATTACTCAAAGTTTTTACAGAGACATTGGCAAACTCCCTATAAAACAAATAGGTAAATATACTGCACCACTCTTTTTCAAGACCCACACTTCAAGTATTTTTTTTTGTTGTTGTTGATGTTGTTTTTAATATACCCAGTTTCAACTACCCAGCATTTTGCCGCATGTTAAGCCTGCTGAAAAATATTCATTGAAATTTTCATTTCATTTCTTTTTTTTTCATTAGATCAATTGAATTTTTTTTATATACCAGCATTCTGTAAAGCTTATCAAACCTCGGAAGCCTATCTATAAAAGCAAACAATACTGAGTGGAGCGTGGATAGGTCAATTTGATCTGGTGCTGTCCACCCACATGATGACATTAGGCTGTTGAGAGAGTCCATTTTCCAGCATGTGTTTTTTTCATTGAAATGTTCTCAGTCCTCTCCTTTTGTTGATACTGCAACTGAGCAAACATCCTGGGTATTCAGATTGAGGCTGCTTAAGAGCCACATCTGAAACGGGGGAAGAACAAAGCAGAGGATTCTGCCCGAGTAAGCACAAGCATTTTTGGAGAGCCAGAGCAAAAACAAAGACAGTCGAAAATCAATAGATATGTTTGTGTGTACTGGCAAGAGCCAACAGCCTGTTTGTGTGCTCAGAGCAATGCAGGAAAAGCCTCTCCTCTGTCTGTTATACTGCGCATGTGCGCACACATGTACACACACACACACACACATGGGAGAAAATTCTTTCCAAACAGGACGTCTGTTTATATAATGTTGAGGGAATTGATATTTTCATGATCTTGCATCATGCTAAGAGATTTCTGAGGCCCTCTTTCCTCATCACATGATTTTGATGCAATCCAAACAATCACTCTTGCTGAAACATTGCCCAAACGCTTTAGTGAACTTGCTTACAAAAGAAAGTACTACTAGCTGCTGGTGGAGATAAAGGAAAGGTCTGTCCCAGTGGTCACTCTGTGTAAATTGTTGTCTCTCGACCTACAATCTTCCAGGTTTGGCTTTAAAGAAGAAAGACAGTTCAGTGTATGCTCATGCTGCATCATGTGGCCTTAGAAGTACACACTACACAATAATTCTCAAGGCGGCTTGACGGACAAAGTCGGGTCTCGATTTTATCCAGTCTATGGATTTTTTTTTTGTCCTATGTGTGAATAATTCAGTCAGAACAAAGTATCTAACTTGAAGAGTTAGTGAAGAAACAGGTGCAGATGATTCCAGATTATCAAATGATTAGTTTTCTGCTGATGCTGAACGCTGAGTGGTCGGAACTCCTCTATCTAGAGCCTTGTATTTATATTTAAATATATTTATATTTATTTATATATAAATATTTGTATTTATATTTGTTAGTTAAATTAAATCGTACAAAAATAAAAGCAAAACTCACAGCTATGTATGTACACTTCCATATGCAGAATTTGACAAAGGTATTGGGATGAAATAGCTTTATAGCCTTAAGGAAACCACTTTAGTGAGGCTAATCAGGAAAGAGATGCTTCAGTTGTTTAGGTAGCTGAAAAGTTAGACTCTGGGGCAAAGGTCATGTAATTTCAGCGTAACCTAAAGAGTCGAGAATGACCCTGTTTCAAAGGGACAGGATCATCAGGGTAAGATGAGAGGCGGCTGAAGTTATGCACCCATCATGGCTAGTGCCAATCATACAAACCTGAGAGGGCAGAGTTATGATCTGGGGTTTCTTCAGCTGGTCAGGTCGAGCAACATTATGTGCCCAAAAATTAGATCAGCTGAGTGCCTGAATAAGCTGAATGACCGGGTTTTTCCATCAGCGGATTTTTTCTTCCCTGATGAAACAGGTATTGCAAGATGACAAATGCCAGGATACATCAGTATCAAGTTGTAAAAGGAGGGTTCAGGGAGCATGAGACGAGAGCATATCTTATCTACCTTTAGGACAATGAAAGTCTGATTATGATTAATGTTGTATGCAGAAATACAGAAAATCATAAATTCTAAACAAATCAGACTTTCAAGCAGCACTATGTATATTTAAATTTCTCTCTCACTCTCTCTCTCACTCATTCACTTACCCTCTCTCTCTCTCTCACTCTCTCCCTTTCTCACTTTCAAATTTTTTGTCTGTTTTTACCTCTTCCTCACTCTTTGTCAGTATCCCCATCCCCTTTTTCTTTTACTCTTTTACTCTCTCTATTTTCTATTGCTCCTCTCTCTCTGTCTCTTTCTCTCTCTCTCTTTCTTACTTTTTTCTGTTTTTACTTCCCTTCCTCTCAGTCTTTTTCTCTTATCCCCATACCCTCTTTCTTTTACTCTTTTACTCCCTCTCTCTCCCTTTCTCTCTCTCTCTCTCTCACTCTCTCTCCCTCTCTCCATGTTCTGGTAGAGCAGTAGTGTTGAGGGACTGTTGTGGGTGACAGATTTGGGCCAGCTTTAGCCGTGGCTGAGTGGCGGGGGCTGTGGCTGGAGGCCGCGTGTCGCTTTTGCTGTGCCTCCGTAGACCAAACCCACTTTGAAGCTGTGTAATTGTTTCTAATCGCCGGGCGGCCATGGAGGCTTCAATTTCACAGGGCCTCCACGCTCGGGTGAGTGCAGTGAAAGAGGACAAGTGAGCCAGGGATGGACGCAGACTCTTGAGACACCCAGCAGTCACACCATAGGAAATGGATATAGATGATAGATGTGCTGGCCTTGGCTAACGTTGTTTCACTTCTTTCCTCTCTCTCTCTTTCTCTCCCTTGCTGTCGCTCCTTTGTTGTGCAGACCAGATCGCCCAGAACCCCAAAACCATTGTGTGTCCCATGATTGACGTCATTGACCATAACCACTTTGGATATGAGGCTCAGGCCGGAGATGCGATGCGAGGAGCTTTTGACTGGGAGATGTACTACAAACGCATTCCTATCCCACCTGAGCTCCAGGGATCCGACCCCAGTAACCCATACGAGTGAGTACACTTGCTGGGCCGTGGTTTTTCCATTTATAATGTCGGTGTTGTATTTAATTATCTCTTTATCCCTCATTATTAACGAGCTGCTCTATATTACTTTGCTTGAGGTCCAGGCTGAAGTTTTCAACATTATGGATCATTTTGTGCATCCAAGACAAAACGCAGAAGACTTAGAAAGTGTTGTTTTTTATGTCCTTTATGTTTGTGGAACTGTGTGTGGGGCACCTGCCTTCAGTGGTTTGATACATTGACTGTGAAAGTTTGTCTGGAGTAATGGACTCAGCCACTGCCCTTTTTAGCGAGGGCTAGTGTGCGGCAGGTGCCATCTTAATATAACTAGGCTTTCAGCACAGCTCCCACAGATGCTGTCAGACATTTCAAAGCATTCCGTGCATTTCCAACAAACACTAGGAACAAATCCCTTCAGCATCGTTCTCCTTTCATTTGATGATGCATCTCAAAGGAGGAAATAACTTCCATGTCCAATCATGTCAGGTGTCACATTTGTTGAATTGAGTGATTTTCCCTTTGTTGCTGCCAAACATGCATTAACTTTTCTCACAGACCGAGCTGCATCACGTCAGGCTTTTGATCCACGTCGGGGAAGGACTGCTGTTCCAGATTGAGGCGGCCTCATTAAAAACACACTGAGCACTGCAAATGGAAGATGCACGAAATGTCAGAGAGGTGTGTGACCTCTAGTTAAGAGAGTCTGCAGAGCACTGATAGAATTCACAGCAGGATGTGAGGAGTCTCTGCTGGCATTGCATTGCGTTTCATCTCACTGTGGCATCACTAGCCTTCATTCAAACAGCCAGAGGCTGGCGCTGACATAAAGAAAGAATATGTGCATGCATCTGTGGGTGTATGTATATTTATTTATTTTAATGATGAACATTATATGGACTTTCATTTCAAGATATCTCCTGGCTCAAATAATTGCCCTATTCTCAAGCACCTGAGCTAACAGCTTAAGCTGTTTTTTTCTGTGTCTTCCATTCTGCAGCTGGTCTCACCCCCTCAGCTACATTGACCAAACAAATGTGACCGAAGGTTTTTTCCACTGGCACCAGGAATTGAGCTGTAGCCAAACCACATCATGCTAGTGCATCATTAACAGCCTCCTCTATTCTGGGCATCTCTGGTTGTTCTGTTTTTACAGAAATAACTGATGAATAATTTTTGTCATGATATTCTTGAATCAGAACAACATAGGAGCACTGACATTTACAGAAGGAACGGCAGACGAATCTATAATATTAAAGTGTATCAGTACATAGATTGTTGGAAACAAATAAAAACGAACTAAACTGCAAAGCAAAGTGGGAAAATGAAAGTTTCAAGTATTCGTATACTTACTCACTCATTTTCACCTCTTATCCTTAGTTGGGTCATGGGCAGTGCTGGAGCCTATCCCACCACTCATAGTACAAAAGGTGGGGAAACACCCTAGACAGGTTGCCAGTCCATCGCAGAGCACACACAGACAAATAAATTCACACCTAGGGGGACAATTTAGCATCTCCTGGTTCCCCATTACACTGAAATATTGAACCTCCGCCCTCGCCACCTCCACCTCCAAACCCAAACTGTTACACTCTTCTCCTTTTCATTCACACTCATCTATTTTGTCTTAGTCCTGCTGACTTTTGTTCCTCTCCTCTCTAGAACAAGCCTCCATCTCTGCAGGGTCTCCTCAAGCAGCTTACAAATCTCCCTACAGATAAAAATGCCCTCTGCAAACACCATAGTCCACAGACATTGTCTCACTTTATCTGCCAACCTGCCCAGCACCATCACAAGCAAGAAAGGGCTCATTTTCCAGATTAGTTTAGTTTGTAATGTTTTGGGTTTAGTTCCTAGCTGGCGCCTCTCTCTGTGCTGTTTGAATGATCTTCCCATGTCTGTGTGGGTTTCCTCCTGGTACTGCAGTTTCCTCCCACATTCCAAATACATGCATGTCAGGTGGATGGGAGATGGGAGATGCTAAATTGCCTCCTAGGTGAGTGTATGTATGTTTGTGTCTCAACCTGTCAAGTATGCTCCTCTGCTTTTCTCCCCATGAGCTCTGAGATAGACTCCATCACCCTCTGCCTCCATATTTAGGATAAGCAGTTAAGAAAATTAATGGATGGTTAGAAAAACACGTTAGGGTCCAGATTTCCTTTCCGTGTCTCCATTTGATGCCTAATGTAATTTGTAAGGACTATTTTAACCAAAGCAGGTATTTGATGATTATATATATATATATATATATATATATATCTGCGATGGGCTGGCGACCTGTGTGTCCCCTTGTCCTCCAGTACTCCCCCGCAACCCCGCTTGGGACAAGCAGCAGAAAATGACTGACTGACTGACTATATATATATATATATATATATATATATATATATATATATATATACATACTGTGCATAAGTCTTAGTCATGCAACACATTTTAATTTAATATCAGTTCATCAGGCTTATCTAGACTGCATTCATTTATGGAGAGTTTAGGGGTATTTGATAAGAGAAATATTGAATTGAATCCCAACATTTGTGATATATATGCATGTTATAAGAGATATCAAGATAGTTGCTCATTTTTGGCAACATTTCAGGTCCAAGCCCTCAGGGTCTCAGCCAGAGGCAGGCTACCTGTAGTAAAGATAAAATGCTTCTCCTTTCAGTTCCTGCTCAGCCGTCTATCCCGTCTCCAGACAGACGATCACCACCTGCCGAGGCAGAGCTATGCTCAGAGATTTCAACGAGGACAAAAATACTGTAGAACACACTCCTCTATCTCCATCTGTCACTTTTGGCTCCAACACATGCTTATAGCTATTATTGCCTGCCCAATTAGCTAAATTAATGGAAGAAGTGGTGTTAAAACTTATAAATTGGTACTGGAAACAATTTTTCTTTGAAGCTCTTTATAAAAGTGCTAATTACAACATGGACTTTAGGCTCACAATTCACATGCTGATTAAAGACCAATGACAGTGTGTGTTCTTAAATTGTGAGCTGTTATTTGCAATGCAATTTTCAATGTAATCAGACAAACACACAGATGCACATACTCACCTTCACCCACTTTACCAGTAAAATAAAGGTTTTTGTGGTTCTGTGGAGTTTTAGACCTTTTGTGAAAAAAAGGGCTGGAAATAGAGAGAGAGAAAAAAATTGAAGGCAAGGAAAAACGCTTCACAAAATCAATATAGAGAGTGCTATTCTTCATAGCCACGATAATGCAGACTGAATGGCTTGAGATGATCCTCATTACAGCCTGCAGGAGAAATAGAGGGTACAAGGAAGAGTCACACAGTAGGACGGAATACAGAAGCAAGTGAAAAAGAAGTTGTAGAGATAGATGCCCTTAGTCTTTTCCTCTTATTTTATACCAGCTTACCTGTGTTGTAGCATATTAAAAAAATTATCACACACAGCACATGTCCCAAACCACACACCTGTGTGATTACTGCTTTCTCTTTTTTTGCCTCACTCCTATATAGCTTTCCTCAGCAGCTCTCAACTGGCAGAGGACTTCAGGAAAATAGCTTGTATTCAATAAGGCTCAGTACTGGTTGGCAAACGGATGTCCACTTCTGTAATTGGATTACAGTAATAATGAATAACTTCTTTAAACAGGACAGCATGAATGTTTTCTAATGTTTAATTTTTCAAATGTTTTCTAATTCTGAGGCTAAGACTCCAAAAGGCTTGTTGTCGTGCAGAGAGGAAAACCACTAGCATTTAGCTTGATTAACAGTTGTTTCTTTCCCATTTGGATCCAGAAATATTCATCTCTGATCTTTTCTCTCTTTGGTGAGGACTGATCATCTTCATTTGTGAATGACCATTGAGTAGTTCAACTTTAAAGTTGTGCAATCCAACTGAGTTCTATGAACACATAGAGACAGCTGTGGATTTTGATTTATGCTTCCAATTGATACTCAGCTCTGTCAGAAAGCCCTCTATCATCCCAAGGTCACAGTGAAAGCAGGCCATCCTCTGGGCCGTCCTATCAGACTGCACTGGCAGGCTTTGTTCCCTCAGTCATACATGATCAGTATTTTGCTCATTTCTGTATTTTGCATCCTAATGTGGCCTTTAGTGTTACTGTTTGTGTAGATTCTGTCTGATGTGGTGTTTTTATTAGATTTTAGTTTCTTCTAGCCTTGTTTTCTCTCATTCTTGTTCTATCTCTTTCTCAGAAAAGACCAGCTATTCAAAATGTCCCTGACAATTATAGTGGCACATCCTTGATGTGTTCACATCCACAATCTAATGGATTTCAGATATAACTTCAAACTTGTCATTTCACCATGACTACTAGAATAATACTGCTTTATTATTTTTTTTTATTTTCTCTCTGCTCTGTATTGGTCCTAGTCTTAGTAAATCTAGTTGTCATGAGTTCTACACTGACACTGCAGTTTGTTACAGCTTTCATGTGGGTTGAGTGGGGAGAGTCAGATTAACTGAGTGTGTCACACTTGAAGGAAGAAGGCATTCTCTCACATCTCTACTCTTAATGTGTTTTCTAGCGGTGAAAACTGACTGACAAGGCACACTGTTGTCTGTAAAACATGGTTAGAGTACATGTCTTGATGTCAAATGAAGACCTTGAATCCAAGTCATAGTTTCTATAATATCTGGTAGGTATGACTGATTGAACATCCCAATTTGTTTACCTCTACAGTGTTGATAGAATAATTTATAATTAAGCTTCATTTTTGGTCAGTTGGGCCTTTTCCTCAATGTAATGCAACCTTGTACTTAATTCAATAATGAATTAATGTATGTATTTATTTATGAAAAGTCATTCTTTTCATTATAAAAGTTTTACATTGTGTAAATGAATCAGTCAGAGGAAATTATATTATTGCCAATACAAATTTTTTGCAGAAGTGAAAGTGCAGCCCTTGTCATTGTGAAAGGCAGCACAGCACAACACAATGAAATTCAACCTCTGCATTTCACCCATACACACCCCTGCAGCAGGGGGCAGCCCGGGGAGCAGTGACGGGGACCGTACCTTGCTCAAGGGTACCTCCTGGCAACCTACTGCTGGCCCTATGTGCCTATAATGAACTGGTACATTTGACCATTTTAAAGAATTCTCCCATAATTGTCTAGGAATTAAGCCGCATTAACATTAATTTGTTTATATTTATAATTGACAACATTATAAAAAACTGTAGCAAAAGATCCCTTCCCACATGATCACAACCGATGCCCTGCATTCACTAAAAACAGCGGTTTTAAAAGTCTTCTTCTCCTGTTCACTCCTGGGTAAAGCTCTCCAGCTTCCTTTTAAAACAGTCACTCAGTGAACGGAGAAGCTAAGCTGACGTCTCTCCTGCACGCTCATCCCTCCTGCGTGGGCTTACACTCCTCCACTGCCATGACATAGGAAGTGAAGACGTTACTCACTTTAGTTCTTTTAAAGGGAAACAAGAAGTGGGAAAACTACATGAGGTGCAGAGGCTCATATTTTCAGCACTTTTTCTGATTTTCAGTATATGCAAGATGAAAAGAGGAATCTCCTAACGAAAGGGTACCTTGTGTGCTAGACCTGCATTTGGAACGACTGGCTTTTAAAAAAGAAAGTTGCTGGTAGTGTGAGCAGTGAGCTTTCCGCATTCCCATGTGCGAAATGTAATTTGCTAAGATTCCTTAATATAGATTTTAGCGCCTGTTACAAGATGAAAGAGATGCTTCTGTGTGGATCACAGCTCATTTGTGCTCTAACTTATCCAACACTCCCCTCCTTTTCTCAGAGAGAGACAGACTAGGGGAGAAAGGCTCAAGAAATGGGAAGGAGTGAGCAAGGCCAGGTGTTTTGTAACTAAAACAGGAGCTGGTGTTTCTGTCAAGACTTGCTTAACTTGCATGTGAATCCTATTATAACCCACTCTCTGGTCCACAAGCTTCCACTTCCCAGTGAGGTGGTTGCCGGGATATACATTCAGTATTAGCCAGACTGAAACGTAATATAAAAACCAAGCTCATTAAAATTTACAGTCATTTTTATTATATCAACTGTGGAATTTTTAAAGCTTCGTCGATTTTTGCTGTTTTTATTATTAACACCTGTTGCTTTTTCCATTGTGTGAAGAACCGATAAAAAAAAAAGAAACATGCTATTGCAAGCAATAAAATCGATTAGAACCTTATTATTTAAGATGGAGCCACCCCCTTTTTTATCCTGGAGGAATTCTTAAAGCACAAACAGTTTCTTAAACAATCCTGATTTAGCTCTTATTCTTCAGAGAATGTTCTGTGCTTTCATTGTGAGCTTGGGGGTATTGTGGGGCGTTTTACCCTCAGCCTCCTCTTCATCTGTTTCCTCATATCGCCGCCCTCTGGCCAGGCATGGAAGCACCATCCCTCGCAGTTATCCCAGCTGACCGGTGTAATAAAGAGGACGGATGAGAGGATTACAGCTCAGAACCATTTCCTTAGATTGCAGGCATTACTGGCTGCTTCTTCATTAGAAAAATCGCTTCAGAATGGGGTCACATGGCACGGCGTGGTCTCTGGCACTGTGTGCTGATGAGGCAGATGAATAATGAATGTGTGTGTAGATTCGGCAGCAGCTTCACTGGTGGTTTTAGGCTGTAAGGTATGTGTATGTGTGCCTCTGCTCACTCAGACACACAGCCTGAGCACAAAATTGTGCACATGCATGAAGTTTCACTCTGCTGGCATAAAGGGATAATGGAAAAGGATGATAAACGACAACAGGGAGGCGGTGAACCTTCCTCGTTAGTGTATTTTCATGTGTGTTTGCTCTCTCTCTCTCTCTCTCTCTCTCTCTCTCTCTCTCGTTTTCTCTCTTCCCTCTTTCCTCTCTCTCTCCTTATCTTTCTCTTTCTCGTCTTATGTTTTCTCCCTCCTCCCTCTATCTATCTTTCTCTCACTCTCTCTATTTGCATATCACTCTTTTCTTTCTCATCTCTCATTCTCTGACTTTCTCTCTCTTTCTCTCTACTCTCCTCTCCGTTGTTTCCCCTCTCCTCATTTGTCTCTTTTCTTCCTTTTCTTTCCTTCTCCGCCCCCCTTTCTCTCCCCTCCATTGGCACATGCTGACCTTGGATATATGGATGTGCATTGCAAATGATTTCCCACAGCAAATCCCCCCCTAATCCCTGAGCTACCGGCGACTTTAACCATTTAATACAGTGTGCTACAATAGAATGGAGAAATCATTGATTATTCCAATTTCCCGCAGCCCTCCCCTCTTTCTCCAGAGATTGGACTTTGCCAAATGGAGGTCCTTTATACTGGGAATAAAAATCTTCCTGCTGAATTTTGCCAGAGACTGGAGTAAATAGTGCATTTATATTTATGGAAATCGCAGTGAGGGATGAGTGAAAATCAGAGAGGGAGGGAGAGAGAGAGAGTGTTTTCTAGCTCCTCTGTCCTCCTCATTCTGCAAAGACATTTAAGCTTCATAAATGTTGTATTTGAGGGGAACTTAATTGGATTTCAGCAGCTCATCCCTTGAATGTAAATTGTGATTGGCATCTTGCATGGCAGCCTGTTTTACCTTGATTAAGAGAGCAAGAGAAAAGGAAAGAGAGAGAGAGAGAGCGAGAGAGAGAGAGGCCTGCTGGTTTTGAGCTATTGTCAGGGCCACTATGAGTGTGTGAGGATGGTCTGAGAATGTATATTGAAAGCTATATGCATGTCTATCTTAACATTAATTTAATTTCATAGGTAATTTACTTGTGTTCACAACAATCTACAGTGGCTGGAAAAATCCTGCTTCATGTCTAAGCAAAACACACTGACACTTCCACACTCCAGGGAAACAAATGTAGAGGTTTAGAAGAGACGGCGGAACCTGGGGCACCTTGATTGGACAGTGTAATGAACAGATCTCAGTCCCAATTCTCAGTTCAGAATAGCAGATAATATGAGCAAATGGACACACAGGAAAATATAAATAAATAAAATGGCCCATAAAGACATTTTGGCACCAACATATGATGCTAAATGCTGTAAATGTAAATGTATTTTCTTTGGTATGTTAAACTCATCAAATGAGAAACAAGAAATTAGGAATGTATTGGTACAACTGCCACATTACCCAAGAAACTCTAAAATGGAAACAGATAGTCATCATAACTGTATGTATATATATATGTGTATATATATATATATATATATATATATATATATATCAGGTGAAGTACAGTTTTATTTAACAAATACAACAAACAACAATGCAACGTTCAAACAACAGAGTGCCAGTAATACAACAGGCAATATTGAACAATAATAATAATAATAATAATTGAAAAAGTTGAAGTATATATAGTTCATACATTCTAAGTGGGTGGGTGGCGGTGGTCCCGTGGTAGGATACTTGCCTATGGACCTCTGGATCAAGAGGTCCCCGGTTCGAATCCCTCTAGCTCAACTCTAAGTACCACCACTGGGTCCCTGAGCAAGACCCTTAACCCTGAGTGTCTCCAGGGGGACTGTCCCTGTAATTAGGATGTGGAAGTCGCTCTGGATAAGAGCGTCTGCTAAATGCCGTAAATGTAAAAACAGAATAGTAATAGTTAATAGTTCTGATACAATTTTATACTCCTTAAAGCCACTTAACCTAACCAGGGTTACCAATGAAAGGCTGAGAAAAACCCTTCACAGGCTGCCTAAAAGTCATCAAAATTGAAGGACATACTCTGAAATCTATTCAGAGTATAAAAGTGAAAATGAACCTTTTGAAGGACATTTCTACTCGCTGTTTGTTTGCAGAATGAATTGAAGTTCACAAGCTCACTGCAATTTAATTTAAAGACTATTAAATCATTCAAACTTAATCTCCAAACGGTCTACTGCAAATAATGAACATTAACTTCACTGCTTCCCTTCCATCCATGTCTCTACTAGTTCTCCCATCAGAGACATCACACTCAATACATGCCTGTTCTCCACTTTTTAATGAAAAAAGGATAATTGCCTTAAGTTGCATTAAAATGAAAGTAATAAGCCTGTGTTGAAATCATTTTTTGTGTTAATATGTATAACGTAAAAGGAAAATGACAAAAAATAAATACCCCATTAACAAAGAGATGGATTTTGACTGATTTTGGTACATAACACCATAGACATTTTAATTTGAGAAAACCTCAGCATCATTTCTCAAATGAAATGTTGGAAATTTAAATTTTTTTCTTAGTTCTTAGTTAAGGAGAAAGTGGCTCTCTGTTTTGGTCTCTTTTTTATATAATACACCAAGAATCTGGTACATTTGCTCAGTTAAAGCTGTTTTTTAAACTCAGGTGCACGACGGAAAGCACTCTGTCCTCCTGAAAGTGGTGGCAGGGGGTTCACTTTAGGTAAACTGCCTAATACCTCACTGCTGGTTTCAGCTTGCCCCAATACTTGCTGTTTTTTTCCTCTTCATTTATAAAAAGGTGGCCCAAATTCTAGGCTGTACTAAAGGGATCTACGCATAACAGCCATGCAAGTAACAGATTCTTTACTTGCAGTATGCAGTAGTTTTAAAGCGCGTCTTTCTCCCTTTTAGCTGAAATGTCTCTTTAATATGGGCTGAGAATAGCCCAGACACAGACAATATGAATTGCAAACCAATTAAAAAGAGATGCTAACGTTGATCTGCAGTGCCTAATTTCCAAATTCTGCTGCAGACTTCAACAGTGAAAATAAGCTTTTTCATATTGTGGCATGAGATGGTGCTGGATGAATAATTTAGGCAGTGTCCATGAACCTTAGGGTGGAATAAGCTCAGAAAGAATAAGCTCATGGAGATGCAGACATTGCTATCAGGTTTACTTATAGTTGTGTGTTCAAACCCTTGAGCATTTCTTTAAATCTCTATTTAGTCTTGCATCATGTCAACAACACTGGAGGTTTTGTTTAAATGTAATGTGGTGAGAGCAACACACAAATGGTTTACAGGGTTCAAAAGGTGAGTGAGGTGCAATTTTCATGCTACTTCCCCTGCAGTCCCTCTGGCATAAAATAGTTTATATTTTGGAAAGAAAGAAGGCCATGATGGGTCACAGCCCTGTAAGATTCCAGAATTTATGCACTTTTCTGTGGCTGGACTGTTGTCTCTGTGCATGGGCCTAGTCGGGAACTGCTTAGCAGCTCTGATAGTGAAGAGATCTACTGTCAGTTCATATTCTCTTTTCTCTTGTTTTTTTCTCATGTTTTTTCTCCCTTTCATTCTCCCGAGCTCAGTTTCTGCACATTACACTGCCTAATCAAGGAGAAACACTATTTAGAATTTCAGTTATTTCCCCTGGGAGGAAAAGGGGGAACAGAAGAAGGGGAATTTACTCTCTCTCTCTCTCTCTCTCTCTCTCTCTCTCTCTCTCTCTCTCTCTCTCTCTGTCTCTCCTCTCTCTCTCTCTCTCTCTCTCTGACGACGAAAGATACCACCAGGCTTATCTGGAGAGCCACACCTGACAACACCCGATCTACAGAGCAGACAGAGGATTGTGTGTGTGTGTGTGTGTGTGTGTGTGTGTGTGTGTGTGTGTGTGTGTGTGTGTGTGTGTACTTGTGTGCGGTCACACTGATTTAATGCCTGCTTTCTGGAGTGGGCTTCTAACAGAAAAGGTTAAAAGATTGACCTTGTCATATACCTTAGCAGTAGGTCTCTCTCTCTCTCTCTCTCTCTCTCTCTCTCTCTCTCTCTCTCTCTCTCTCTCTTTCACTCGCTCTCTTTCTCTCTCTCTCTCTCTCTCAGAACACCCATGATCAGAGGCTGCAGTAGTTCATTCACCTGCCCACCTTACTCTAACACACACACACACACACACACACACACACACACACACACACTGGCAGAAACACATTCAAATCAATCTACATGTTCCCTTTAGATTTTTTTCCTAATTAAGTGATCAATAAAAACTATGCTGGTTCTTTGTATCTTCCCCTTCACCCACGCTTCACTTTTCACATGGGCAGCATTTGGTCAAAGCTCTGGCTCTGATGTCTTCCGGATATTGACAGATACATGCCCATGTTGTTATGTGTAATAACTTTTTTTTTTTTTTTTTACCAAATCAGAGATTCAAGAACTTTATTTGTTTACATTTATGGCATTTAGTAGATGCTTGTGAATAACCTACCATTAGACCACCCACCACCCAAGCAGTGCAGTGTATCTCTGAATCACTCTTTAGACTGTGCAAGGTAATCAGATTAAAATAATAATTAAATAAGGATAATATAAAAATATACAGTTAAGAAAAAAAGATCAACAGAATAGGTCAATAAAGAAACTGTACAGGAGTATAATCAAATCAGTATCATGCACTCGACTATGAGCTAAGGTTTAGCTCATAGCTGTGAGTAAATCATGCACACACATCTCCTTAGTTGAATGAACAAGTATTGAGTGAAGAGCCTTCAGACTTTACCAAGCCTTGAACAAAATCCATGGCTTATGAAATCTCTTTGAAAAAAGTACAAGAAGATGCATAGAAAAGGTCTTTTTTTATTGACATCCAAGAATAATTATTTTTTAAAGAAACAACACTCCTGTTTGCTTGGGGTTTCTAATTGCTTTGTTCATTACATATGCCAGCCAAATTCACTTTACTAATCATATTGTTTCCTTGTTTTATTGATTTGATAGAACAAAGATACATAAGCACAAAAAGATTCACCAACCACCCCACCCAGCAGCCCCAGACATCAGCCTCCATTCTCTAAATTTCACTTTACAAAGCCTCCGAATCTGCTTGCTTATCTCTTCCTTCTTACTGGCACGAATGTTGGAAGGGGAAAAAAGACTCGGGTAATTTTGCCAGTGAAGTGTTTGCTCCTTCATTAGCAGGCTTAATTGAGTTGACTGCTATATTTTAGCGTCTTATTAAATTGGAGGGAAGTGGGCCGGAGGGTATTACATGAGAGCAAATTGATTTTGGCGCTTTCCTGTTTGGCTGTCTTAATACAAACCCCATTCCCACAATTATTGTTTATTCTCTCTCTCTCAGCCTTCTCTTCTTTCTCATTTTTGGCCAATTTTTAGCTTTACTGCACCTGTTTACCCCTTCTATGCACGAAAATATCCGAAAGTTCTTCATAAAACTCATACAAGCTTAACGTTTTTAATACATTTAAAAAGTGGAGGTCTGGGAAACTGGGCCAAATGCATGTAAACATGGCTCTTGGTCAAATAGTCCCTGATGTGGTGGAAAATGTCTATGAGGTGTTACACTAGCTCAGAATAAAAACAGTAGCAGTCTAGATAAATGCTGCAGAAATAACTAGGCAAACTTTGAAGCATCCCTGACAACAACTACAGCTAATGTCTGCCTGGTTGTAAGGGGAGGAAATGAGTTGTTAAATTGAACTGAAAACATAACAGCTCTTTTATTACAATGTTTTTTGCATGCTCCTCTGTCTTATGTTTTGCTGGATCCTCCTTCAGATGCATATGTACAGTATTGTGCAAAAGTTTTAGGTAGGTGTGGAAAAAATGCTGTAAACAAAGAATGCTTTCTAAAATGGAAGTGTTAATCATTTATTTTCATCAATCAACAAAATGCAGTGAATGAACAAAAGAGAATCTAAATCAAATCAATATTTGGTGTGACTACCCTTTGCCTTCAAAACAGCATCAGTTCTTCTAGGTACACTTGCACACAGTTTTTGAAGGAACTAGGCCGGTAGGTCGTTCCAAACATCTTGGAGAACTGAGCACAGATCTTCTGTGGATGTAGCTTCCTCACATCCTTCTGTCTCTTCATGTGATCCAGACACACTGGATGATGTTGAGATCAGGGCTCTGTGGGGCCAGAAGAACTGATGCTGGTTTGAAGGCAAAAGGTAGTAACACCAAATATTGATCTGATTTAGATTTTTCTTTTGTTCGCTCACTTTGCATTTTGTAAATTGATAAAAATAAACAATCATTATTTATATTTCTGAAAGCGTTCTTTGTTCACAGCATTTTTTCCATACCTGCCTAAAACTTTTGCTCAGAACTGTATGAGTTGAAGAAATGTATTATGCTTTAAAGTACGTACATGCTGCTTAACCTGTGTGTTTAAGCATGTATGGCAGTTTTGCAGCACCTGCTTATATTATTTGCAGCTGAAACCTGGCTGAAAAAGACTTCATACATGTGGCCAAGAACCCCAAAGAAATGGTGAAACGTACCTGTGTTGTTCTAAGAGCTTTTTGCATATTTAAATGATCTCAGCATTTACCTGACTGCAGACTATTAGAGATGCAATTTTTGTCCCAGCCTGTGGCTCAGCTTCTCTATAATTCCAAAGTACTGTTTACAGCAAAGTACCAGCTCTGACACTGACATATTACATGGCTGCTGTGTAATGCATGCTCAGTGATGCAGTTTTTGAAAGCTAACATTAATGCCACTGGCTCAAAAAAAAAAACGTTATTTCGAAAGTGTTGAGAATACTAAGTGTTGAAAGTGTTGGGAAAATAAGTTTGGCCATTTTCTTTTATCTGGTGAGTTCTTTAATGAGCTAGCTAAAGTTTAGGCCACCTATAATTCAGTCTTTTAATATTAGTGCATGATATTATACAGTTGCTTCTTTGTTTCAGAATGCATGCTGTATTTACAGTTTTGCAAGAATGTAGCAGATGAAACCTGCATGTTGCAGGACTGGGTAGAGCCACATTAACAGCTGCTGCCCACAGGGCACTAGCCATCTCACTTTGATCCAAACAAGGTTCTGCAGCTGAACAGTGCGTGGGAGTCTGATATCTGTCATGTTGACGGCAGCGAGGGCAGGTTTGCATCCAGCATCAATATGCACCACATTGATCGCTCAAGAACAGTCAGGGAAAAGCAGGCATGTAGATTTAGTTCAAATGTATTCCCCTTACATACCCTGAAAAAAATGCAATGCCTTTTTTTCAAAGGCCTGAGGCTACTGCAGTAGTTCTTTGCCCCAGAGATGGTCAGCTCTAGGTCTTGTTCCCAGAACCTTTACTTCACATACTGTGTTCCACCATCTACCCACAGAGTACATTTACTTTCTATATGACCCTCAGTACAATTCCTCTTTGCTGCCCTTGACGTTCAACAGAACCCAGAGTAATAAATGTATTATGAGGTGTGTGTGCGTGTGTATTTGAGGGAGTATTGAACGTATATGTCCTCTCTGGCTCTCTGCAGGTCTCCAGTGATGGCCGGAGGTTTGTTTGCTGTGAAGAGGGAGTGGTTTTGGGAGTTGGGAGGCTATGACACAGGTCTGGAAATCTGGGGAGGAGAGCAGTACGAAATATCCTTCAAGGTAGGAGCCCTAAGCAGATAGAGCTTGACACATACACTTTCATATCCAAACACTCCATCTTATTTTAAAGCAAATGTGACCCTTACTTCTCATGTAGAAACTAATTATGGATAATTTGATGGATAATTATGGATAGTCCTCGCTCACCACATTCATAAACCTCCTCTTTGTCCTTTCTCTTCTCCTCTTTTCTGGCAGCTTCATCCTCATCATCCTTCTCCTGATATACTCCTCATCTCAGACTTGCCCATAATATCTTAGTGTAAAATCTGGTCATTTTAATTTTGAAAAATAAGTTCTAATGTTATATACTTTGTAGAGTGGTGTCTACTGTCATAACAAATGTGCTACAGAAACCATTTACACTCGTGAAAGGCATTTCACACTGATCTTTCTGACACCTGTTAATTACCTGGCAGTCAGGATAAATAACCAGTACCAAGTGATGTGCAAAGTCATAATCCAGTGTTTAAAAGTAGTTTTTGTTTGTTTGTTTGTTTTTTTCCTGAGCTGTTTTGCTCAGAGAATGTGTGGCTGGTTCTGTTCTACACTGATCACACATGAAAGTGAAAGTGAAAGTGACCCCCCTCGTCATTGCTAGGTCACAGCACAGCAGACAGTGAACCACAATGAAATTGGACCTCTGCATTTAACCCAGGCACACTCAAACACCGTGCAGCAGTGGGCAGCTATTGAAAGCACCCGGGGAGCAGTGACGGGGCCGGCACATTGCTCAAGGGTACTTCAGGGCAACCTATCGGGAAGGGGTTCGAACCCCTGATCCTCCGATCATGCGGCTAACGCCCTAACCATAGGATTACTGTCTGGTTTCATTTTAAATTTAAATATATAGGTTCCTCTTCCTACAGATGTTTTAATGACGTCAGGGGATTGTGATTGATTAAGTAGACTGCAGACAATACCAATTGTTTCCTTAAAAAAAAGGACAGACTTTCAATAACCTAATCTAACTCAGTTAGTTGCAGTGGAAAACGAAAAAAGTATTTTAGTAATTCAGTAGAGATACTGCAAATTGGGTAGAGACACTAGAAATTTAGTTAACAAAAACCTTTGAAAGACAAAAATTTTAATATTTTCAAAGTGATAGAGGTAATACATTGTTATTATATTTTTTAAATGGTTTTAAAAGGAAAAAATGATATTATAAAGTCCAGTTTGTGGATGACCCAAATCACTAAGCATTTCAGTTTTTCTGTAGGAAGATGGCAATTTTCTGTTTATAGAATTTATATCCTTATATTCTACCAAAGGCATCTTGAAGATTAAGCAGTTTTTGTAAACTTGTTACAGGGTCAGACATATATGAGCAAATGAATATATATGAGCATATCATCAGCATAAAGTGAGACTTTAAATCTACTTAAAAGCAGCATGACTTGCCAAAGCTAATGCCTGTGGTTCTACTGCCAAGAAAAACAAAGGGGGCAACAAAGGGCAACCCTGGCTAGTGCCACCCTGTAGAGAAAAAAGGAGGAAAGATCATTATTTATATGAACTGCTTCCTTAGGCACAGACCAGAGAACCTCAATCCAGCAAGCAAATGTTTGACCAAAGCCTGAACCACTTCAAAATATAAAAAGGTAGTCCCTCTCCACCCGACCAAGAGCTTTTTCTGCATCTGGTGATATTAATATTTCTGGGATATCAGGTGGGGTGTGGTCCTAAAGAATGTTAAACGCCCGGCGTGGATTAAAGAATAGCTGCTGATTTTCAGTGAATCCAGTATGATCATCCGATATTAGGCAAGGGAGAGCTTTTCCTAATCTCTGAGAGAGTATTTTAGCAAGCAGCTTAGTATCAACACTAAGAAGGGATATGTGACGAAAAGAGCCAAATTTAGACTCAGGTTTTTATCTTTTTTTAAGGATTAGTGCCTAATGAACTGAAGGTGAAGGATTCTTAAAAACAGAAAAAAGAAGTGGAGCCATTTTTTTTTTCAATTCTATTGGAAATTTCATCAGGACTGCAACACTTTTTGCATAGACTCCATAGCAGAGAAGAATTTTGATACAGAGTGTGGTTAATCAAGATTTGCAACCTGCCAAGCAAGAAAATACTTTTATTATCAAATCATTGCTGTGGTACTGATGAAAACCTTTGAAAACACAAATTAATCTGAGAATGATAGAGATGTTTAATGCCTGATTCTTCTATTATAGTTTATAACTTTTTAAAGTTAGATTTATTGTACATACAGTTTGTTTTGGTGTAAGATGCTTCAGTTGAACAAAGCTTCTGAGGATCATACAAGTGAGTTAAACCAGACTGTGGTAACCTGACTTGAAAAGACTACTTTTATCGTTGCTGGTCTTGAGACATTGTGCCTGAAGCACTTGACCCAGGCAACCTAAAGTGATTCATTCAGAGAGAACAGTGAATGCACCCCTGCCAATGCTAGACTGATTAGAAAATATGGAGCAGTGCTTCATCAGATCTACACAGACTAAAAATACTCATCCAAAGCCCATCGTTACAGCTCAATGTATGACTCATTCTCCTTCACTATGCACTATTTCTTTTAATTTAGGCCCTTAGCGACCCAGACAGAAAGTACTAAACGTGCTGTGTGGATCTCTGCATGACATGTCCGGTCTGCTTCCGTCTTTTCACACAAGCGTCTCTCGTTTCTGGCAGCTCTATGAAGTCATGCCGTATTTGCAGTCTGTAGTTTGTTTTCCCCTGTTCAGCATGTAGCATGAGTTCAGAGCTGAAAAGACAGAGTCTGCCTGAAACAAGGAGACAGGCGACAGCAGCATTGCATTTTTAGGCTGGCCCCTCTCCTGAAACTAATTAGTGTGTGTGATCCTATGATTGTGCACGGCTCTGAGGTGATTCGGTTTTGATTAGCCAGGCCAGAACTGGAGGCACCGCATGTGTTCGAGGGAGGGAGTGTGCTCTCTTTATCTGAGATGACATACCTACCATCCTTCCTTTTTTATTAGGTTCTCTCCCCTTGCGTGCCGTCAGTGAACTTTGTTATTGGAACACAGCCCTTTCTTCCTTCTCCAGAAACCATGGCAACGGCAAAAAATAGTACTGGAGCTAAATTGCCTGAGTGTTGTTTTTTTTTTTTAAGGTTACCTTTAGCATATTTTGTTTGACATTCATTGTTTTCTTATTGCTGGTTTATCAGTTTAAATCTATTGCCAACTCTAAGCCAATAGGCATTCACCAATCTATGACATTTAACGTTTTGTAATTGGGAAAGCTGATGTATAGAGAACAATGTGTATCATTCTAATGTAATACTGGCATTAACTTTCCTTAGTCTTATTGCTGTTCGAACTGAAACTTGGACCGGTTTGGTCTGGCATCTTCCTATCTATTGGTCAGCTGTCTTTATCCGTGCGGCGTCCATCTGTTTGACGTGGGCGGCTTTATAAAAAATGCAGCACAAGTCCTCCCAGTCATATCTCCTCCTGAGCCATGACTACATCTCCCCACACATCATGGAAGATATGAATAAACGTGTGAAAATTATTCATAAAACCTCATTTGTTACATCTCTCTCTCTTTCGTTTATGCTCAGCGAATAGATCCATCTCCATATGGAGGAAGTGTGTGAAGTCAGTCTGAGCGTTAAAGCCGTTGCCCCAGCGGGAGGACAGAAAGCCCTGTGCTGTTTGATATCTGCACACACATTTCTCTGCATACACAGCAGGATGGTGAAGGAAAGGAAGAGTGCAAGAGGGGACAAAGAGAAAGCCTTCAGACTTGTTAGATACTGAAAGTGCCCCCTCCCTGTGCCCCAAGCCCTCCCACCTCACCCTGTGTGTCACCGGCCCAGCAGAATTCCTCTTCTAGCCCTGAGCCACATGCTTATAGAAGCCTAAACATCAAAAGCACTGGCTCTGGCAATAAGTAACTCAACATCATTTGCAGATCCAGAGAGTCAGCACTATATCCAAAGGACCCGCTGTGCTTTTAGGTTTGCGCTCCCCTAGCGGTCAGGGGTGGCTGTATAATCAGTTGTTCCAAAATTTGGAAACATATTTATTATGAAGCACTCTCGATTGGTGTAGCCATAAAAGTGGTGAGCCAATCAGTTTATTGAATGAGTGATCCACAACAGGGGCAGCGGTGGCCTAGTGGTTAGGGCGTTGGCCACATGATCGGAGGATTGGGGGTTCGAACCCCTTCCCAGTGGGTTGCCCTGAGGTACCCTTGAGCAAGGTGCCGTCCCCGTCCCGCTCCTCCCTGCGATGGGCTGGCGACCTGTCCAGGGTGCATCCCCCGTCCTTGCCCTGTGTGCGCTGGGTTGGACACCAGCACCCCCCCGCGACCCCGTTTGGGACAAGCGGCAGATAATGGATGGATGGATGGATGGATGGATGATCCACAACAATTTCACACTTATTTGTGCAAGTGAAATAGAAGTGACAATTTGTCCTTGCGAACCACAACAAAATCATTTAATCAGTTGATCAGTAAGGTGTAGCTCAGAGCAACCTACTGGTCCAGGATTTGAGCCCATGAACTTCTGATCCGGGGGCCTAGTCCCTAACCACTTGGCCAGCGCTGCCACTGTGTTAAGGAGTCCAGTTTTATAATGGACCTTGCTCTGTCTGGGTGGGTAGGATGAGATTCTCCCCTAGGATTCAACATAATGTTAGCCAAAGTAATGTCTAATAGCTGATATATATTGGCAGTTATTAGTTCTCCTTCAGCATGCTGAAATGTCCAGTTAGAGTGTTTTAGGGCTAGTTCAAAGATCTTTGACATTTGATATGGTGCCATTTCACATTTCTTAGAGGATCATAATTACCTGACTCACATAATTTTTTTATTGCTTTTTTTACTTCATTTCTTCTCATACTGATTTATTTCCAACACACTTCAAATGTTTCTTGTCAACCTAAAAACCCATTGTGCAACTTCAGTGAGCCATATGTAAATCTACAGTCCAGAATTGGTGGACACAGCTATAGTTTCAATGTGGGAAGTGCAAGCAAAATTGTTGTGACTTGCTCTGGGAGCTAGGAAAATTTGGCTGGTAGAAGAGGCTTTTTTTACCCTCTTCTTCTCTGCTGTCAGTCAGTAGGAGAATAATTGGAGCCTGCGGGAGGATGCTGCTTGTTTTTGATACATACACACTGTGAAACAGTTATATGGATTCTTACAGTACAAGCCTACTCACCGGTCTTTTGAGTCAGACTACATAGACTGGACTCTGACTGTAGGAGCTCACAGAGCTATCAAGTCATAGCTTCCTTTGTGAAATGTCTCTCAGTGCCTGAAAGAAAAAAAAAAGGAAGATTTCAGCATAAGTGCTTGCACAACCTTAAATGTCTTTGTTTCTCTTAGGTTTGGATGTGCGGTGGCAGTATGTACGATGTACCATGCTCCAGAGTGGGCCACATCTACAGGAAGTATGTGCCATACAAAGTGCCCTCAGGAACCAGCCTGGCTAGAGTGAGTACAATATATTTAATTCCCACTGTACATCTGACTGTACCAGATTTTAAATCTCCAGGTTCTCCCCAAGGTGTGCGCTACTCTCACTACAGATCACAGTGTCATCAGCAAATGTCATAGTCCAAAATCAGATTTCAGCGTTGATCCTTGATTGAATCCCACCTCTACTAAGAATGCATCCATCACTCCTACTGCAGTTCTAACCCACTTTAGTTACTATAGCTTTGAGCATCAGACCTGAACATTTGTAACAGTACACTTCTTCCCCACTCCTCCAGCATCCTCTCACTTTCCAAGATTGTGTTAAATAATCTGGTCAGAAACTCCACTGCCATCTCTCCCAAACATCTCTGCATCCACTTGTATGTCATCTGGACCAACAGCCTTTCCATTTTTCATGCTCTTCATCGCAGCCCTTACTTCCATCTTGCTAATTCGCTGCACTTCCTGGTTCACTATCCTCACATCATCCAATCTTCTCTCTCTCTCTTTCTTTTCATTCATCAGCCCCTCAAAATATTTCTTCCATCTGCTCAACACGCTCTGTTCACTTGTGAGTATGTTTTCATTTCTATCCCTCATCACCCTGACCTGCGGCACATCTTTCCCAGCTCTGTCTCTCTAATCAATATAGGTCCTTTTCCTCCTCCTTACTGTCCAACCCCTCATACAATTCACCAAACACAGCTTCCTTTGTCCTTTGATCTCCTTGTACTCCTGTCTACTTTCTTTATCTCTCTGACTATCCCACTTTTTCTCTGCCACCCCATTCCTTTGTATACATTCATTCTTGTAAGTTGTAATAGTATCAGTAGTGCTGTGAGTATTAGTAGTAATAATTAATGTGATATAAAATAAATATAAGTCAAATATATCAGTTTTACTTTAATTTGTCTTTTTTGTCATAACCTATGTAACTTAAAATGAAGATTAATAGAAATGTTCAGCTATTCAAATTAATTTGCTCTAACTCTTTGTTTATGCATTTGGACATTGTTAAGGTGGCATTCCTGTTTCTATTACGTTCTTACATACTATCTAGTCTTTTCTAGGGTTCTTGTTGTCTTCCAGTACATTCCAACTCTGCACATCCTCAAACTTTCTCTGTAAGTTCTAAGAAAAATGTCTTGCTGGAAGACTTTCCTTGAGTTCTGTAACTCTGGATCTGTTTGTGTGAGTCACCAGCCTTCAGCTTTAGAGGCTTTCCAGTGATTTGCTGCTGCTGCTACTATATCATTCAGGCTCCCTTCGCCATATGTTACCAGTGCCCAGTAAAGGAATCCAAGAATTCATACCTGCCAAAGAACCAAAACACTTCCAAGTAAATGCGTACGGCTTCATTACTCTATGGAGACATTACTCTATTACTCTATATTCATTACTATATTCATGAACACAACTATGCTTATGGAGGAACAGCTGTAGAAAACAAAAAGAAGCAGTGCTTATGCATAGACACCACAAAACACAGTGCATGGATTTTGGTGGAAGTCAGTAATTGTGGGGTAAATAACAGCTCACAGTGGCTGTTTGCACAAGATCGGTACTGGAAGTGCGACAGCTCGATCTATCCATGTTAAAGCAGTTGACTGCTTCCTCCTGTTAATAATGTGTACCACTTGCGCATGAAAGCTGTAATGAAATCTGGTGGTCTGTGTACAAGTGCTTTATAGCTCCTACCCAGTTGCAGATGGGTAAACAGTTTGTGACAGGGTGGGAACATCATTTATGGCAGCATAGATTCAACCGCAACATTAATTTGCACACAGACACTCAATCTGTGACAGTTTACTGCCAATATCCTTTTTGAGCCCATGGGTATCCGGACACATAGGAAATATTAATGAGAGTGAGGAGAAAAGTCTGGAAGTTCCGTATGAAAAATGTCACTCTGCGTACCTGGTGGGATACGCCGGACTCTGGCCACTTGCAGGAAACTGTGTCAGTTTTCATTTTGCTTGATGACATCTGTTTCTTTCCATGTCTTTCCCCCTCTCTCTCTCTCTCTCTCTCTCTCTCTCTCTCTCTCTCTCTCATAATACCCCACAAAGAACCTGAAGCGAGTGGCAGAGACATGGATGGATGAATTTGCTGAATATATCTACCAACGTCGGCCTGAGTATCGGCACCTCTCTACAGGAGACCTGACGGCTCAGAAAGAGCTGCGCAAGCGCCTCAAGTGTAAAGACTTCAAATGGTACATGAACACGGTGGCTTGGGACCTGCCCAAATACTACCCTCCTGTGGAGCCCCTACCTGCTGCATGGGGAGAGGTAGGTTAGCCCTACTAACCTACACACACACACACATACACCATGCACACACAACATTTCAGGTTTTTAAGTTACATTTACAGATATTAAGAACTTTTTCCTTCTATACGGCTCTGCCACAACTACAGGACTTATACAACCTCTGTCTCTAGATTTAGACTTTCTGTTTTTGTTTACAGAATTAGTTTCATTTCCTATCTTAACCTCATTTAAATGGTTTACACCACCCAACATCTCTCATGTGACTTTGATACAACCAATGCCTGGCTCTCATGTTGTCTTGTTGATATAGGACAACGTAGTACAGTTTTGAGTTTCCACTTGTCTGTGGGAGAGAGAAAGGGACTGTGAGCGGATGTTTTCGGATTAATGAGATACACTGCAAGCTGTGAAGTGATGCATTTTTCATTACACTGACAGACATGTGGTTGAGATTCTCTTGCAGACATGCTCCTTAACCCAGTCATACCTAACATGTCGCCGGTGATCTATCAGATGTCTTCGTCCCCTTAATTCATTAAAACCTCAGATTAGCTGGTGTGTGTGTGTGTGTGTGTGTGTGTGTGTGTGTGTATGTGTGCATGTGTGTGTGTGATTATGCTGGCCATAATAAACTGGATCAACAGGTGAAATCGTAAAATGTCCTGCCATGTTTTCACTCATTGTGTAGTAAATATCAGGTGCTCAGAGAGTGAAGTATGGTCATAATTTGGTTATTGGATGCTGAAATCTTTTTTTGTTTGTTTGCTTGTTTTTATGTTAATGTTTTTCCATTTTTTTGTTTTTTTTTTTTGCCCTGTTTTTTAATTGGGTTAGGTTAGGTTAGGTTAGGTTTAGTTCACAAAAAAAACTTAAATAAAAAAACTTACATATATATATATATATATATATAATATATATATTATATATATATATATATATATATATATATATATATATAAAATAAAAATGTATATCTAATAATATGTATGTTATCAAGGTTTTCCTTGATAACATTGCTTGAAACTTTCTTTAAATTTACCATATTTGAGGAAATTGTTTTATTTATCTGGACTGTGATAATAAAGAGAAATAGAGTTAATACACACTGACATCCAACAAACATCACCATTGTTTCCATCACTGATTCCTATCCTGTAAATACAGATCAGCTGCGTGACAATCTTTTGAATAATTCATCACATAAACAATGTCCCCTATATAGGCCAAGTGGAGGGAGGGATCCTTTGGCAAGTGACTTGTCACAGACTTGTCCTGGGACAACTGCTCTCGTGCAGTCTATGACCACAACAAAGCTACCAGTGAAACAATACACCTAATATGCAGGTGTATTCTTGTTTCTTGATCTTGATCTTTCCTTTCTGAATGGGGGGGGGTTCTAATCATGGCTGATAGATGTGCTTTATAAAGATCACGCCATAATTAATTCCACCAGGGAGTGGCTTTTTTTTTTGTTTCTTTTTCATTCACTTTAATGTGGTGGAGTTGGTGAATAATGACTTCCAAATGTAATTAATTTTACATCAAATTTAATTGCATTCCTGGCACTCGCCACAAAGGCTTCTGTTCATACAGCTCCCTCTTTAGTGCTGATGGCTTTAAATAGGCCGTCTTGTTTTTAGCCTCCACCTATTTTGGACAAGGTGGCTCAAAAAGCCCATTAAAGCCCCTCCAGCTCCGGCTTCTCTGTGCCATTTATTGGCTCACTCTGGGAATAGATGGTAAAAGGCTGGAATGAATGGTGTAGATCTTGGGTAGCTGCTTGGGGGGAGAAAAATTGCACACGGTAAATATCTCCTTTCCTGAGGCAGAATGATAGTAATTGGACTGTCAGGCTGATAGCTTCATATGCCACCTTGCCTAGGCCAGCCGTCTGCCACCCAGCCTGATGCATTACACAATAACACAGCCTCATTGGCCATTCAGAGCCATACCCACGGGTGCAGATAGAGAGAGAGAGAAAGAAAGAGCCAGAGAGAGTGAATGAGGGACGATTAAAGAGGGAGACAGCTGGAGGGATGAGAAAGAGGAAGGAAATAGGATCAGTGTGTCAGTGTGTGTCTCCATATCTTCTGCTGCAGAGGGCAAAAGGTCACCTCACCATGCGCCCTGACTGGCAGAGTGGCTCTGTGGGTAAACAGTTTGGATATGTGGACAGCTTCTTATCTCACACTCTCACAAAGACTCACACACACAAACAGCTGCCTCCTCCACTACACTCCAATCAAGTCAATCAATGCAGTCAGCTTCTCTCACTGTGCGGGGAGACTTAGACCTGTTCAAAATAAATAAATAAAGGATATTTCTGAAATGTTTTTTTCCCCCGTCATGGCCTGTCCACACATTTTCAATCACTGAATATGTCACTTTCAGTCCGTCACTGGAGGGTTTTGAAGATGGGTTCCACTGGGTTTCTGGTGGTGGTAACACGTTTATACTTTTTCATCTTTTTCATCTCAGTCCTTTTTAGGACAGGAAAAGACGGAAAGTTCTTTGATTTGGTCATTCCTGCCTCCCGCTAAAATACTACTAATTACCATTGTATTACTTCTGAGGCATTATTATTAAACACTTTTATATTTTTCATGCTTTTGATCTATCATACTCTCTCTGAAAACTGCAAATGCAATCTTTTGTTTTTTTAAGCTTTTATTTTATGCCAGTAATTGGATCATTATATATAAACAGTATCATTTAGAAAATAGAATTAGGTGTAAAATGCTATTCTTGGTAGCCCTTTAATTAATTAGATTTCTTTATGTATGACTCTTAAAATTGGATTTGGGCTGGCATTCATCAAGGATCTCAGTGCATGATTGCTGATCTAGGACCTGTTTGGAATTAATTTCATAGTAAATAAGAGAGGAATCCGTCATGGACCAGTGACTCTTCTTAAAGGATACGGGCCCTAAACTCATACTGATAAATGGAGGCTTCAGTAACACAGACAGTTTACTCAGGTATTTTTATTACAGAAACAATCATATGATGAATATTTTATTTGTGCACTGAGCTTTAGTGCTTTGCTCCTGTGTTGTTTGTATTTACAGGATGTGGTTTATTTAGAGCGCTTATTAACAATTCCCTTCATCACTGGTGTCTGAATCCTTTTGGCATGTTTGAAGGGAACGCTCAAGGTTTTGAAAGGAGCCGTGCTTGCTGATGATATCTATTCACAAATGTCACTTAGCGTAGTTCAAGGCTTAACATAGCAGCTTTGGACAAGAACTGAATGAAGTGAAAGGGAAAAATGTTGAAAAGACAAAGCACAGGCATTTTTTTTTTAACTGTATTTGAACACATTTTCTAGTTGCGCTGACCTTACAGAAATGGGGTCTCAAAGCAAATTGTCTGCATCCCACAGTAAATTGGCCAGTCCTAATGGACAGCTTTGTTAGAATGCTAGAAAGGTCAATTCACTCGTCC
Source organism: Hepsetus odoe (assembly GCA_017165825.1). Taxonomy (NCBI): domain Eukaryota; kingdom Metazoa; phylum Chordata; class Actinopteri; order Characiformes; family Hepsetidae; genus Hepsetus; species Hepsetus odoe. The sequence continues at coordinate 30,603,216 of CM029367.1, forward strand.
TGAATATGTCACTCATCTGAGGTACCTGAGAGCAGGGGAGACCAAAGCCCAGAGACTGATAATGGTCAGGAAATAATTTCTTTAATGTTTTTTGTCTTCCTTCAGCAACAAGTAGAGCCTTTTAGGGCTGAACTGGAGAGGAAATGTATTGTCAGTTTGGCCTTTGCTTGTGTTTCATTGTGTTTGTTTGCCATTTCACGTCTTCATTTTGATGTGACAAAGCACAAAGAGGTCATGGCGTCTTCTGTTGGCAGATAAATGGAGGCACGGATGATTCCTTTTAGAAGCTCTGTGTGAGAGAGGTGGTACTTCAGAGATCGTCTAAAGTGTAATAAAACAACACTGTGAATTGGAGAATTGACGGGTCACACAGTAGTGAGTTTACTAGCAATAATATACATCAAGCACTCAAACATTTAGTGCAAGTGCTACCCATTGCAGCTATGTTCTTCTTCTTTTAGTTGCTCCAGTTAGGGGTCACCATTGCATCTTCCTCCTTGAAGCCAACTGCCTTCATGTCAAGTCAAGTCAAGTCAAGTCAAGTAGGATTTCATTGTCATTTCAGCCATATACACAGTACATAGTGAAACTAATTAATGTTCCTACAGGACCCTGGTGCTACACACAAGACAACATCAGACACAACGTAAGACACAAGACAACATAAGACACAACAAAAACCCAAGATAAGACACAAGACAAGGCAACAAGTGCAGACAACAGACAGCACATTCATCCGTAATAGGGCCGCAGTGTTATAGAACAAAGCAGCCCAGGTTGTTGGGCAGTGTAACAGTGTGACGGAGCAGCGTTATCAGTAAAGTGCAGAGTGCAAGAAGAAAATAAATAGATAATGATAGAAATAGATGAAAAATTGGTGTGGAGTCATTAGCAGTTTAAAAGTCTGATGACCAGGGGGAAGAAACTATTTCCCATCCTGGAAGTCCCGTATGCTGCGGAACCTTTTCCCGGATGGCAGGAGGGAGAAGAGAGTGTGGGATGGGTGTGAGGGATCATCCACGATGCTGGTTGCTTTGCGGATGCAGCGAGTGGTGAAGATGTCCTGTACAGAGGGCAGAGAGACCCCGATGATCTTCTCAGCTGTTCTCACTACCCGTTGTAGGGACTTGCGGTCTGAGACGTTGCAGTTCCCGTACCAGGCAGTAATGCAGCTGCTCAGGATGCTCTCAATGGTTCCTCTCTCACCACATCCATAAACATCATCATCATCATCATCATCATCATCATCAACACCATTTTAAAGCTATTTACTGCTTTACTATTTGAGCTTTATACAATATGGATTCGATTAAATCCAGTTTTTAACAAGACTGGGGTGTGGTGTTCTAGTGGTAGGACTCATGCCCATGGCCCAAACAAGTCAAAGTTTCAAATCCTACCTCCAGCACTTTGACCATTGTGTTCCTAGGCAAAACCCTTAACCCTGAGATGCTCCTGGGAGACTGTTCCTGTCATTAAAAAATGAAAAAGAAACCTGTGACCACTGCTTTCTAAGTAATTATAGCATTCACAGTATGCTTTTGGGATGAGATACTCAGATCTGAGACTTCTAATCCTGTATGAATTCAGGTTAAAGTGAAAGTCCTTGTCATTGCAAGTTCAAAGCACAGCAGACAGTGAACCACAACGAAATTGGACCTCTGCATTTAACCCAGGCACACTCAAACACCATGCAGCATGGGGCAGCTATTGAAAGCGCCCGGGGAGCAGTGATGGGGACGGCACCTTGCTCAAGGGTACCTCAGGGCAACCTATTGGGAAGGGGTTCAAACCCCCGATCCTCCGATCATATGGCTAATGCCCTAACCACTGGGCCACCGCTGCTAGGTTAGAAGCTATTTCAGGGGGTTCCCAAAGTGATCATTGAGAAAAAGAACATTTCACACAAATTTCCTCTCACATCAATGATATTGTTAGCAAGCATTATATTTTATATCATTTTCTAACTTTTTTTTCCAGATATGTGGAGATACTTTTTCCAGTTATGTGTGTGCTGTTGTAGTTTAGCAGCTTATACTCCATACATATACTGTAATGTTGTGTGCACTGCTATTACTGTGGTTGCTTCCTGCTCATTGGCTATGTGTTACTTTTCTCCCTGCCTTTGTGTGTGTGTGTGTGTGTGTGTGTGTGTGTGTGTGTCCGCCTCATGCCCAGCGTGTTCCATGCACAGCAGCCCCAGTTTTCATGCATTATTGAACTTCTATCGCACCAGCCAGCACACCTGAATGCTTTAACGAGAATTAGGCAAATGAGACAGTCAGTCAAAAACGAAGGGAAAGGAAAAGAAGCAGAAGAACTTTCTGTCATTCACATTCAATATACAGTTTTCTTACCATGAGAATGACAGAATGCTCTGCTGCCACTGTTCCCTTTACTTTTTGCTTATTCATGCACTCACACTGGGCAGAGCGTGATGTGGCATGAGCCACTCTTTAAATTGAGTCATTTGACTGGATTGGTGGCTGTAACATATGAGACTCCAGCACACAGAGAGGAAAGCAGCAGATGCTCTAAAAACCTCAAAGCTGTACAGCTGGCCACAATGAAAGTTATAAGGTCATGATGGCAACTCAGAAAAATGATGCTTTCCAACATATTCATGCTGGCAGTATATGAACACAGATGGTACAAAAGCATACATAAACACTAAAGCACTCTTTTATCCCTATTTTAATATTTACTGTTACATTTCAGCTAATGCAGCACAGATTGCTGAAAAAGGTCATTCTGGCTATGATGGGAATGTACAAGAAGACAAAGTACATTGCAGATTGCTGCTCATGTGGCTGCACAGCCACGAACAGGTCATGGAAATGGAAGAATGTAGCCTGGTCTGATGAATCACATCAATTTAACAACTAGTGGAAGGTTGGTTGCATGTTTGTCACTTCCCTGGGAAAGAGATTGCACAAGGATGCACATCAGGCAGAAAGCAAGCTGGTATAAGTGGTGTGATGCTCTGGGCAGTGATCTGCTGGGAAACTTTTAATCACTTAGAAGTAACTTTGACACTAACAACCCAAATGTGTGCCAAGTTAAAGCAGGATGTTAAACCCTACCACTCTGCAAACATTCAGGAAGGGTTTGAAGAACAGCAAAAGAGTTTAAGGTGCTGACTTGGCCCCCAAATCTCCCATATCTCAATGTGATCAAGCATCTGTGGGATGTGCTGGATAAATTTGTTTGATCTATGGAGGCTGAACCTCACAGCAATAAGGACTTAATGGACCTTCTGCTAATGTTTTGGTGCAGATACCACAGCAAACCTTAAGGGCTTTTGTGGAGTCCATGCCTTGATTGGTCAGAGCTGTTTTGGCAGCACGAGAGTGACCTAAACAATAATGGACAGGTGGTTTTAATGTTATGCATCCATCATTTCATCTGTTCATTATAGATCACAGATGTTGCCTAATATGATAAATGTGCTGCATTGTTTCAGCTTTGTCATCTAGTGTGTGGTCTTTATTAGGTGCCAGCAGAGATCTGTTTATCTATCTACAGTCTTACACGATAGTTTGTGAACCCTTCATAATTTCTCTTTGTGATCAGATTTTCATACAAAGTAAATAAAAAAGAGAATTTACATAAGGAAGACAAAAAATATGTATAGACACCCCCAGATATGGAATATTGGATCTTTTTTTTTTCAATAAATAAACTGTAACTATACAGTGGTACCTTAAATCCCAAACTGCTCCTCTGCCAAATTTTTCAACACCTGAACAGATTTGTATGCAAAAAAAAAAATTTTTTCAATTCTTGACCCGGCATGCCAACCTGTACGGGTTGGAATTAGTCACGCGTTTGCGTTTCTCCCCGTAATAAAGGGGTAAACAAAGGGAAGATGCTTCAGTTTAATCGTCGCTCTTGCCCAGATAACATCTTGTGTTAGAGCATTATTTGTTGTGATTTTTTCCGCTTTTCTTGCAATAATTGTCATCCCCATGACACCAAGAACACAAGGTAAAGTACTCTACAAAATGTACATTTTCTTTATTTTATTGAGAATTGTGGTTTGCTATTTAAGGTATTATTGTGTTACATGTTTTAGATTATTTCTGCAAAATAGGCACGTAAAATGTGAGTTAAAATCCTGGGAAAATAATTTCTATGTATAATATTTGGGACTGGGAACAAATTATTTGCATTTCCATTATTTCTTATGGGGAAAATTAGTTAAATTCCTGAACAAATCAGTGTTCGAACACAAATCTGGAATGGATTGTGTTCGAGATTCAAGGTACCTCTGTATTTTTTTTTTTGTTTCAATGGATAAAGTGGGTTCTCATTGTCCACTTGTAGAAATACTTGAAATTTAGATGATTCTTAGGGGGTTCACACATTTTTAAGCATTACTGTTTATGGCCAGAAAGAATGCAAGTGAATTAAATGAAAGGAATCTTGCTAGTAGGGGCAGCAGTGGCCTAGTGGTTAAGGAGTTAGCCCCAGATCGGAAGGTTGTGGGATTGAGCCCCTTACCGGTGGGTTGCCCTGAGGTACCCTTCAGCAAGGTGCCGTCCCCATTGGTTCGCTCCTCCCTGCAATGGGCTGGCGACGTGTCCAGGGTGTGTCCCCATCCTTTGCCCTGTGTGAGCTGGGATGGACTAAAGCACCCCCCCGTGACCCTAATTAGGACAAGTGGCCCAGAAAATGACTGAATGAATGAAACAAATCTTGTTAGTAGCTTGCTATTGTTATTGAGTGCACACGCTGCAATCATGTTTTCAGCATGTTTCAGCCTCATGCACTCATGAAGTCCAGACTGTCTGATATAAACTATGTTCAAAAATAACCATCAGAATCACATTTCTCTCAGAAAATTTAAACTGGCTCTTGCTGCTGTGCCCATCACTGTGATGGGAAACAAATGATTGAACAATATGCTAACAGCAAGCATTTACATCTCTGTGCAACAAAACGCATTTCAAAGCAAAGTTCTAATCACAGAACCAGAAAACTGGTTCCTTTGAAACCATAGGAAGTAAGTAAACAAGGTACCCTCATGTATTTTCTTACCAGCAAGTTAATTTTTTTGTGTGACTGTCAGAAAAATCACCTAAAGTGGTTTTTGAAACCTATCCAGCCTGGATTACTAGCCTATATTTCATTTTTTATCGTTGCATAGTCTAAAGTGGAAACAGTTTCATCCTTTTTAGTATTTCTTTTCAGTTTAGAATTTGTGTTTAGCAGAAACATTTTTGTTTATTGCTCCTGTGTGCACTCTGCTGCTGTTTCTCAGGCAGTGTCCATGACCCACATTGCCAACAGGATTTAGGAATCAACAACTCCTAAGTCACACAGCGGTGGTGTAGTGTTTAGGGACGTGGCCCCTGGATCGGAAGGTCATAGGTTTGAATCTCACACCAGTAGGTTGCCCTGAGGTACCGTCCCCATCTTTGCTGCGTGTGTGGGTGAAAAGCAGAGGTTGCATTTCCTTGTGGTTCACTGTGTGCTGTGTTTCACAATAACAAACGTTCACTTCACACTCCTTGTTATTATTGAATTTGGCTGTTTTTGGTGCACTTTTTGCAAACACATGCATAAAATAAGTGATACAGTCAATCCGCATAGGTCACCTCTGACAGTAGAACAGGTCATTCTGAAGAGCTTAATGACTTTAGCATCACAAGAATAAGTCAAAGTTCCACCCTACCAGAGCTTTAAGGGGCTCTTCGAAATCCATTTGCCATCCATACTAAGGATGTGAAGATGGTTCAGCATGAAAGACTGGACTGCACTGATAACATAGATGTGCTGCACAGGAAAGGCCAGAGTGCTCTTCTTTCTACAGAGGCTCGGGTCTTTCAGTGCGTGCAGCAGGTTAGTGGAGTTATTCTATCAAGCTGTTATAAAGTTTTTCCGTACTGTGTTCTGCTGGGGGAGCAACGGTACGGCAGGAGAAGTCAAGCAATAAATAAACTGATTAGAAAAGCCTGGACAGACTCAGGACTTGCTGAATGCAGTGAAGAGGATGGTAGCAAAATGGAGGAACTTTGCTGTAAAATTTCCTCTGCGCATGCCACACGCTGCATGTATGATCAGACGTGTATCATTTATTACTAGGCTGATTTATTTTGTGTTTCCATGCTGTTCTGCTACCGCAGCACCTAAATTGTCCCTTGGGTACAAAAAGTACATCTGAAATTAACAAAGGATTTTTATAGCCTTTTCCGTTCCAAGTAACTCATGGTGCCAGAAATTCTGGAGTACAGTGTGTTTATCTTTGTATGCAGTGAACACAGTGTAATGTCAGGAGTTAGCTATGTGAATATAGTTTCTATATATTCTATATATCTGTTAACTATTACATTGCATTTAAAATGCTATTTCTACATAATTATAATTATTATTATAAATATTATAATTATGTTTGGTTTGGTTTAATAAAAAAAATTAATATAAGTACACATCCTCTACACAGAACACATTTCTGAATGTTTTGATGTGATGCAATCACTTTAGGAACATAAAAAAAAAATTGTTTTGACTGAGGCCACATCGGTTTTTCCCAAATAACAACTATAATACAACAGAACGTTCTGCTCAGCTCAAGTACATCCTGTACTGCCTGAAGGATCTGATGTGTGGATAAAGAACATGCCTATTGATCCCCTTCTGTCTTTGCGTAATGTGCAGATCCGTAACGCTGCTTCAGGTTTATGCGTCGACTCCAAACATGGCTCGACAGGCACGGAGCTTCGCCTAGACACCTGCCTGAAAGAGGGAGCTGAGAGAACCTGGGCACATGAACAGGTAACCCAGTCTGGAGGACGGCGCCCTTCAGCAACAGAAGCGTCCGTCACAAAATGCCTCATTACATTGCAGTCATTAGCCTCAAAAGTAATGAGGTGTTAAGTAACTCATTAGACCAGTTATTTATAGTGAGGTGTTCAGAATGTGCCATTAGGAGTGGAATTCAGTAGCTAAGGCTTAATCTCTAACCATCACCCTGCTGCAGGGCTGCTCAACTCTATTGCTAGAGATTTTTTCCTCTCTTGCTGTTAAATAAAGATCTTCCCTTCTGAGCCCTAGAGTTGATGTAGATTAACTCTCTGATGTGCATGGCATAATTTCTGACAGGTTCGAGTCTGCACTGCTGATATTTCACTACTACAAGAAGCCACAAATATCTGCTCAAATATTTTTCATTTTGCATCACACAGATCTCCTGCACATCAGCACAAACCAATGTAACTGTGGTGTTAAAAGCTTAATAATAAAGTTTAAAGTTAATCAAATTAGATAATAGTTGTATCAATAGTCATTGTAAAGGCCCAGCATAGTGTCTTCAGAGTATCTGCATGCATTTGTTTCAGCACTAGTGTTCTTCACTGTGAATTGCATGAAATGACCTCTGATTTGTAAAATTATTTTATACTGCCCCTAGCCGCTGTGTTCATCATACATTCACACAAAGCCCTAACTCATTACAGCTAATTGCAGTCTTCCATTTATTGCATATTCATAAAGTGTGAAATTAACTCGCCCTCCCACATTATTCTATTGGCAAATACTCAGTTGTGTGTAGCAAGAGGGAGTATAGTCACTCTCTTTGCTAAATAACCTCTCCAGATAATGAGACTAAACTAAAATACCACTCAAAGCATTGTGGGGCATACAGAACATTTCAGAAAGTGACTCAGATCCAGGATTTTGGTATGTCTCTGAAGGGTTGTGAATCTCCCGGTATTAGACTAGGCATCAACACATACCATGGAGTATCTTATGAGCCAGTATGATTACTCTTGCTTTTACTAGATCTTCACTTTTGGCTGGAGGGAGGACATCAGGCCAGGAGATCCTTTGCACACAAGGAAGTTCTGCTTTGATGCCATCTCTCAGAGCAGCCCTGTCACACTCTACGACTGCCATGGCATGAGGGGGAACCAGCACTGGAACTACCGCAAGGTAAGATCTTAGACAGAATTTCGCACTAATTTCACACCTGACAATTACCAAATGCAAGGAAGAAGATGCCATTGCTGACCATAAATAAAAGAAAACAATCTGTTCTGGCTTTAATTAGGTGCTTATTTATGGCTGCTTTCGTAAGAAAGCCTCTTCAAAACTTTATTAGAATTGGAGGAAAAAGCTTCCACAAATAAAGCCATAAAAGGCAGCCAGTGACTGAAAATTATACATAAAAATATATATGGGAAGGTTTTGTTCTGACACGCTTGGATGTATAAAAATAGTGGTGAAACTCAGCCACTCTGAATGAAGTGATATGTCTACTTTTAACAGCAACTGGCAGAAATCTGCTCTTTATTTCTCTATATAATCTGCTTCGGATGGCAAGCTTTTTTGACAAGTCATTGCTCTAAATGCAGCATGTTTCACATATTTGGTGAAATAAGGTGTGAGTTTAGCTGCATAGCTACGAGCTACATTGGCGCTTATTAGAGACATGAGCATGTGCTTTCATTTTAGCATCCACTCAGGTTTCACTGGCCTGGAGCATTCTGTAGAACATTCTGTAGAACATTCTGACATTATTAAAGAACAACAACAGAAATACAATCATGCGATTTCAGGTTAAAACCTCAATTTTATAACATCAAGGTTTTGCGATGCTGGATTTTTCAGCATAGTTCACATATATGAACTATGAACACATTTTCTAAGGAAAAAATAATTGGAAACTGAACAAAGAAGAAGCGCTATTTCAGTTTAATTATATGCACGTCAGGTGGACTGGAGATGTTTAATTGCCCCATAGCTTTGTCTGCCCTATGATAGACTGGTCCCGTTCAGGGTCCCCAACTTGAGCCCTCTGAGAGCTTGTATAGACTCCAGCACCACCTGTGACCCTAATCAGGACAAGCAGCTCAGAAAATGAGTGAGAGCGAGAAGATTAAACAACCAAGAGAAACTTTTGATTTCATTGCTGAATCCATTTGACAGCCTTTTAGATTACCTGATACCTTATGACCATTATCTTGCTTTACATAAAATGTTGTTTTTTAGGGTAAAAGTAAATACTGTGTTCAAGAAGCCCATGGTCTTCATCTCTGCACTTAAAATCCTGGATTTTGTGATTTCTGGAAGCAACCAGAACATATGATGCACCTAATTTGCCATCTAGAGTAATGTTTGCAGTGATTCCAGGGCAAGAAACTAACTGTGAGGTCAGGAGTAGAACTCTGGAGTAGGCCTCATACGCATGTACTCTATATCTAAATTCTGCAGGATGGTAAGTCACAAAAATATATTAATTTCAGCTGCACAAAGCTGAATTTCATGGGGATGCATTAGCAATAAAAAGATAAATGATGCACTCTGCTGATATACCTTGCTTTTCACATGTGGCACATAATAATAATACCAGCCTCTGATTCTTTGCTTTTCATGCCCCTTGCTCTGTGTGGTCAATAAAGTGTAACCCTTTTTTAGTGTAGCTTCAGGGCCAGGCTGGACCGAGTGGGTGTGTTATTACCACAGCTCCAGCAAAGCCATGCTTACTGCTCTGAGTCCACATTACAGTTTGCCATAAATAAGGCTTACGTGGGACCCACACTCTCCCGCCTTCCAGCAATATTATATCAGCGAACATCCAGCCGATTCCTCTCACAAGGCTTCAAGAGACCCACCAGAGAAATCATCACCATCATTGTTGGATAGGTCAATGACGGCACAGCAGAAAGGCAATATGCACTTGAAAGGACAGATGTTGGTCCTGGCAGTGGTGAAGCCTGAGGGGAAAAAAGAACTGTAAATCAGTCAGAGGAAAAAGCCAGAGAGGGCTGCAGCTGGAGCCCTGAGGCACCTCCTCCTCTTCTCTTGAATCCCAGCATTCCCTGGTGCCCCTGTATTCACCAACTACCTGTCTTCTTCCCATGCTCACTACCTCCTTCACCAAATGTATGAACCTCTGAGTGAATATGATTTCAAAGTTGTGTAATCAAGCAGTTAACATCCTACCATGCTCGTTTGCATGAAAAAGTTTTGGCCTGCCTCTTTTTTCTCTCTCTCTCTCTCTCCTTCCCTGTCTCCACCTTTTTTTTTTATCCTCCTTGCACTTTCTTCAGCTTCTGAGATTTCTCACTAGTTCAACTTCCAAGTTGGAACCATGAAATGAAGTCAGCTTTTCTGATTAGGGAGAGGGGGGGGTCGTTCTGGTTTTGGTTCTTCAGTCCTGGCACTGTAATCTGACTGAAGGGGGACTGGAGATAAGAGAAGGATTATACTGCTGCCAGAGTCACCGCCACTGTGTTTCTCCTTCACATTTATTTGTTTATTTTATTTGTTTATTTATTTATTTATTTTTGCTCCTTTCTCCCTCTCCTGGTTGCAGGATAAGTCTCTTTACCACCTGGTGAGCAGTGGTTGCATGGACTGTAGCCCTGCCGATAAGCGGATTTTCATGAACAAGTGCAATCCCCAGTCCGAGACGCAACAGTGGTTGTTCCAGAGAGTCAACACCACCATTCTGGACAAATTCAACAGCGCCACCAGCTCTTAGGATCCTGAGGCGCAGCCAGCCAGCGGACTGGCTCTTTCGCTGCTTAGCGAGGGGGGTAGATGTACTTAGTGTCCGAGCGTGGCCCCCTACCCCCCAAACCTCCCCATCCAAAGCCCACAAGGTGCAAGGTGCTGGATCAGACGAGGGAGGGAAGACTCGTTAGAACGGAAACTGGCACAGGGCCGAGCCTGTGAGACACAGGGCTGATGGGATACGTCAACACAGACACCCTGCAGGTCCAGGAGAAACTGTGCACAGTCAAGCTCTCCCTCTCTCGGTCTCTTTGTTTCTCTCTCTGAATCTCTGTGACTCTCTCACTCTCTCTCTCTCTCTCTCTCTGGAGACTAAGTTTGGGCCCCAGTCTCATCTAATACACTAAAATAAAAAGGCAGCATTTTGAGTAGCGAGTCAAGTGAACAAACGCTGCTACTCACTCTCTCTATATCGCATGGTGGACTTGTACAATACAGGAGATTGAAACTGACTTGCTTTTTAGTACTGCCATTTGTTTTTAAGGAAATTTGTTTAAACTGTATATTTATTTCTATTTATTTGGTAGTATCTTTCAGAGGGTAAGTTCTTATGTGTGTGATCTACTTCGTTTCACCATCTCAAATCAAGGAAGAGGCTTTGATCGGATTGAAATGAAATGTTTTGTTTTTTTTTCTGTTTGTGTTTGTTTGTTTTATCACTGCCCCATAATCCCTCACTGGTTTCTACCATCTACATTTTAAATAAACCAAAAATGAGTAAGAAATTGTGCACTCCAGTTATATACTCATATTGGACGATTTAGATTTTAAAATAGCTTTTCTCGTCTTATAATACAAAATGAGAGATTCTGTCCTCTGATATGATGGATGTGTTTTTAAAAGTGAGGATTTGTCTCTCTCTGCTGGATAGCTGCACACAGTACAGTGTTTCAGTCACGTGAGTTGGTGTGAACACACACACACACCAAACAGCTGCTGAGTTTTCATCTATTCATAATCTTTCATATCTGTAACCCAAACTAACTTAAATTTGGTGTAATTATGATTTGAGTAATTACACACATCAAAGAATCCCAACAAACCAGACTGAAGAAGCATGATCCTTCTAAGGGTTCAGCAGACTGAGGATGATGAAGCTGCTGATGTTTCCTGTCTGCACTCTGGATTATGCTGAAGGGTTTTTGTGAAATCACCATGGCTGGGAGTTGCTTCCTTTTGGGGGGAAAAGAAAACACAGAATGAGCAGTCTGTTCCACTAGATGTACACCAGGGGGCGCTCAACACCACAAACCATCATGCCTGAAAACCCCAGTCGTCCTGGTGGAATGTACTCAAATAAAATGGGTCAAATGTAATGTACTTTGGGATTTTTAAATGTTAATAAAGACTGCTTTGCTGCGCCACAAATCTCACAAACTTTAAAACAAAAGAGGTAGAAAAACACTAACCTTCTCCTGCCTTACTCAGAATAAAAAGGTCATGTCCAGGACACTTGAATCACCAGGTTTGGTGTTGGACACCTCTGCTCTGCAGCTATGTTGACTAGCTGGGAGATGGATCTTCTACCACTGATTCATTCAAATTTAGGACATTGTTTTCTTGCGTGACCACCTGAGATTTCATGCATTCAGGCTGCTAATGCAGAACCAGTTCTGGACTCTTCTTCACCTAACGTTTCCATTATTATGTCCAGACCCCATATGTGTCCATCAGTCCTGACCAGACTCATCAGGAGCTTCAGCATACAAAGCATTACAATCCTTTTTAATCTCACACACCTTCAGCCCAGTTAGAAGTGTGACATGAAAAAATGCCCAAGTGAAAACACTGCTTTTGTGACAGATTTTGTAATATAAAAGTTCTGAAGAGACAGGCATGAGACTTTTAACTAATAAGTGGGAAATAACTAGTCAGTCACAAGAAAAAGAATTCATTAAATTATATCAGTTGTACCGTTTCTTTATCTTTTTTTTTCTTGTTCTTGAGGATTTAGTACTTATCTACTTTTTTGGTCAAAGTTTTTAACTCAAGTTTTCTCTTGCATTTGATCAGTCGGTGAGCATTTACCCTTCTATTCACCTCTCACTCTTTAGATTTAGCTTAAAGTTAAAGCCTCTCTTCTACAAACGCTAAAGGCTGAATCTCCTTAGACGTTCCACTGCAGTCAGGCCATTCCCGGATCTTCTGGTCCAACGTTTACAAGCATGTGATGAAAGACCAGTTCCTCAACAATACATTAAAATAAAAGTATATAAATACATAACTACTATATATATATATATATATATATATATGTTTTCTTTTTTTTTTTTAAGTGATCATGGCCTTTGGGCTACTCCACCCTTTCCTGCGAACAGGCTTTACGCTGACGGCGTCATGGTGTCGTCTGCAGAGGGCAAAAGGGCACTACTGATCAAACAAGCCTCTAAAGTCGGCTACAGGTCTTGGCATATCCGTGTGTTTCTAACAAATATCCGTGTGTTTTCAGGTGTGTGAACTTGGGTGGGTGTGTGTGTGTGTGTGTGTGTGAGCTCAAGCAGGGCTGAGCGTAAACTCAGTGCAGGTGTATGTGAAAGTGCAAGTGTCCATTCTTCTCACTGTGAACCACAGCACAGCACGCAGTGAAACACAACGAAATTACACCTCTGCATTTAACCCATCAACACACACACACACTGACACCTCACATAACTGACCTGAACACTTTCAGGGCAGTGGTGGTCTAGTGGTTAGGTGGTCTAGTTGGCCACAGGATCGGAAGAACCTGGCATATACACACCCCTGAGATCATGATCACACCTGGGATGAACACGCACCTAAGTTTAGAACACAGTCACTCCTGGCCTCAACACACTGATCTCTGCCCTGGTTTGAGCTCACACACCTCTTCTGAACACACAGGCAATTCTGTAAGATTGTGGGTTCAAATCCCTTACCAGTAGGTTGCCCTGAGGTACCCTTGAGCAAGGTACTGTCCCTGTCACTGCTCCCTGGGTGTTTTCAATAGCTGCCCCCTGCTGCACGTGTGGGTGAAACGCAGAGGCTAAATTTTGTTGTGTTGTGCATGCGTTTCACAATGACAAGGGTAGTCACTTTCACTTAACATTTGGTATGAATACTCACACATGACCTGAACACACACAATCACACCTGACTTCAGTGCACACTCACATACCTGACCTGAACACTGCCACCTGGTGAACAGTCACACACTCAAACCTCATCTGAACACACATTCACACCTCATCTGACCTTAGCACTCACACCTGAAATCAGAATGGCCGCATGTGCAGCAAGGGCCAGCTATTGAAAGCAGGGAGCAGTGATGGGGATGGTACCTTGCTCAAGGGTACCTCAGGGCAACCTACTGGTAAGGGATTTGAACCCACAATCTTACAGAATTGCCTGTGTGTTCAGAAGAGGTGTGTGAGCTCAAACCAAGGCAGGGATCAGTGTGTTGAGGCCAGGAGTGACTGTGTGCTAAACTTATGTGCGTGTTCGTCCCAGGTGTGATTATGATCTCAGGGGTGTGTATATGCCAGGTGTGTGTTCAGGTCAGGTAAGAATGTGATCGCAGGTGTGTCCAGTGCATGTTCAGGTCATGTGTGTGAGCACACGTGTGTTCTGTGAGTGCTAATGTCAGATGAGCTGTGAGTGTGTGCTGATGTCAACTGTGTAACTGTTCACACTCGGTGTGAGTGTGTTCAGGTTCAGCGTGTGCTAAAGTCAGGTGTGATTGTGTCACGAGTGAGTATTCATACCAGATGTGAGTGTGTCAAGTCTGTAATGCGAGGTCATTGCATGCTCAGATCAGGTGTGTGAGTGGGCTGATGTCAGGTCAGGTATGTTAGTGTGTGTTCAGGTGAGCTGCGAGTGCTAAAGTCAGGTGAGGTGTGTGTGTGTGTGTGTTCAGGTCATGTATGTGAGTCTGTGCTGATATCAGCTCAGTGTGCAAGTGTGTGTTCAGACGGTTCATGCCAGGTGAGAGTGTGTGTGTGCTCAGCTGAAGTATGAGCGTGTGAAGTCAGGTGTGTGAATGTGTTCGAGTAAGTTGTGTGTGTGAGCTGATACGAGTGTGTGGCTATGTGCTGATGTGTCACTCAGACGGACATCCTGACGGACGGACGGGCGGACTGGCTGAGCTGATCTACAGCAGCAGGGCTGTGGTTCCTGGACTGGGCGCGCTGATTGAAGCCCGCGGCTCGGTTCTGAGTGAAACACGGGGCTGGATTCGGTGCCGCTCGGCTGAATCGGGTCTCCGGGCTCTTCATGTTCTCGGGAGAGCCGCTGGCTGCTGCTGTATCTGCGTCTCCCAGCCCGCCGCCGAACGATGAGGCTGAAAGTTGGGTTTATCCTCCGGAGCCTGCTGGTGATCGGCACGTTTTTGGGTCTGGTTCTGCTCTGGTCCTCGCTGTCTCCAAAGCCGGGCGACGACAACCCCTTCGCCAAACTGGTAAGACGACCTTCGACGAAAAAATTCTACTATATCGGGCTATTTTCTAAGAAAACAAACCGTGAAAGCTAGCAGCTAGCATACATGCTAAGTTCTCCAGTGGCGTTGTCATGGAGATCGCTAGCTTAGCCTCTTAGCTAGGATGGGCTGCTTTCGTTTGGCCAATTCTATTCGGATGGGTTCTCTCTCTTTTAACGCACTTTTTGGGCCAGTGAAGTCCGTGAACAGGCCGGGGGAGCTCGGGGGATGCTCGGACGGGAAGAGAGAGGGCTGTTCGCCGACCAGGGACTCCTTTCGTGGCCTAATCTCCCACAAACACCACCAGACCGCCCTTTGTTTTCATGAAAACACTGCGAAAATGAGGGAACACACAGCTGAGAGATGTGTTTAACAGTCCCGTGGTGCCATACGGGCGATCTGGGCTCGATTATTTTGGTCTATATATAGTCTATATACATGCTCGATATATCGAATTATCGATTGCGATGCTGATACTTGGATAATCGATATTAAAAAGTCAGTGGAGGAGTCTGAGAAGCTGATTGGAAGGATGTGTGTTTGAGTCCCAGACCAACGTAAATCAGTTACGCTGATTTACCCATCTAGTGCTGGATCTCCTCCTCCTTCTTCATTCAGCTGCTCCTGTTAGGGGTCTCCTCCATCTCCATTTCTTCCTGTCATCTGCATCTTCCTCATTCACACCTGCATGTCCTCTCTCCCCACATCCATAAACCTCCTCTTTGTCCCTCCTCTTCTCCTCTTTCCCAGCAGCTCCATCCTCAACATCCTTCTCCTGATATAAACCTCGTCTCTCCTCTGGACACGTCCAGATCAATGCAATCCCGCTTCTCATCTCCAAAACATCTAACCTGTCCCTCTAATGTTCTCATTTCTAATCCTGTCCATCCTCGTCCTTCACAACGCAAATCTCAGCATCCTTAACTCCGACACCTCCAGCTCCACCGCCTGTCATTTCACCGTCTACAACCTGTATAGCATAGCTGGTCTCACTACCATCCTGTAAACCTTCTCTTTCACTCTTGCTGGTACCTGTCTGTCTCAGATCTCTCCTGTCACTGTCTCTGTCTTCTTGCAGCGGTTCCTGTGAGGGGTTCTTACAGCAGATCGCGTGTTTTGAAACAAAAGTGTCATTTTGTGTAGTTGAAAAAACTCTTGAAGTGTTGAGTGTTATTTTTACATATTAGATACAGAAACCTTTTTAAGGTTAAAGAAAATTAGGATTATAATTTTTGCCGATCATACATTAAGATCACGATTATTTCCAAATTTTCCAACAATTTTGGATGATTGATTGTCTTTGAAGAGAGTGAAGTTTTGTCATAGGTTCTAATAAGAAATGCATGAACGCTGTGTTTCACTCATGTTCAGGATTCAGTTCTACTCTGATAAACTGAAGCTGAAGGCACCGCTTCAAGGCCATCACAACAGTAAGATACGTAAATAGTCTTCACAGCCTCAACAGAAGAGATTAAAACCTGCCTCTGTCGATTTTTCTTTAAATGAAGAGATCTCAGTGTGACATTTACTTTTAGGCCACCACTGATGTTTACACAGTACACCGTAAAAACAATGTTCCTCCACCAAACACTTAAGTGCACATTCTGGAGCCTTTTCCAGGAAGGAGTGAAAGTCGTGTGGGAGGGGTGAACCGGGTCGTCCACGGTGCCGGTGGTTTGTGGTGAAATGTCCCACGTGGCAGTTTTGAGAGCAGCTGGTTAGGCAGGTCCAGGCAGTGCAGAGATGTTGGAACCGGTTGGTGGACCATCCACGTCTCTGCCCTTTTCAACTTTCAGGGCTAAAACGTGCTCGTTCTCTGTGTCGGGTCCAGGATCAGCAGAACGTTCATTCATTCATTCATACTTGCATCAGTTCATTCATTTATGCATCCAATCATTCATTCATTCATTCATTCATTCATTTCATGTTGAAGGATTTTGGCAGAACTGAAAAAGGTTCACCCAGAAAATGCCTCACATTCCTTCAATGTAAGGGTTTTTTTTAATTTTTTTTTGTAAATTCCAAAAATATCCCAAAATTGATTATCCAGGAAAGATAATCAGTCCCTCATTTACTCTTGCCTGAGGTTATGTCGTTAATATGGAATGCTGTTATTAATCCAGTGTTACTTTTGTATTTTTTTTTATTTATCATACCACTGGATATGCAGATAGATTATAAAGTCATCTTTTTTTTGTTTGTTTGTTTATTTTTCTAGGAAGGGCGAGATGAGCCGAATCCTGTGCCTGACCTTCACGACGGAGCAGCTGATCAGTTCAAGCCAGTCGTCCCGTGGCCCCACGTGGAAGGCGTGGAGGTGGACCTGGACTCCATCCGGCAGAGGAACGGTGGAGACAAGCTGAACCCGAAGCTCAGGGTCCAGGATCAGCAGAACATCATTCAGAAACAGTACATCACTTTCAAGCCCCACACTAATGCATACTCGGACCCTGTGCTGCGCAGGGGGAGCCTGGGCAACTTTGAGCCCAAAGAGCCAGAACCACAAGGGGTTCCTGGGGGTCCAGGCGAGGGCAGCAAGGCATTCGTGCTGGGAGAGGAGTACAAGGACGCGGTCCAGGCCAGCATCAAGGAATTTGGCTTCAACATGGTGGCCAGCGACATGATCTCACTGGACAGAACCGTTGGAGACTTGCGGCATGAAGAGTGAGTATGACGGTGGAGAGTGGGTGTGTTGGGGCTTTTCCACGTTGGGGTGAAAAGTCAAAATTGCAATATCCTGAACATTTTACACAGCAGAGCTTCCTGTGAATATGTTTTTATTTCCTTCACATTATGAGCCGAGGCAGCGTGTGGCCTAGTATTTAGGGACGAGGCCCTGGAATCAGAAAGTTGTAGGTTCAAACCTCAGACCAGTAGGTTGCGCTGAGGCGCCCTTGAGCAAGGTACAGTGGCCATTACTGCTCCCCGGGGGCTTCTGTGCATCTGGCCCCTGCTGCACGGTGTGTGTGGTGAAAAGCAGAGAATGTATTTGGTTGCGTCTCACTGTGGGCTGTGTTCACAATGACAGAATAGTCACTTTCACTTCACTTTTCACTCTAATAATATCCTTTATATAAAGTATGTTTTAAACCGTTTCTATATTCTATATCCTCTTAATAATAATAATTATTATTATTATTATTATCATTATTATTATTATTTATAAGGTCTGAAGAATATCCTTTTAGGCCATAACAAACCAGCACTTATCAGACTTCAACTGCAGTCAAAACATGAACAAACTAGGTGTATTTGCCTACTTGACCCTGAATGTCGCTTTATCTTGTGGGCTGCAGAGTTCAGGTTGCGTTCACATTAACTGGGTATAAACTGGTTTATTGCGGCTCGTTACCACACCTGTTGTTAAGTTGGTCGTTTTTCTCTTGGTTTGGCTTTAAAAGTGACACGTTGCCCACAAGGGCGTCCTAGGAGTCTAAAGGGTTAAAAAAAAAAGAGCTTTGCAATACTAAACAAGGAACTAATGACCAAGGAACAAATGCACAAGTATTACAAGGGTCATGTTTCGAGATGGAAATGCAGAAGCAGGGCAACGTTCTGATCGGTCAGAGATAACATTTACATTTACAGCATTTAACAGGTGCTCTTATCCAGAGCGACTTCCGGTTCCTGATTACGGGGACAGGGTTGTGCTCAGGTACCCAGTGGTGGTGATGCTGGAGGTGGGATTCAAACCTGCAACCTTTTGGTCCCTATGCAAGTATCTTACCACTAGAACACCACCACCACATACATGGCGATCATTATCGTTTTTATGATCAATTATATCAAATCATTCTTTTCTTATAGTTATTGTGAAGTTGTCGGTAATGAGAATTTAAATGTTAAATATATCTTCTTTTTTTTTTCTTGTTCCTTCTCCATTTTAACTTATCTGATATCCGAAAATATCATGCATTGTGAAAATGTATTGAAGTCTGTAGAGATATTTCTGACAGCCCCACCTCTGATGACGTTCTTAAAGATGAGCCGTAAATGTGATCAAGGTTAAAGTTTGGTGGGTCCTTAAAGAGCCGTACCGTGTCCAAAACGCCTCCAGAAGCTCAGCCTGGTCATAAAGATTGCAGCACAAAATAAATAAGCCATAGTTAATTGGAGGATCCTTTGCAGACAAGGGCCCTCATGGTGTTTATAAACAAAAGAGGGGTTTTTTGTTGTCCATCTGTTGGGAGATCAGCTTGTTTGAACCCAGGTGAGATGTGTTTGCAGACACTCTTCAACCACATCAAGTGTCTGAGAGGTGACAGACATCCCGCTCTAACTGACGCCCTCCTGACTTGGCTTCCTGCTGTTGCTGCAGGGAAACATCTGAAACTGAGGTTTCACTTGATGTGGTGTTCCAGTTACAGACTCTGCTTCTCAGACAGACATCAAGCCTGATTTACTGGATGTGGTCAAAGGACAAAGTGAAGGAGTGCTGAGAGTGAGCAGGGAACACACTAGTGCCAAACCCCAGTGATCTGGGCTCGGAGACTAGAGCTGGTAGTAGGAATAGCACTGCTGCTACTGACATTACTGACACTAGTGCTACTGCTACCGACACTGCTGACACTACTACTACTACCACTGACACTACTACTGCCACCACTACTGCTACTGACACTACTGCTACTACCACTGCAACTGACATTACTGACACTGCTACTACTGCTACTGACCCTACTACTACCACTGACACTACTACTACCACTGACACTACTACTACCACCACTACTGCTGCTGACACTACTGCTACTACCACTGCTGCTGACACTACTGCTACCACCACCACTACTGCTGCTGACACTACTGCTACTACCACTGCTGCTGACACTACTACCACCACCACTACTGCTGCTGACACTACTGCTACTACCACTGCTGCTGACACTACTACTACCACCACCACTACTGCTGCTGACACTACTACTACCACCACTACTGCTGCTGACACTACTGCTACTACCACTGCTGCTGACACTACTGCTACTACCACTACTGCTGACACTACTGCTACTACCACTGCTGCTGCTGACACTACTACTACTACCACTGCTGCTGCTGACACTACTACTACTACCACTGCTGCTGACACTACTACTACTACCACTACTGCTGACACTACTACTACTACCACTACTGCTGCTGACACTACTACTACCACTACTGCTGCTGACACTACTACTACTACCACTGCTGCTGACACTACTACTACTACCACTGCTGCTGACACTACTACTACTACCACTACTGCTGCTGACACTACTACTACCACTACTGCTGCTGACACTACTACTACTACCACTGCTGCTGACACTACTACTACTACCACTGCTGCTGACACTACTACTACTACCACTACTGCTGCTGACACTACTACTACCACTACTGCTGCTGACACTACTACTACTACCACTGCTGCTGACACTACTACTACTACCACTGCTGCTGACACTACTACTACTACCACTACTGCTGCTGACACTACTACTACCACTACTGCTGCTGACACTACTACTACTACCACTGCTGCTGACACTACTACTACTACCACTGCTGCTGACACTACTACTACTACCACTACTGCTGCTGACACTACTACTACCACTACTGCTGCTGACACTACTACTACTACCACTGCTGCTGACACTACTACTACTACCACTGCTGCTGACACTACTACTACTACTACTACCACTACTGCTGCTGACACTACTGCTACTGCTGCTGACACTACTGCTACTACCACTGCTACTGACCCTACTACTACCACTACTACTGCTACTACCACTATCTGACATTACTGACACTGCTACTACTGCTACTGACACTGCTGACACTACTACTACCACCACTACCACTGACATTACTGACACTGCTACTGACACTACTACTGCTACTGACACTGCTGACACTACTACTACCACTGACATTACTACTACTGCTACTGACACTGCTACTACTACTACCACTACTACTGCTACTGACACTACTACTACCACTACTACTGACATTATTGACACTACAAACACTACTGACACTACCACTACCACTGACATTACTGACACTGCTACTGACATTACCACTACTACTGCTACTGACACTGCTGACACTACTACTACCACTGACATTACTGACACTGCTACTACTGCTACTGACACTACTACTACTACTACTACCACTACTACTGCTACTGACACTACTACTACCACTACTACTGACATTACTGATACTACAAACACTACTGACACTGCTACTGACATTACTGACACTGCTACATCTGCTACTGACACTACTGCTACTGACATTGGTGACACTACTACCACTAACGCTACTACTGCTAGTGACACTGCAAACACTACTGACACTGACACTATTAATACTACTACTACTAATAATATAATAAAAATATCCTTAACCTTTAGCATTGTCACCATATTATTATTATTATTATTATTATTATTATTATTATTAATGATCATGTGTTTTATTTGTAGCCATTATAAAGACATGTAAGAAAATAACATTTGAAATTTAAATACAGTATCTGAGAGGTGATGGACATCCCCCATTTCATCTCCCTCCTTCACCAAGCACTCGCTATTGTGTCCATTTAAGATCAAACATCTGCCACACCTGCTTTCCAAACAGGTTTCTTTCTCTGACGTGGCAATAGTGCACTTTAACAAAGGTATAAGAAGGTTGTCTTTTCTCAGTGCAGCCATTTAAAAGCACTTTGATTCCCGTTCTCCCTGGAGCAGGATGTCCTGCTCACCAAACTGAGGTAACTGGCGAGTGGAAGTCACGGCAAAAATCATAATCCTGATCAAGACCGCTCTTTGATTTTAGGAATGTCATGCCTTTATTGAACTTGTCTAATATTCTGATCTTTACATTGAAGAAAAAAAAAAGCAAATAATACATACATACATTTATAAAAATGAGATTTAAATGAATCTAAATAAATAAACTTAAATTATTACACCATGGCAGAGTTAAAATACTGAGGTTTGTGTTGGGAGGAACGAAGATGGGAAGGATTTGGAACAAGTAAATTAGAGGGACAGCTCAGGTGGGGAAGTTTGGAGACAAAGTCATAGAAGCTGCATTGGACGAGGATTGTTTCGGGAGAAGGATGCTGAGGATGGAGCTGCCAGGAAAGAGGAGAAGAGGAAGGACAAAGAGAAGCTTTATGGTTGTGGTGAGAGGGGACATGCAGGGGGTTGGTGTTAAAGAGGAAGGTGCAAAGGACAGGAAGGAATGGAAACACATGGTCTGCTGTGACAACCCATAACGTGAGGAGCTGAAAAGGAAAAAAAAAAAAAGAAGACAGAAGTGAAAGTGAAAGAAAGTGTCAGCTACTGCAACAGTAATCAGCGATCCTCTTAGAAGTGTAACTTTTACGGAGTTCAGCTCCAACTCATGTCCTCCACGCCTTGTCCCAGAAGACTTGATTGGCAGGAACAGGTGTGTCCAGCTTGAGCTGTGGCGTGACTCTGACAGGCGTAGGGACCTAGGGGAGTGTGTAAGTGAAAGTGAAGCGAAAGTGACTGTAGTTGAAATTACAGCTCACAGTGAACCGCAACTCAGTGCTTCTTTGTATTTAGCCCACACACATCGTGCTGCAGGGGGCAGCCATATCCAGCACCCAGAGAGCTGTGATGGTGACAGTACCTTGCTCAAAGGTTCCTTCGGGTAACGTACTGGTCTGGGTCTCAAACCCACAGCACTCACATCACAGGGTAGTTCCTAAACACTAGACCACCATTCTTTGGATTATATTAGTTCCAGAAACCTAGAAATGCACCTCTGCTACCGTGATTGGTCAGGATGCTCACAGCATGCAGTAAAAACAAGTTCTGATTGGTTTGAGCACATTGCATATTGCAGCCTTCTCTTAAAACTGGTTAATAACAATTAAACGTTTCAGTATGTAGTCTAGTGGTTTACATCGGATTAACTGTTCATATGAGAAAGTCTGAGATGGGTAGACAGTCGACAGAATTAAAGGATCTGCTCAACCTTTAGAGGTTCTGTGGAGTCCATGCCTCAATGTGGGAAGTCAGCACCTTTATTAACTCTTATTTTCATCACACCATTCCTGAACGTCGCGGTGTTGCAGGGAGCATCACCCTGCTGAAAGAGGACCATCATCGTTAAGCACGGCACACAGTGAACCACAATAAAATTCAACCTCTGTTTTTAACCCACACACACTGTGCAGCAGAGGACAGCTATTCAAAGTGCCCGGGGACCAGTGATGGGGACAGTACTGTGCTCAGGAGTACCTCAGGGCAACCTACTTTTCAGGAATTCAAACCCACAGCCTTCAGATCCTGGGGCCTAGTCTCTAAAGTCTAGACCAGCGCTGCCGCAATAGTATTACAAAATGTTTAGAACAAACACAATTTTCATAAAACAACTTTATTTAGAGCAAAGATATCCATCATGTGAAAAAAAAGAAAAGAAAGATTCCCCCTTAAGTAACCCAAGCAACAAGTCCATCCATCCGTCATTGGAGCCACTTATCCTAATCACTGGGGGTTTTTTCCCCGGGGGGCAAAAGAGGCCGAGATCTGAAAGCATTTGCTTTGACAGGTGTGCAGCAATAAAGAAATCTGACGAGGGCAAATACTTTTACAGCTCAATGAAAGGCCATTAGCTGAACACATTATTAGAATTAAGCTAGAGGCTAAAGGGTTGGACATTAGTTGCTGGCCATTTGGGTAAACTCTCATTTAACCTTCTGTAGCGGTTTTCTCTGTATTCTTTTATCGAGTTGTCATCAGTTGTGTCATATGTACTGGTCATATAGGATCAGAATGCAGTTTCCCTCACTTCCCAATTCATACATATACAAATACTTTAGACATCAAGGGGATAAACATTCCTTAAAAGTTTGAATGTAACCGGGGGTCTCGGGGGAGCAGTAGCTGCACAGATCCACAGTAAATTTTAAAGATGAACGTGGGGCAGGACTGCTCAGAGCCGGCAAAGGAATGAAAGCGTCATCATCGTATATTTTCCTCTGTAGAATCTTTTGCCAGCCCGTTTTTCCTGTTCTTTTATATTCGTATTTCATATTTTAAATTCCAGCGTCTGCATTCTCACCTGCACGGTTTTCATTGTTACCATTCTGTTTATTTTGAACCTCCGGCATCACATGCAGAAACTGGCCTGCCAGGCTCTGCACGGCCGTCGTTGGTGCGCGTGTTTGTGATCGTACTGGGCTGCGAGTAGAGTAGGTGTTGTGTCGAGCAGATGTGGCAGCCTGTTCATTTTCTGCAAATGGGCACCTCGGCCTAACAAAGAGCTCAAATCCCAACAGCAAACGGAGCAGCTTTATTGGTGAACTCTGGACCGTAGCTGGACATCAGCCAGGCCTGAAACAAAAGGCCCCTTTGTTGAGCAACCTCTTTTATTCACGTTAGAGGTGTAATTCCGGTGCGCAGGCTGCAGTGGGTAACTGCTGGTAGAGCTGAAGGACCGCCCGTGTTAGTTGGGACGTACAGTCGATGCACTGATCTGATAATTACGCATCAACTTCCGAATCAAAAGCCTGATTGGTTGTGCAGTGCTTGAAACCAGAGTAAGATACTTGATAAATCACACCTTTAATTCTGAATTAATCCATCAGCTCACTAAAACTACCGGGGCAGCAGTGGTCTAGTGTTCAGGGACGAGGCCCCGGGATCTGAAGGTTGTGGGTTCGTATCCCCGACCAGAAGGTTACCCTGATCACGTTTGAGCTGGTATTTTATTCTTCTCGATTTAGTGCCCTGCGTAGGGAGAAGGGATCCGTTTGAGACCGAGCCCCAGTGTGGGAGGAAATGGGAAAGGGTTTCATATGTATTTTCATTCATGTATTGTCATTCTCAGATGTTTTTATCAGGTGAGGATCTACATTCAAAGTTTGGTGACATTTTACTGCAAGAAAGCACTTCAAGTGGTGTGTGGTTGCTCAGAAAAATATATTCATTTCATTTGTGAAATTGATTAGATGTGCTTTTTTTTTTTTTTTTTTTTTTTTTTTTTTTTTTATACCCATCTTCAATTTATTCCACTTTTTATTCAAGTAAAATGAACCAAAAACTTGGCATATTGGTTGTGTTGCAAAGTTCTGCCATTTTCAAGCAAAATAATGAAAGCTTAGCATATTCTTATGGCTAAATTACAGTGATTTGGCTAATTAGCTAAATTTTAAAAAGAAAATTAGAGTTTTTATTGCCTGTTTGCAAGTTTTTGTGCCTCAGCTGTGTAAGGAGCTCCATTTGACCCAACGGTATGTTCCACTTTATTATTATTTTCTAAAAACAATCTTAGAAAAAAGTGTATTTATTGCCAAAGAATTCAAATCATGATTTTTATGGAGTTGAATCACTGTGAGATCAGAGATTTACACCCTTCAGTCTTAATGTAGGCTTTACGTGTTTGCCAGAAGATGGCACTGTCTGCTAAGCCATTACGATTTAATCTTTTTTTTTTTTTTTTTTTTTTTTTGTGACATCCTGCTTTTTAACCGAACCTGAGGACCTTCATCCTCAGACTTACACACCAGAACAATCTTACCTATCATTTATTTATTCAGATTCATCTGCTGGTAGATGATGTCAGGAGTGTGTGTTGTGCAAAGCAAAAAAATGCATGTTTATCTTTGGTGGGTTTTATTAAATAAGTGAGTTTTCATTCCTAGTCTACCTCCTCAGCAGAGGGGACGGGCGATGGTCCTCGTCTGCATGTGCTCAGCGCTGTGACTGAAAGAAAAAAGCAGCCATTTCTCCATGTGACCAGAATAAGTGGCTCTGATTCTCATGCCTCATCAATAGAGCAATCACAGCTTTGTGTGTGTGTGTGTGTGTGTGTGTGTGTGTGTGTGTGTGTGTTCAATGGGTTCATATAATTTCAGGACAGAAATTTCCTTTAAAAAAAAGTTTTTAAAGATTAAAAAAATGAATGACGTTATAAAAAGGTTCAAAGCGTAGTGTATAAATCGTTTATAAATCGCGATCCTTATATTGCAAAAGGCTTCAGGAGAGGAGCCTCTAACCAATCAAATCAGCCGAATCGAGGAATTTAGACAACAAAAGTCAAATTATTTTGTCCCTGAATATCTGAATATCCAGTGTTTTCAAAGGGTCCAGATTTTACACTTTTCTTCTGTTTCATTTTTCCAGTTTAATTTTTACATTTTATTTTAATAAAAGTTGCCATTTATGTGGGTTTGTGCATCAAAATCTAACTATAAAAATATAACATGCTTTTTCAACTTCATTAGAATCAAATCAGGCTGACATATTTAAATGATCATTGAGCTCTTCTGATTGGCTGCCCTGATCTGAAACATTGACAGTATATTTAAAAGCGATGAAGATCTTTTAATATACCGAAAGGCATTGCTAGGGCAGTATACACACAGAACGTATGTGCATGTGTGCGTGTGTGTGTGTGTGTGGTGTGTAATGAACCTGCAGTCTGAAGGGACGTTATCCTCTGGAATGCACTGGAGCTCCATTAGGATTCCTGTGGTGCTCTGTAAAGCCACAGCTTGGGCAACAACACCACTGACCTCACTCCAAAACAGGAACTTTTCCCACACACACACATGCACATTTCCATTCCCCAATCTCACACTCCTTCTTTCTCTCACTCACTTCTCTCAGATTATATCTCAGGTTGTGTCCATCTTTAACAGGTCGTGTCCACATTAGGTGTTGTCCTGGCCTTTGCAGTGCTGAAATCCCACAATGCTTCAGTATGCAGATGAGCCCTCTAAACCATCAGCTCATGTTAAAACATGTTGGTATTTGTCAAAAAAGTGCACCGATTAAACCTGACTGGTTTGGTGAATGGCAGGTTTTTAGGCGGAGATGTGTGTTGGAAGGAAACTCCTACAAACAGAAAAGCTCGTAACTAAAACTGCAGCCATTTCATAAGTGAAAGTGAAAGTGACCCTTCGTCATCGTTAAAACACAGAACACAGCGAACCTCAACCAAATGCAACTGCATTTAACCCACACACCACAGCAGTGGGCAGCCGTATCCAGCACCCGGGGTGCAGTGTCTGGGACGGTGCCTTGCTCAAGAGTGCCTCAGGGCAACCTTCAATCCCACAACCCTTCGATTGTGGGCTCTAGTTCCTAACCACTCGGCCAAGGCTGCCTGGTAAATAAAGTCAAAAAAGAAATGAGATCACTGTTACCTAAGATTTGGATTGAACAGCTGCTGTGAGTTGAAAAAAATGTAAACTTTTCATGACTGACTGAAAAATGTCCTCAGACTTCTGAAACCACCATGTTTTTCAACCATTGCTTTTCCATTATGTCATCAGCTCTGCCTTTAAACTGGAATCAAAAGCAAGAGTTGCATTTTCTGGTGGAAAAAACTAAACGCAGCTTCAGATTGTGAGCTCTGAGCATCAGGATCCATCGCATTTCCATATGAGCTTCTGTGGGTTCTTCATAAATCAGAACACTCCATCAAAAGGAGTTTATTCAGCTGTTCGTTTATGAAAGTTTTGCAGAGCACATCGCAGTCCCAGTATTCTCACAGCGCCGGGAGTTTTGTTCCTGCTTATAAATATAGCGGTGGTCTAGAGTTTAGGGAGTTGGCCCCCAGAACGGAAGATATTGGGTTCGAATCCCTTACCAGTAGGTTGCCCTGAGGTACCCTTGAGCAAGGTACCGTCCCCCGTCACTGCTCCCTGGACGCTTTCAATAGCTGCCCCCTGCTGCACGTGTGGGTAAAATGCAGAGGTGTGATGTCATGGTTTGCTGTGTTGTTCTCACAATGACGAGAATGGTCACTTTCACTTACACTTCACTTACATGAGCAATTCAGAGGCAGCATAATTAGTAGGTCATGGGTTTGAGTCCAGTAGGTTGCCATTAGGAACGCTTGAGCAAGTTACCGTTCCCAACACTGCGCTCCGGGCACTGACTGTATGGCTGACTGCTGCTGCACTATGTGTAGAGTGGGTTCAAGGCAGAAAAGCAATTGCAGTTGTGGTGAACTATTTACTGTGCTCAATGACAGTCATTTTCTCTTTCACCTGCGATTTTTAAATGTTTTTTTTTTTGGCCACAGTAAATTTAGACTTAGAAGGTTTTCAATTTAGACTTGTCTGCACTTGTTGCCCCGTGTTGTGTCTTATGTTGTCTTGTGTCTTGTCTTGTGTGTAGCACCAGGGTCCTGGAGGAACGTTATTTCGTTTCACTCTGTACTGTGTATATGGCTGAAATGACAATAAAATCCTACTTAACTTGACTTGAGAAACCTTTTATAGCCATCATACCACAGTACAATGGAATTACAAAGCAGCTAGACCTTCCCAAATACCACAAATCCAACATACAATCTCATATTTGTATGAATAAGTCTAGAAAAATTGAAAAAGGGCTGTCTTTGGATCAGTAGATCATCAAAGCAACTCGTCAAGATACCAAGCACACCTTGAATATTCCACCTGCTGAAGCGGAGCCAATTCCTTACACCGTCACATTCTGATGACCGCGATCATACACATCGTTATCCTAAAGTCACGTATTCGGTGCTCTTTGGAAAAGCATTCATTCGGTTCCAGGCCTGAAGGAGCTTTGGCGGCATCGTTCATGGAGTCCGTCACCTGCAGCCCTGAGCCATCGTTACAGTTTTCCTTCTAATCTTTCATCACCAGAGTCGCTCTAGCAGGTCTGCAATTGTAGAGCAGCTAGCATATCTATTTCTCATTCACACACACACACACACATGAAACGCTAATGCACCACTCTTTACATCAGTCCTTTATTTCCTGCAATGCCCACTTATATTTCTTTTTCACAGGATTTAACCAGTAATGGCTCATTTTATGAAACAAGAACTGCTTTCACTTTGCATCACAACCTGGTTCACACAAGCTGTCATTTCTTTTGCTTTTCTTCTATAACACAGTAATATAAATAATATAAAAGGGCACGTGTCATTTTTAAATGTTCCCTGAGATCTTTTAAACCACGTATACCCGAAAACCATTATTAAAAACATTTATCCATTTTCCTGAGCAGTAAGACATGATTTGCTCAGAAAAGAAAAGATAAAGTCCTTCGGATTAGCTAGTTTGATAATCCAGTGCCCGATTTGTCTAATCTGGCTTTTAATAAATGAATACGTCGGATATTGCTCTT
Source organism: Hepsetus odoe (assembly GCA_017165825.1). Taxonomy (NCBI): domain Eukaryota; kingdom Metazoa; phylum Chordata; class Actinopteri; order Characiformes; family Hepsetidae; genus Hepsetus; species Hepsetus odoe. Next base: position 30,632,322 of record CM029367.1, read on the forward strand.
GAAGTTTGTGTGCGGCAGTATTGTTTATTCTTCTGGTGATTTTCACATGCAGAAACACAGCACTCACTGCTGAGAAAAGATAAATTACATAAAGTGAAAGAGGGACCTTCGCTGGAACTGGCTTAAAATAGAATAAGTGTGCATTTCTCTCTCTCTCACCATGTCACCGCCCAGGCTGGGTCTTGCTGCAGGCCGTCTGAGCCCGGCGAAATCAAATGGACTCGTCCCAAAGACTCCTGCAAGGAGAGCCAGTGTGTGTGTGTGTCGTTTAGAAGATTAGTCCAAGGGCTTTGCCTCCTTTCTAGAGCCATGAGTGGCTCAGACACATCCCTTTAAAGACTTAAAGGGGAGAGGATGGAGCAGAGGGAGGGGGAGGATTTCCCTCTGGCTCATTACTAAAGCACGAATCTGGGATCTGTACTGAAATCGTACATCAGCAGCAGTGTGTAGTCGAGATTCAGGCAGAAATAAGTAGCGATAAACAGGTGCACAGCAACAACCTCAGACCTAGAAAATCTTCCTCTTCTGCTCCCGTTCAGGGGACGCCACAGCAGATCAACCGTCTCCATTTCTTCCTGTCCTCTGCATCTTCCTCTTTCAAACAGACTACCTGCATGTCCTCTTTCATCACATCAATAAACCTCCTCTTTAGCCTTCCTCTTTTTCTCTTTCCTGGTAGCTTCTGGGCAGCGGTGGCCTAGTGGTTATGGCGTTAGCCACATGATCGGGCGCTTTCAATAGCTGCCCACTGCTGCACGGGTTTGAGTGTGCATGGGTTAAATGCAGAGGTCCAATTTCGTTGTGGTTCACTGTCTGCCGTGACCTCGCAATGACAAGGGTTGTCACTTTCACTTTCTTCCTCAACATCCTCGTCTCTCCTCCGGACATGTCCCAACCAACGCAACCTTGCTTCTCTAACTTCGTCTGCAATTGTCAAACCTGAGCTGTCCCTCTAATAAGCTAATTTCTAATGCTGTCCATCCTCGTCACACCCAACGAAAATGTCAGCATCTCTGACACCTCTTTGTCTTTTCATCAGTGCTATAGAGTGTCTCCAACCTCTATAGCATAGGTGGTCTCACAACCATCCTGAAAACCTTTCCTTTCACTTTTGCTGGTACCCGCCTGTCACGGATAACTCCTGCCATTTGTCTCCACCCATTCCAACCTGCCTGCACTCTCTTCTTCCACACTCGCTAAGTATTTAAATTCCTCAAACATTGTCACCTCTATCCCTGCATCCTGACCACTACACTTCCTCCTTTTCATTCATACTGTATTGTCTTTGTCCTATTCACTTTCTTCTTTGTCTCTCCAGATTTTCTTCATGCTGCTCCCTGCTCTCGCTACAGATCACAATATCATCAGCAAACATCATTGTCCTGTCTAAGCTCGTCCATCAACTTGTCCACTACTATTGCAAACAAGAATGGGCTCAGTGTTGAACCTTGATGTAACTCAACCTCTACTTTAAATGCATCCGTCACTCCTACAACAGATCTCACCACTGTCACATTGCCCTCATACATATCCTGAACTACTCTGACCTACTTCTGTCACTCCTGACTTCTTCATACAAAACCACAACTCCTTTCTAGGCACCCTGTCATCTGCTTTCTCCAAGTCCACAAAGGCACAATGCAACTCCTTCAGACCTTCTTTATATTTCTGCATCACTTAAAAATAGACCTATAAATCAGGTGTGAGAAATCTGTCGAAAATCAAATGAAATTAGGGTTTTTCTCACTCAAACAATTTGTATAAATGTTTATATTCAGCATTTTACACACCATACAGCCATAGCTGTCGACTCTCTTGGTTTAAGGTGTGGTCTCGTCACTGAGAATGTGAAAAAAGTTAGTTTTGCAGAATGCTGGCATTGTGCTTTGTCTTCACATTGACCACAAATTTAATGGTCTTTTTTGGCCATTACAGCCCCTCAAATCAGCATAGTGTGTTCACTTTGCATCCCAGTGCTTAAACAGAATAAATAAAAGATGATAAGCAAATTCAGCAGCTAAACACTGAGTCAAAGAAAAAAAAAAAAAGAAAAATTAAAAGAGCATTTCATTTTCCTCAAACCAGATTAGATGTTTATTGTCCACCCCTAAGAGAAATGCCATTTGACTTGCAAAACACATTTGTGTATTTTAACGGCTAACAGTGTCCTCAAAGTTTAGACACCTTTTAGGGCCCTACATTTCTACTAGAATACAATCATTCACTAATTGGTTCAATGTGAACCTGAATTCTGTGTTGATATAGCAATATGAAATCATGGCTATTAGATCTGACAAATATCAAGCATAGAGATTATTTGTCATATTGGAATCATTTGGATTAGACCAGTCCACTCTTCCATGTGAAAGCCTGACATATTTTACCTCTAACACTGGTCACCCCAATAATGTGACATTAGGCATGTTTGAAGGTACCAGTTGATTAAATCTAACTCATTACTCCTCGTATTTTTTATATAATATGCATGCACCTGGCATGTGCTTTTTTTGTGTGTTTTTCCAGTTCCCAGGTGGTTTAGAAAGAGAATTTGCAAACATGCTACACAAGCTCAAAACACACACAGAGAAAACACTCAACGAAACCACCACAGGACTTTACAAAGACGTCCTGTACTGAGCCTTAATGTAATAACCTGGACTGTGTGTTTATGGAATCACTCAGTGACTCTCAGCAAGTAAAGTAAATCTCTCTCTCTCTCTCTCTCTCTCTCTCACTCTCTCTCACTTTAAGCCTGATGTCTGATGTTGTTCTGCCCTATATGACCCAGAAAGTCCCTAGCACTACTCTATATTACTTACTATCTCTCTCTCTCTATCTGTGTGTGTGTGTGTGTGTGTGTGTGTGTGTGTGTGTGTGAGTGAGTGAGTGAGAGATGTGTTCGTGCTCAAACAAGCTAAAAATATCCACAGGCTATTGCAACCCCAGGGTTTAGTGCTGTCCCTGTCCAAGCTCTGCACACAACTGTTCAAGTGCTCCTGTTTGAGCATGTGGGCTCGGAGAGAGAGAGAGAGAAATAAGGAAATGTGTTGGGTATTGGTGTGTTCCACAGAAAGGAAATACTGAGCAAGCCTGCTGCCTTCCTGTCTCACAGATGGCCTCCACAGTAGGGAGGTCTGTGTGTGTGTGTGTGGGCACAGATCCTGTTACAGCAGCAGCAAATTCTTAAGTCTGTGGCATGTGGGTGTGTGTTTGCATAATTGTTTGAGTGTGCACATATAAACGTGGCCAGATGCTGTTATAGCACAAATGACCGATATGGCACCTTTCGGTCTATATACACACACACACACACACACACACACACACATATATAGAAATGCACACAAAAACTTTGCACTTTAAGGAGTTCTATCAGTGCTTATGCTTTTGAAATAAGCCTGATTTACTCTTTAAACAGAAGCATTCACCGTCCGTCCGTACAGGCTTCAAAAATGGCTCATTTTGAATTCATGAGGTCACAACCATGAGCACTTTTGCATATGAACTGCTCGCTCAGCCCACAGCAGCTCCGCTCCACCCATCCGCGTTAAAGTGAATGTGGTGTGTCGTTCCTGCAGACAGTCTGTAGTGAGAGGATTGAACGATGTGTTCTTCATGGCTGTCAGGAAGCAAATAAATATTTGTGATTACATACACTTATAAAAGGAGCATTTTTTGGTTTTTTTGTTTTCCCCAGAGGCCTGAGGAATTTATTCAGTAGTCTGGACAGCATTATAGGTCAAGCAGTCAGAAAAAGAGATAAAATAGAAAATGTATTTGATGTGTAAAACCATGCAGATGTTACAAATGAACGTGTGGGGAAGTCTGAGCTCTTTAGATCTGTATATTTGTCTGAACAGGGGTCATGTAGAGATGACGTTATGTCTAACCTCTGCTCTGTGTGTGTTCTGTGCTCAGGTGTAAGTACTGGCACTATGATGAGAACCTGCTGACCTCCAGCGTGGTCATCGTTTTCCATAACGAAGGCTGGTCCACCCTGATGAGGACTGTACACAGTGTGATCAAGAGGACGCCGCGCAGATATCTGGCAGAGATCGTCATGATCGACGATTTCAGCAATAAAGGTATCGTCCCTACACCGCGATATCAGAACTTCTTACACACGTTACATGAGTGTCTGTCTCGTGGAATCATAAACATAAACCCCACTAAGAGCTTTTCTGCGGATATTGTGGATACCATAATTAAAATTTAGATTTATTTTAGTAAAATTAAGTTGTCTCACAACTGGTTCACTGAATTTTTTACATTAATTATTTCATTTAACTGATGCAAAATGAAACCTGTTTGAAGTCATGCTCAATGATGCGTTTGTAATAATTGTCACCAGTTACTCAGTTATATTCAAATATATTATTAATAATAATAATAATAATAATAATTAACAATGCTGTTGTTGTTAATAATAATCATTAACAATGTTTATTATTATTATTATTATTATTATTATTATTATTATTATTAATGCATTTTCTCCATAAGTGCCTATTAGTACTCGAGTTTTTCACTTGCAGCTCTGAAAATGTTCAGTCTGCTTATCTAACATGGAGGTCTGATCTCTGTACCCTGAAAGCATGAAATGAATGGAAATTCCTCTGCTTCCACACACACACTGTGAACGGTGTGCAGTGAATTTATCCTCTGCATTTAACACAGACCGGTAGTGACACACACACACACACACACACACACACACACACACACACACACACACACACACACACACACACACACACACACACACGCACACCCCAGGAACAGTGGGCTGGATGCAGTTATGAGGTTAAGTGCCCAGGGGCACTTCTGCCATGAATGCAGGAGCAGGAACGCTCTGCTTACCCACACCCCCCCCCCCTCCCCCATTTGTCGTCTCGCTCCTGGGGTTTGAACCCACAACCCTCTGGTTGCATTAGTCCTCAGCTGCTCCAGTAATTTAGGGCTGCTGTCCTCACTTCCAATTTAAAATAATAGGACAATTTAAACTTCCTTTTTCGATTAAAAGCCCTCGGCAGAGTCATGCAAGCACAACTTCATGACCTTTTACAGGATTGCCCACTGGCAGGCCTTTAAAGCGGGGAAATTTGGCCTGACCATTTGAAAACACACCTTTTTTAACATATCTAGTTATTACTCTTTGAGGACCTCCATCTTTTTTATATATATATTCTAGTAATCCTTGTACAGAAGAAAATAGACTCTCCATTCTGCACATTCATAAAGCGTTTAAAAATTCTTTGACATCACAATGACTTTGTTGATGTAACTGTCCTTCGTTTTATGATGAAACATTAGGTCAACAAGTGGTGAGAAAGTGTGAAAGTGTAAAAGTGTGTGTAATCACAAAGGCTCCAGTTACTTGCTTGCCAGTATAATGACCTTTGCTGGTCCTGTAAAGTTAAACCCAAATCATGTGCTTGACTTTTCTCCTACATAAAAACTATTGTGTGCTTTTAGCTTTCCAAGCGAAGAAGAATCATCATTCCTCAAACAAAAAGACTTTTTACTGTTTTCACACAGTCACTCAGATCTGTTAAATGCTGCATCCCTTTCGTTTTAAGCAAACTGTCCACGAAAGAGTGTGACATATTTTGTTTATAGTGGATAAATGCGGTTCGTTCTCTGTCTCTCTGCCTCTCTGCCTCGTTCTCTTTATAGTCCATCTGAAGGAGAGACTAGAGGAATACATAAAGCAGTGGAACGGGCTGGTCAAACTTTACCGCAATGGCAAACGAGAGGGACTGATCCAGGCCAGGAGTATAGGAGCCCGAAAAGCCACTCTGGGACAGGTATCCTGTGTGCAGGAGTGAGAAAATGCAAAGGAGATTAATACTGTTATATTTTTCTTTATGTTACTATCACTATTTTCTCATTAATCAACAGTGTCAGGATAAAAGAAAGCCAGTGTCCTCCCTGGTTGCCATAAAATTTCACTGTGTTCAAATTCTATTGGCAAATCGAAACGTTTTGTATATAATCGATATATTTCAGGGTGATTAATAATAATGTGAATAAAAGACTTTGATAGATTATAGAAGTATCAGAGGAGTGGGCAGAAGGGCCCGTAGAAGTCTGGCTGAAAGGGGTTAAAAAGTACACGCATGTGTGATTTGCATTTGTTTTCATCTCACTCTTCTCAGGTGCTGATCTACCTGGACGCTCACTGTGAAGTAGGGGTGAACTGGTACGCTCCACTAGTGGCCCCCATATCCAAAGACCGGTATGACCTTTTCCTGCACACGCATGTCATATTTGCATTTTTATTCTTCGTTTTGCATCCCAATTAAACAGGTTTAAATATGCTTCTTGCTTAGAAATCATATTGTGATGTAACAGTGAGAGTGATGCTAAATGTAAGGAAATATTATCCAGCCCTAAGTTTAAAAAACCCACTCTGGAGGACGTTATTGATACCACATCAGTTGAATTATACTGAAAAATTTGCTTTTTGTGTATTCAGAATCACCGTAGGGCACATTCTGATAAAACCCAGATCATTATTATTTAAGTGTGTTGACTGTACACTATATTCTTGTTTGACATTAGCTTGGATTTGCGTAATCAGAGTCAGTTGTATCCCCCCTTTCCAGTTTATTCTGATAATGCCCAGATCATTTCCATTTGCATATGTTGACTGACTGTTCTTCTCTTGTTTGACATTAACTTGGATTTGTGTATTTTCGAATATTCAGGGTGTATTCGAGGCCGCACTACAAAGGTTTGCCTCATAACTGTTGCATGACGATGCGTGTAAATTCTGAAACGTAGCGACAGCCGTGCCTGAGGCCCTGGCAACTGTTTCCTGTTATTCCACGGTGTAACGTTGCTGCTGTGTTGTGTGGTTAACATTTGCAGAACCGTTTGCACAGTGCCTTTGATAGATTACATAGACGGCAACGATTATACAATAGAGCCCCAGCAGGGTGGGGACGAGGACGGGCTGGCGCGGGGAGCCTGGGACTGGAGCCTGCTGTGGAAGAGAGTGCCTCTGAGCAGCAGGGAGAAGGCTAAGAGAAAGCATAAGACCGAGCCCTATCGGTAAACACAGACCTGCAGGTCACCCAGAGCATGGTCATTAAACCCCACTCTCTTTTTCTCTCTCTCTCTCTCTCTCTCTCTCTCTCTCTCTTTCCCTTTCTTGTATGTCTCCCCTCTCCATCCCGTGGACGCGAATGTGTATGAATCCATCCATGTTATCATTGTTTTGTGTGTATGTGCATGTGTTCCCCCCCCCCACCCCACTCCACCCTCCATCGCTGGCTTTAGAACGGTGTGCACGGTGCCTCTCATTGACTCCATCAGTGGCCAGACTTACTCCATAGAGCCCCAGGGCGGGGGGGACGAGGATGGCTTTGCCAGAGGAGCATGGGACTGGAGCATGCTCTGGAAGCGCGTGCCGCTCAATAGCAGGGAGAAGCAGCTGAGATTAACTAGAACTGAGCCCTATCGGTAAATTCAAACCTGATTCCAAACTGATCGGGGACTTAAACCCATTTATAGATAATATTTGGTGCTGGGCTTCTGCTTTAAATCATCTTTACTTTCAAATTGCCTGTTGTTTTTTGAAATCACTCACCATAACGCGGCTAATAATCTTACCAGAAGCACAATGAGGCTGTTGCTTTAATTCTAATACAACGATCATAGACTTAACCTGAAATGACATCAATCAGAATTATAATATAATATTTCAGAATTGCTTTTCCATTTAATCCTGTCAGTGATGCGATCGTCTCCATCCTAACCCCCAATCACTTCGCTGCCTCGCATGAATGCCGGCATTCACTAACATATACACTGATTCAAAAGCATGATCGCTTCTGTGTCATCGGAAGCTATCAGGTGTGCAAAATCTGCCATGATGCCTTCATAATGAACTCGTTTTATCAATGGCTTATAACTTCCCATCATGTTTGTTGCTGCAAGGCATCATAACATGGTAGCGGATGGCTATTGCAGCGTTTCGCAGGCTCTATGGCAGGCCAGTGTCAAGTGAAAGCGCCCTTACACTAAGCCGTGGTGTTTTTTTTTGACATGCACAAAGCCTGGTCTAGGAGAGCAGTGAATTAAGCTCATGACTAGGCTTAAAATATGTCCAAAAAACACTGGGAAGTGTGAACTTGGCTAAACACAATGTGCACTTGTCTGTGTTTATGTCTGTGAGGGTATTTTTGGTGTTTTCCTGACCAAAAATGCTCAAACAGTTTCTCGGACACTGTTTGGACATGAACTAAAATCCACATTTCACTGCAGTTGATCTAGTAGATCTGGAATAAAGGAACATTCTAGCATAACTCAATCCTATTCTGCGGCATAATGTCGGTTACATTATTTAATGATCATCACATTTCTCGACATTTGGGAAAGCTCTAATCACCTGCAGAAAGTGGCTTATAATGGAAGCCCATCACCTGCCCAGTTGCCTCTTTTATAGCTGACCGTATGCTGCAGTTATGGCCGATAGAGATCAGGACTAAAAAAATATATATTTTTTTAAATTGCTGGAGTTTTCCTTTATTCTGTAACCATGAAACTGGCCTGGCTGTCTTGCACTGCAAATGTTCCCAACATGATCCTCAGGGATTCTGAGCCAGTCCTCCCCAAAATACAAAGTCAGATGTCTCAGTTGAGCCAGAAGGTAGAACAGATAAAAAATGAAAATCAAAAACCCCATTGAGTAGCTTGTGTTCCCCAAAGACTGAGTTGAGTAGCTCCTGTTGTACGATTAGTTCAGGGGGGGTGTTGGGATGTTTACAGTGGGAGAAAGGTTTGACTGGTTTTCGTGTACCTTTGTGTGTAAGGTCTCCTGCGATGGCTGGCGGGCTGTTCGCTATAGAGAGAGATTTCTTCTTCGAGCTGGGCCTCTATGATCCAGGCCTGCAGATCTGGGGAGGAGAAAATTTTGAGATTTCTTATAAGGTAACTTTTTTTCCCATCAGTATATAGGAGCCGAGACGCATCTACTGTTGATATGCTGAATAATATATAACGGAATGACATGCATCATCATGTGACATGTGAAAAATGACTGTGATTACACAGACTGTGATTATATATTGTGCAATATGTTAAACCGTGTGCTTCCATTTGTAAAAACATCCTTTAGGCATGTTTTGCAAAGTGGACATATTTATTTTCACTTCACATAAAAAGGTGTGATCAGCGTGAGGGTGTTGAAACCTTTGCACACTGCTGCATTAAGCTATTTGTGAAAGCATGAAAGGGTTTGTACCGTTGTGTATTGACAATATTTGCATCTTGGCCAATTTATACACACCCCAGGCATTTATAACAACCAGGAATCAAACACTTTTGGCCCAAATTTCACAAACTGGTCTTTATCATGTTGTTGTTGTTGTTGTTGTTATTATTATTATTATTATTATTATTATTATTATTATTATTATTAAGCAGCCGAAAGAAAAAAAGAAGATAATTAAGCAGTTTCATTGTTAAGTATTGCAAGGCATATCATATTAAAGTATGCCTAGTGGTTAGAGAGTTGGCCCCAGAATCGGAAGACCATGGGTTCAAATCTCAGACCAGTAGGTTGCCCTGAGTTACCCTTGAGCAAGGTACCATCCCCGTCACTGTTCCCCAGGCACGTTCCCCAGGCCCCCTGCTGCACGGCGTTTGTGTGTGTGTGTGTGTGTGTGTGTGTGTGTGTAGGTTAAATGCAGAGGTGTAATTTCATTGTGGTTCTCTTTGTTTTGTACCGTGTTTCACAGTGAGAAGTTGTCACTTTCACTTTATATTACATTATATATACTTCACCTGTATATATCCATAAACATAAACTTTATTTATAAATTACAATAAATGGGTGAAAACATTCAGACATTGCATTAAAATGCAAAAACATTAACGATAAATATGTTAATGCTGGAAAAATAAATGCTCTGCACTAAATTGCACTGCCATCGGCTGCTAATTTGTGATGTCTGAATACTTTTCCCTCATCGTTTCTCTCATCTTTGTTCTTGGTTATGAATATTTACTAAATAAAGTCAAGTAAAGTAAAAATGAAAGTGCACTGGACATTCTCAGCATACGTGGTGGAACAATTACTCCTCTCTGCTAAAAGACAAGGTCTCTATTGAGTGTTTAAGGGGATCATTGTCCGTCTCTTCCTGTGCTGTGTAGATATGGCAGTGTGGAGGGCAGCTGCTGTTCATTCCCTGTTCTCGAGTGGGACACATCTACCGTCTGCCCGGATGGCAGGGAAATCCACCCCCTGCGCATGTAGGCTCCTCCCCCACACTTAAGGTAGCCCTCCTCTTTTATCACGTTAATTCTTTTCTGTTTCTTTGCCTTTGCAGAGCGGATATTTCAAAGAAAAGCAGTGGTTCTTAACAAAACGGCTTTAAAGGCTCTTTTGATGCGCAGTAAAATATGCTGCAGTTAAAGTGATGATAATACGGACTGAAATAAGGGAGTGTACATAAAAGCGTCCACTGGTCCATCAACCAGGTGACATCTAGTCAACTGTGGTCCTAACAGAGTCCATTTCTACTCTCAGATCGTTGGGAAAGAGTTGATCAATTCAGCTGCAGTCAGTATTACAGGGCATCCATATGGTTGGTATATCAGATAAAGTGGCCAATAATTGTGAGTGGTGGTGTTTATTTTATTCGGTGGCTGTATTTTGTAGTGCTTAGGGAATAGGCCCCAGAATCGGAAGGTCATGGGTTCGAATCCCAGACCAGTAGGTTTGCCCTGAGGTACCCTTGAGCAAGATACCTTCACCGTTACTGCTCCCCGAGCACTAGATATGGCTGCTTACTGCTGCACGGTGTGTGTGGGTGAAAAGCAGAGCATTTCGTTGTTTCACTGTGTACTGTGTTTGACAAATAGTCACTTTCACTTCACTTCACCACATGTGTATGAGTAACAGCAAAATTTGGAAGCTGCTTTTTTTTTTTTTTACTTTCACTGCTGCTTTAGTCACTGGACTTCATTAAAATGCCGTCTGTGTGAGCAGAACTACGTGCGAGTGGTGGAGGTCTGGTGGGACGAGTACAAGGACTATTTCTACGCCAGCCGTCCCGAAACCCTCACTCTGGCGTACGGAGACATCAGCCCTCTGAAGAAGTTCAGAGAAGAGCATCGCTGCAAAAGCTTCAAGTGGTTTATGGAGGAGATCGCTTACGACATCCCCACCCACTACCCGCTGCCACCCAAGAACGTGGACTGGGGAGAGGTGCGCATATGGGCCCATTTCACCTTCCAACCTTATGAGTAAACGAAAAATAAACACCTTCTTAGAGGAAAAAGGAGAAAATGCCCAAATATACTCTGCTTTTGGACTCGTAGCAAATAAGCAGCTTATTTTCTTGTCTTTTTTAAGGCTCTCGCTGATATAAAAAGTATAATTCGGGCAGCTGAGCCTGTATTATGTTGTTTTAGATAAGATGTTGATTCATGTTTAATTCATCTCGTCTCTTCTTTCCTACAGATCCGTGGTTATGAGACCAGTTACTGTATAGACAGCATGGGCCACACTAATGGTGGCAATGTGGAGATTGGGCCGTGCCACAGAATGGGCGGGAATCAGGTGATAAGTGTTTTAAACGCGTCCTCTCAGACCTCTAGCTGTGGTCTTTCCCTCAGTAACAATATTCAGCATTTTATTTAACGATAAATTCTACAATCATTTCAGTTGATTTATTAATCAGGACAGTAGATCTGACCAGCTTCTTTCAACTCCACTCTTGATGAATCTGTTCAGTAGTCCGGTGTTATTTATTTCTTTGTTTCTTTGTTTATTTATTTATTTGTTTCCCCCCAAATATTCTCTTCAAATCAAGAACTACAAACATACCCTGGACGAGCAAATCAAAATCTTTTTATATATACTTGGGTTTAATTTCATTTAAAACACAGATTCCAAACTTGTAACTAATCCTGTAAAATATGGATCTTAGCTGTCAAAAAGCAAAAAAGCACCTTTAACTTGGGCTATATATGATCATAGATTATATAGGATCATCTATATACGAATCTCTGACCAATCACAGCTCCAGTCGAGTGGGACAGGATGTTTTAATGAATCTGTATATCCTTTAGCTGATATACTTCATGCTGAGGTTTTGTCCACGTTGTGCGTTACTAAATGCTTCAGTGTTCACAGTTAAATCACCAAATGGAAAAAAAACATCACCAAACCCAGAGCTCCGTTCCATATTTTTGGCCATTTCAAAGCGAACATCAGAACCTGCCGATTTCATTTAGGCAGTTTTGCTAAAGCTAGTTTTCAAAGGACCTTCCTGCTGCACATATTACTACAGTACACGAAATCTGAGAGGCTTCCGGTCACGTGGCAGTGCTGGTATTGGTAGTTTGCTTGAGAGGGCTCCATCAGTCATCAGATCCAGAAGCTGAGCTTCCAGACAAAATAACATCTGTAAAAGTCTACTGTCTCCAGTAAACACTGAGATGAATTTAATATGGCCCAGTGTTGGCCTAGTGGTTAGGGACGAGGCCCCAGAATCAGGTCTTGGGTTCGAATCCCAGACCAGTAGGTTGCCCTGAGTTACCCTTGAGCAAGGTACCTTCCCCATCGCTGCTCCCCGAGCACTGGATATAGCTCCCAGCTGCTGTGTGTGTGGGTTTAACGCAGAGGATGCATGGAATTACTCACTTTCATTTCACTTACTTCAGTATTTCAATGAGGCTTCGTAGGTCCCTGACCCTGACCCTAATGATTCCTCCATCTTTAAAGTTTAGGAGAATATGCAGCAACAAAAACTTCTCCTTTGAAAAGAAGTGAGTAAAGAAAGCGGAACCTCATGTAGCAGAAATATTTACAGCATCTCGCAGACGTTCTTATCCAGAGACTTACATCAGTGCTTCATCTCCACATCTGATCTTCATTCTAGTGACCTGCTAAAGATCAACAACTGCTGATTATCAGCCAAGTAACAAACTTATTAACCCTGTGTCTGATAGAACCCTGTGTCTAAATATTCTTTTAAGAAGAAGAGAAGGTGTAGAAACAAATGAAGGAGTTTCTGCTACATGACTTAATGTACATAATGAACCTGAACGTGAGAGTGAAACTTTCGGAGCCCTGCTTTCGTTTTGCATGTGTGGTGCAAGCAACCGATCAAAGCTGTCCTTTCCCTTAACGATAACTTACCGAATCCAGGGTCGGATCCAAGCCTCGCCCACACGGTTCACCCGAGACTTTCCGGTGTTTAATCCAGTGTGTCTGTCCGTGTCGCAGCTTTTCAGAATAAACGAAGCAAACCAGTTGATGCAGTATGACCAGTGTCTGACGAAGGGATCGGACGCCACTGCCGTCATCATCACACACTGCAATATGAACGAACACACCGAGTGGAGATACTTTAAGGTAGGTCAGACCATTTCCTCAGGTCCAGATGATCTCCTTGTAAATTATTGTCGTTCCCTCTGAGGTCCGAACCTTCGCCCAGTCATTTCCTAACGTTTATTTCCTGGAACTGACTCGTGTCTTGAAAAATGTTTTTTTGTTTATTTATTGATTTGCATCATTGGAAATTCCCAGACAGTGTTTCCACGGGCAGAGTTTAATGCCAGATTAACTGCAAGATAAATTCTGCAGAACTGATTTGAATGTATTTATGTTAACTTCAATTAATCAAGCTTTAATGAATCAAGTTTTCTTCTTTTCTTTAAAAATAAACTTTTTGGGGGGCATAAATGTTTGTTCCAACTCATACCGTTTTGAAATATTTTGAAGTTATTGAAAGCTGGCTGTCTTGCAGAGGAGATTCTGTGAAGGAAATGAGATGTGCATCTTGAAATTTAGGATGTACGGGCGACTTTCAGGTTTCTTGCTGGGCTTTTAGAGAACTATAGCTGAAGCTTTTACGTTACGCTGAAATTGATTGTGTCTTTTCACATTACGCTTAAAGTGGAATTCCTGCAGTTTTTTTAAATGTCAGTATAATTAATGGTTAAGATGTAAACAGGCCGGTCTGAAACGCTCCACTCTGGAGAAACTGGGAGTCAGAGTCATGTTCAGTGCTGGTGAACGGAACCAGTTAAGATAATTATTCAAAAACACGCTTCTGGGAGCTGTAAAGCCATTTATGATGGAGGGATACATGGGGTAGTTCTAAGGCAAAGTAGTCCCAAAAAAAAATTTTTTCCACCCTTTCCAGTGTTTTCCCATCATTAACACATGGCTTCTCTGTTGTAAATAAAATGGCTTTATTTGAAGAGCCGTGATTGGACAGCTGGTCTGCTCACCAGCACAATGAAGACAAGTATAGAAAAAGAACCACTTCACCTCAAACCGCTCTGAATTATATTATTCTTTTTTTTTTTTTTCCCAGGATCTACACCGGTTCACACACATACCTACAGGGAAATGCTTAGACCGGTCAGATGTCTTGCACAAAGTTTTCATCTCTGACTGTGACAACAGCAAGAGCACTCAGAAATGGGAAATGAATAACATCATGGCAGTGTGACCAAGGAGCGGGGTGTGAAGGACAAAAAAAGGAATGCTGATTTTCTCCTGTGTTTACAGCAGACAGTGTAAATACATCCGATGGAGATTTTTATTTTTTTTTATTTTGCATTTTTATTCATCCTCATTAATGAACATTTTTGATTTTGATTTTTTGCTCCATCTTTTATGTTTACAAGTGGTCCTGCCAGTCTTCATGCTGCTGCAGGCTTCACTTCAAGCTTCCTCCGGACTGCAGCATCATGGGACGAAAGAAAATCCCAAAACCACTGTTTTAACTCGCTCCTTTATAAAGCTGCCGTTTTCCAGACGTATGGATTGTTTACTGCTTAACGAGAAACTTTTTTGAATACGACACTGGATTCATGTTTGAGAGGAATTGCCACTCAAATCTTCGGGTCTTTGGCACAGCGAAAAATCACAGATCTGCTTTTTATTCCATAAAGTGTGAGAAATGGATGGGGGTAATTCAACTGGGAAAATTGTTACAGGCAAATGGGTTAAAATGAGGGTATATATTTATTTTTTTCTATTGCATTGATGTCTGCTTGGTAACGGGAATGTTTACTTGTTGGTGTGAAATTCGATGATTTAAACTTTACAATCACTGGACAAGTACTGTCGACGGCCAAACTTCAAATTGATGAAGAGAAGCGAAGGTTTGGGCAACAGAACCTGCAGCGTAGGCTATTTTTTTGTAAAATGTAAATATGATCATTTCTAAATGAACATTTTGAGATACAGTGAGCCTCCTAAAGAAGGTGTAAATATCTAACTTATAAAGTTATATTGGCACTGTTTTCTCAAGCGAATAAATGGAAACTTTCTACCACGTTCTGGCCTGAAGTGATCATTAGTGCGATCGAGGGGGAAAAAATCATTTGCATTTTTTTCAATTTCACTTTGACTTGTTTGAACTTTATTCTTTCCATACGCTTTCCTGCTTCTGTCTCTTCACAAACCCACCACACGGTGACGCCCCTCCGAGTGCGTTCACATTTCTACAAGCAGAACGATCCGAGTCACACAGACGTTTTAATGAACGATGACAAAGTTCAAGGTGTCTGATTTTAATCAACTGGGACTGAAAGCAGATAAACAGTGATTATCTACTTTTCTGAAGTCTTTACGCTTGGCTCTCGTGCCTAAATCAACATTACAAATAAGAATCCAAACACTTTACACCCACGCACAACGCGCAGCAGGGGGCAGACCATATTAGACATCCGGGGAGCAGTGATAGGGACGGTATCTCACTCAAGGGTACCTCAGTGCAACCTACTGGTCTGGGAATTAAACTCACGACCTCCTTATCCTGCAGCCTAGTCCATAAACACTAGACCACCCACTTTTTGATTTACATCCTTCCCACAGAAAAGATTTGAGTGATTTAATCCATTCTCCTTTTACGCTCCAGATTCTCCCAAAATGGTGATTTGGGTTCAACGCTGCTTTAAATTGTCTTTAGAGGTTTCTGGTGATGGAGGGCTACTAGCAAACACGTAGCCCAACTTGGCTGTTTATAGTTCTTTAAACAGGATGATCGGCCTTAAGACAAGTTTGTTCTTGTTACTGAGAACTGGTTCCAGCAAGAACCAAGTTACACAGCAGCACTGATCGGATTGTGACATTCTTAATACAGCAGTTAAGTCTTTTATTCTAAAATACACCAAAAAAAACTGAGTTTGAACATTTTAACCCAGAACTGTTTAAACATTCCTAGTTCAGGACTATTGGTGTAAGCATTTAACTTCACAAAATCCTTGACCAGACTAAGAACTGCTTTAGGATTAGTCTTAAAGCAAACTACATTCCGATTTACCTAAAATCACACTTAGCTGAGAAACCAGTCCTAAAGGTTAACACACAAAAGAACAGACGACTCACAAATGCATCATAATATACAAAGTTTTATTATAAAAAAAAAATTGTTTCTACACAAACCTTAAACCTCAATATCTAAAAAAAAATTTGAGACTTCAACTACATAACATTGTTCCTCATTTTCCATAAAATGGCAGTGGAAACAATTGGGGTATAGAGAAACCACAGCTATCAAACAAAAGAAAGCAGTGCTTCGAAACGAACAGCTGTTAAATTTACAAAACAGTACATGACCTCAATATGTATTTCATCTATACACATTCCTGTACATGTTTTGAAAATATTCAAATGCTAATAAAAACACATTTTCACATTGTTCTGCAAACAATTCAGCTCAAGTTTCCTGACAAGTTTAGTCATCGTCCTCATCATCTTCCTCATCTTCGTCCTCTTCCTCCTCGTCTTCCTCCTCTTCGTCGTCATCGTCGTCTGTAGCCTCGGCCTTCTTGCCCGCTGGCCGGCCGGGACCTCCCTTCTTTGCGCCATCTGCCTTTGCTCCCTTGGCACGGTACGCAGCAACGTCCTGAGAATCAGAGGACACGTTAATCTCAAGCGCCAGGAAATAAAATTGAGGACGTTCGCCATGAACGAGTCACGTTATTCTTACCTTTTCGTATTTCTCCTTCAGCTTCATGGCCTTCTGCTCGTATGGGGATTTCTCCTTGGCTGACAGCTTGGACCACATGTCTCCGAGCTTCTTCGCGATGTCGCCGATGGAGATGCCCGGGTTGTCACCCTTCACCTTCGGGCGATGGTCCGAGCAGAACACGAAGAAAGCAGACCTGCGGGAGACCAGGTGAGAAGTTTCAATGTGTGCAAAAATTCTGAAAAGTCTGAATTTAAGAGGTTTAAAAGCACTTTATACTCACGGGGGCCTCTTAGGAGCATTGGGGTCCTTCTTTTTCTTCCCCTTCTTGGCCCCTTTGGGTGGCACGTAGTTTTTCATCTCGCGGTCATAGCGTACCTTGTCGGTTTTGGCCAGGTCCTCAAACTTGGTTTTCTCTTTGGGTGACATGGTCTGAGAAAAACACCACAGATGGTTAAACAGATTCAACCCCGCCCGGCATTTCCCCCCTGTGCTGATTTGGCCCCTCCCCCTTCTTACCAAGCACTACTGCACAGCCCCGCCCCCTCATTATGAGCCTACAGCTCCGCCCACTCACAAAAACTCAAAACAACTGCTTTTAAAACAACCCGATTCTATTTGACTCGTGAGTCGGATCGAACGATTCATCCGAAGTGAATCTGTTAGTGATTGAGCATAAGTGAATCGATTCAGGCGAACCTGTTATGAACTAAAAGAAGGAAACAGTGCACCACCAACTTTGTTACCCCCATGGTTCGTTATTATTAGCACTATTAATGCGGACAGGCTTTAAAACAACAACATTCGAGCCGCCGATACCCCAAATAAATCCACAACTCACCTTCCATCTCTCGGCGCACTTCTTGGAGAACTCGGCGAAGTTCACCGAGGTGCCGGGGTGCTTTTTCTTGTGCTCCTCACGACAGGTCTGCACAAAAAACGCGTAGGAAGAGGTCTTCCCTCTCGGCTTGTTAGGATCTTTGCCCATGGCCGCTAAAGACGGATCACAGCACTGAGGGGGAAAGGTGCCAAAAATTGAGTGAATCGAGTGCGTGTCTGTAGCACGCCGAGCAAAAGAATCGGTCACTGACTCGACTCGGTTCGTGCTCGGTTCTCAGATCTCATACGCACAGAACAATGAGCGTCCCTCCATTTTGTTTCCCGCCTAAACTACAACAAACTACGGCGTTATAGATCGGCCTGTTCGGTTAAAATACAGCCCAGAGACCCGCTTTAACACGAGCCCAGCTTCGGTCCATTCACAAGACTCCAAACAGAGCACTTTAAACCCCAAACACAGCGGATAAAGTGGTTATTTAAAGCTTTACAGACTCGAAACTACAAACTCAAAGCTGATAAGTGACCAAAAACAACCCACTTGTGGAGATAAACCCCTGAACAGAAGTTTAGGCCAAAAAGCTAACCAAAAAACTAAAAGTTGCAATTAAGGCTTTTATAGTTTCACATTGTAGCCACAATTTTACACATTCTTCTAGAAAAACATGCTAAATATACTTTAATATCGAGAATAAAACGCCACCGGTTTTTAAAAAAGCCCAAACTTACCTATAAACACAGTTTTAATCCACTTTCTCCTCCAGATAAACAGCCTACACGTCCCTCCGCTGCTCTACTCTGTGCTATGAACCCTACAAGCTTGATTAAATGCCTCCGGGGCCCCGCCTTCAGTGGTGCGACACTATTGGCCGGAAACTTTCAAAATTCAAACATGGTCCCGCCCCTAAAGAGAAATCCTGCATTACAATAGGTCACAAGCCGCTTCGATCAAACTCCCCGCCGGCAACGCCGGGTGACGGTTATGTTTGCGTCGCCGTGATTGGCTGACGAGAGGATTTAAAATGGAGGGCGGTTAAGCGGGACTGAGGCGGATTTTTCCTGTTTATCAGTATAAAAATAAGGTAATGGCGGCACACAGGAACAACCTGGTTGTGCAGAAACACTGTGGGTGTGCGGAAAGTGTGTGGGCGCTGGTGTGCGCCGTGTGTTTTGGGGTTTAAAGGCGTTAACACCACCCAGTACAAACCGCCAGGATTACAGCAGCTAATCTCAGCCCCATCACACTGAGACCTGTTTCTGTGGGTCAGCAGTCTAAAATTCATCACTTTTACACACCAATCCCTTCCGCACTGTCTTCAATGCATGTCGACACACCGTTTATACACTTTATTTATTTATTTATTCACCAAAAACCTGTCTCCATTCGCTTCTGCCTGCTTTAATGAGAGGAACAGCTGGGACCCTGATCACCTCCCCAACCCCCCAAACACACAAACCACATTAAAGAGCACATTCACCCCCTTTTCGGCGATTTGACCTGAAATAAACACCACTGTTACCTTTATCCCAAATCAAATATTTGCATACAGTGGAAATAATGCTCTCTGATTCCAAAAAAGCCACACAAATTCAAATTAAACTGCACAGCAGGATGTGTGTGTGTATATATATATATTTTCACATTTCAGGAATTGTGGGCATTTCTAAGCATTGTCCCTCACATCACTCCTCAGCACTGAAATAAAACAGGCCAGGTGATGTTTCAGGTATAAATGTGGTTTTGATCTTTTAATGTAATCATTTCCTGGAGCCTTTAGGGGCCTCCAGCTCTTCAGACGTCTGGTTCCATTCAGCACCACTATATATCCAGACATTGTTTCTCAGGTCATTTCACACCAGATCACTCTGTTTACTTTCAGACCGTTTTACGCAGGCATTTAGAATATTGTGCAATTTCTCTTTAATATCTGACCTTGTTGCCTTTGATGAGCATCCCGAAATCCATGCATCGAGTTTGACTGAAACATTTAAAGCTTAGAAAATGTATTTTATGCAGGATATAGGCCAAGTTTTTTTTTTTTTTTTTTAATTGTCTTATGGTTTTGCCCCTCCAGGTCCCAGGACAGGCACCCCTTTACCCCAGGACTGTGGCAGAAGAGTGGAGTCATGGTAAATAGCCTTTTTATTAGTATCTATTGGTTTCTTCTCATCCAAAATTAACATCTTCTATATAACAGTGTCTGAAACCCATGCTTAAAGATATACCCATTAAGCCCAAAACCCTTCGTACAGGTGGTACAGAAGTTCTTGAACTCCCCTAATTTCTCGATAAAGGGTAGAAAAAAAAAGCTTAAGCTAGATTGAGAGAAGCTAGGGGAACACCATGTCTAACATTTTTCCTTTTCATTTCCCTTTTTTGTTTGGTTTGTTTCATTTTTTTTCCTACGTTACTTCCTGCATTCGTAATAACCGAGCACGCTGGATATGTTGTTTTTCGACACCTACTATTTAAGAATGTGTGAGGTCTGAACATGCAGTGGACCAAATGTTCTGATTTTTACAAGGATTGAGAGATATATCACAGTTTACACTCTCATGAACAAAGTTCTTGTAAGGGTCCCTTTTTGGTTGCATAAAGAGCCTTTTAATGTATTGTTCTTTCAAGAACCATGTTTGTATTTAAGTGTGGAGACTTTAGGATGCTGAAGGAACTTCCAGAGAAGGTGAAGACTGTTTAAAAAGCTTTTAAATGGGCCAAAAATCCATACAGCATCTCACGAAAATGCTCCTTTTGAAATTACAAACAAGAACCCGATGTATCGCACCTCTTTTTAATTTGGAATTAATTAATTTATCCATTCATTCATTGACTTGTATATTTTTTTTAACACAGCAAGTCTTGTTTGCCTGTACTAGAATTGGAAGCACAACATCCAGTCTGGATAATATTTGTCTGTAATATTCAAATGAAGCATTTAAAATGAAAAAAGAAAGACACAAAGCGGGAAGAGAGAATGTGAAATGTCTGCGTGCAAGAATAAATAAATATTTGCTTAAAATAATACATTTGCTTAAAATGCAGTAGACCTTAAACACTTTTGGCAGACAAAGGCCAATGTAGATTTAACGTTCAATAAAAATAAAAATAAGTTTGCGTTACAAAAGTGGCCTTGATAAAATGGAAACTTTTTTCTGTGCACCATTATGTAATCGCAAAACAATTCAATTCCTTATTTTGAAATGGTTCTAAAAGTTTTTTGACATTTATCTATATATTTATACTCATTTTATCAAGTCATTTTATCAAGCTACGTGATCTGCAAGTGGAATAAGACACTTTAATTGAAAAAAGCTTTAAACAAATCAATAAAAAGATTAAATAATACTAGTAATCTAGTAGTAGTAGTAGTAACTAGTAATCTTGAAACTCTCGTAATGAGAAAAATGGGATAAATTGACCCTGGTGTCATAAGTTAACGTACTGACATTTTTTTTTCCTGTGAGGCTTTAATGACTTAATGGGGAAATAAAC
This sequence comes from Hepsetus odoe, assembly GCA_017165825.1. Lineage (NCBI taxonomy): Eukaryota > Metazoa > Chordata > Actinopteri > Characiformes > Hepsetidae > Hepsetus > Hepsetus odoe. The sequence continues at coordinate 30,653,598 of CM029367.1, forward strand.
GTGTTGAAATGCAAAATATGAAATCTTTGTCCTTCCATTCCAGATGTATTTATTTTTTATTATTATATCATTTTTGCATGAATAAAAAAGGTAGTAACTCACATGAAGTTCTAAGAACATGTTCTCTTACATGAACACCCAACGTACAGCAGGTTAGTTTGCTTTTGGAGGCTCATCCATGGGGTAATTCACAAAGGAGGGCTTTCGCACATGCTAAAGCATCCTGGCAGCAATTAACATGATACTGTTACCCCAGGCCTGTGAGTTTTAAAACACTCCAAAGACCATTCTCACTTTCCACCTCTACCTGGCCATACAGACAGACCCTGATCGGGCGACCAATGGGTTTTAAACAATAGTCTGCCGCGGGGAGTCCAAGGTGTAAGGGGACTTTGAAGGTTCCTCATTGCTTTTGAATGACCACAGATGAGGGTTTTTCAACAGGGAACAAAAGGTGTGTATGAGGGCGTCGAATGGGCCAGTCCTAATCCTGATGTCTGCAGTCATTTGTTGAAGTGAATGAGGGACAACCGTTTCAGCATTACTGTCTTCCAGTGAGAGAATTTATCTGTAGTGGGTTTTTTTTACAGCGTTATATTGTTATATTGCTGTGGTCCAAAAACCACACATCTCCAAAATGGCAACTTTACAGGAGAAGCGACAAATATTCTTAACATCCTTGCATTTCTATTTGTCCATTCATCCTTAAATGTCCACACAATGGAAGGGGGAGTTACTCTCTTCAAATGATCAGATGAAAAGCTAATTTTTTTTTTTTTTTTACATATTTGCACAGCAATATGAACTTTAGTTTAGTTAGTTAGTTTAGAAGATGAAGAGACTCATAAGACATTCTTTTCATTATTTTCCCTTACATGGTTATAAATGGTCTGATTATTCATCAGTTGCTTCAAGAAATACAGCTTCTCTGCACAAAATCACTAAGTAACATAATAATTGATATTAAATAATAATTATTCACTGTTTTTGCATTGAATTTATTTGGCTGTATTGTTATTTTGTGTATTCATGTGTGTGGCCCAACCATCTTCAATTTTGGATCAAAAGTGTTGAGTCGTAACATTGATGATTATATGAACGGCAAACTAGACACGTGCTTTCTTCTCTTAATTTTAAAAACATTAAAAAGGATGTTCCACCAGTAAACACCACTGACATGATTGTCCCCTTACCATAATTGTAGTTTATTGGTCAAGATATAATCCGTGTCTGAAGTTTGCTTCTTTTTTTTTTTAATGCCAAAGCTAGTATAGCCAAGTGGCCTAAAATAGCTAAGTAATTGGACTTCTGTTATATTGGCTTTGTAGCTATTGTAGCTATTTACTGACTGATAGACTACATTTAGGAAAGTCACACGAGTGCATTCAGTGTCATCCAGTAAAAAAAGCCCCCTCAGATTTAGTCTTACACTTAGAGTTGTGCTTGAAATGAGTGTGAATCCCTTTATATTACTTGTACTTTTTCATGATTATTGAACTTTTTAAATTAGATGAAGAGAACCCAGTTAAACAAATAAGAGAAAACATACTCGACATGGCCATTTATTATTCAGAGGAAATAATCCAGTATTGTTTCTTTCGATTGGACCATCCTTTGCAGCAATAAATGCAGCTAACAGTTTCAATAACTGTTTATCAGTTCAAGGTATCGACCTGAAACACTTATTGCTCTTACAGGATGACTTCACCTCTGGGATTTTGGGTGGTTTCCTTACAAGAGTTGCTCACTTCAGGTTGTTCCACAGCATTTTTATGGGGCTACTGGCAGGACTTGCTTGGGTGGTGGTGGTCTAATGGTTGGATACTCGCCTATGAACCAAGAGGTTGCAGATTCTAATCCCACCTCCAATATACCACCATTGGGTTCCTGAGCAAAACCCTTAACTCAAAACTGCTCCGGGGGACTGATTACTGTAATCAGGAAATGGAAGTCACTCTGGATAAGATCGTCTGCTAAATGCTGTAAATGTAAATGTATTTGACTTGGCCCTTCCTGCACAACTTCTATTCAATTAACTGAATCTCTGGGGAAAATAGATAGGAAGTAGAACTTAACAAGATGTCCGGAAATTTTCTTTTAGTATTCATTGGTATGGTTTACTGGTATGATTCACTGGTCTTGGCCCAGATGCAGCAAAGCTTGCCAAAACCATTATACTACCACCACCATGTTTCACAGATGGAATAAATTTCTCCTACACACAATGCTTAAATCTGGTTCAATTCTCCATAAAACCAACATCATGCTGGCTTGTCCATGTGATCCTTAGGAAACCGTAGCAAAGCAATGGTTTTTTTTTTGGATAGCAGTGGTTCTCCTGATGGTGGATTCATGAACATTAACTGTAGCCAATGTTGGTGATGTCTTTAGTTGTTTCGAAGTTCCCGTTGGTTAATTTGTAACCTCATGGAGTAGTACTCGCCTTGCTTTTACAAAGATCTTTGTTGGTCAGCCACTCCTAGGGAGAGTAATAATTTCCTCTGTTTGGCACAGTCTGTCTTTCTGTGGAGTGGTTGTGTCTACACACTTATGGATGTGTGAAGCCTGAAGGTCACTAAAGTATGTTGACTCCACCAAGTGCGTTGACTCTGGAAGATCCCTCTTCTTTAATAAAACAGGGTGCCACTCACACCTGATTCTCTTGTCAGTGATGGGCAGCAGTGGCCTAGTGGTTAAGGAGTTGGCCCCAGGATCAGAAGGATCAGAAGAATCCCAGTTCCGTAGGTTGCCCTGAGGTACCCTTGAGCAAGGTACCGTCCCCGTCACTGCTCTCTGGGCGCTCTGAATAGCTGTCCCCTGCTGCGTGCGGGTGGGTGAAATGCAGACGTGCAGTTCACTGTGTGTTTCACAATGACACGAACAGGGTCATTTCTCACTGATTGAAACATGACTTTGACTACTGAACTGACTACTAATCCAAGAGTTTCAAATACTTTTGCCCCTGACAGATATGTGAAACATAACCATTTCTGTCAGCAAGTAAATGAAAGTTAAATATCTCATTCGTTTAACTTTATCAGCTTTTTAGGATTTAGGTGTGAAATGTTTTATTCATGCAGGAACACAAACAATTCTAATTTCTGGCAAATTTTCAAGCATCACTCTAATGGCTTTAGAAATGTATTTTACTTTTATCATTACTAGTAGCTGGATAGCTAGAGTTCCCAGTTACATTTACATTTACGGCATTTAGCAGACGCGCTTATCCAGAGCGACTTCCGTGTCCTAATTACAGGGACAGTCCCCCCTGGGGACACTCAGGGTTAAGGGTCTTGCGTGGTAGTGCTGGAGGGATTTGAACCTGGGACCTCTTGATCCAGAGGTCCGTAGGCAAGTACCCTACCACTAGACCACCATCACCACCCACCCAGTTACATTTATGGGTCTGTTTAATACAGTTATGACAGCGGCCAGGCACGTGCTCCATACCTCCCTCATCACTCTTGAATTAAACGCTAGGTGGGAAGCTGTGCTACTCTCTCTGTTCATCTTATGAAACAAAAAATGCTGTATGTCCAGTCAAAAACAAGCTGTAAGTCCTAGCCCTCCAAATTTGCGAGATCTAGAACACTGAACCCTAAGCACAGCACCACCCTCCCTAAGTAAGTACACACTTTTCTTGCCCTGCTCTCTTGCTGGTTTGCTGCCAGGCCAGGCTTTGAATAGATTTTTATAAATGGCATTAATGATGATCTTTTTAGGCTCCACATGTTTGATCTGATTTTAGCACTGAACCCAAGAAGGCATGGGACTAAGCTTGGTCCTAGAGAACCGGCGGTTTTGTTCACATCCTAATCCCATACACCTGGCTCTAATAATCAGAAGTTCAGATTTGTTACATTAGGGTTTGAACTGAACATCCTGTGGCAAATGGAGCAGGATCGGACATGATTTATTATAAAACATTGCAGTCATTGGAGGGTTACAGTTCAACCAAACCATAAGTTCAAATGCAAAGGTGGACATTTGTAACCCAAATGTGTTTTTACTGTGAAGCTGTAAGTAATGTGGGATGTTGATCTTTTGTGGATGATATTCTGCTGGACGTTTTCTCGGTAAGAAACATTGGCTTCCCTCAAAGCACAGCCTCAGACATTTTGCAGGGGATCACGAAGGAGATTTTAGGCCCAAAGAAGACATGCCTGGAACAAAAAGCATTTTTAGCAGTTCTTTTTAATATTGCCAGTTTATCAGTGTACAAAAATAGAATTAGATTTTACCAGAGCCCAAACTTTTGTATTACAAGAGTGAAATGTGTGTATGTGTGTGTGGTGAGCCGTGGATCAAAATCATGGGTTAAATAAAAATGTATATATATACAGTACTGTGCAAAAATTTTAGGCAGGTTTGAAAAATTGCAGTAAACAAAGAATGCTTTCAGAAATATAAATAAGGATTGTTTATTTTTAGCAATTTACAAAATGCAAAGTGAGCGAACAAAAGAAAAATCTGAATCAGATCAATATTTGGTGTTACTACCTTTTGCCTTCAAACCAGCATCAGTTCTTCTAGGTACACTTGCACACGGTGGGGGATTCTGTAGGATTATAGTCGGTGTCTGATCAACCAGTTTTACCAAACAGGTACTGATGATCATCAATGTCACACGGAGGAGAAACACAGTCATGTCTGGAACGACCGACCAGCCGAGTTCCTTCAAAAACTGTGTGCAAGTGTACCTAGAAGAACTGATGCTGTTTTGAAGGTAAAGGGTGGTCACACCAGATATTGATTAGATTTAATTTCTCTTTTGTTCATTCTCTGCATTTTGTTGATTGATGAAAATAAATGATTAACACTTCCATTTCTGAAAGCGTTCTTTGTTTACAGCATTTTTCCACACCTGCCTAAAACTTTTGCACAGGACTGTACATTTTTGTGTGTGTCTGTGAAACTTATCTGTTTATTAAATATCTGTTTATTAAAATATATTTGAACTAATTCTATATTTAGTTACTGAAACACATCAAGGGGCAGCAGTGGCCTAGTGGTGTTTATGGACTAGGATCAGAAGGTCGTGGGTTCGAATCCCAGTCCAGTAGGTTGCCCTGAGGTACCCTTGAGCAAGGTGTCGTCCCCATCACTGCTCCATGGGTGCTCTCAATAGCACCCCCCTGCTGCATGTGTGTTTGTGTGTATGGGTTAAATACAGAGGTGTAATTTCGTTGTATTTCACTGTGTGTTGTGCTGTTTACTCACAATCACAAGAAAAGTCACTTTTGCTTTTTTTTTACTTTCATCAAGTACAGTTTTCAACCGAACATGCAATGATTTAAGTTTTATAATGAACGATATGTTTGCTCTATTATTGATAAGGGGTTTGTACAAAATTCAGCATCCACTCAGCAGAAAATGCTGAATTTGACCAAAAGGGCGAAAATTTTCTGAACATTTTTTCCTCAGTAAAAGGAATAATTAACCTCCAAAAAGAAGAAAAACATTTTTAAAAATGAAACAAACTGCCCCAAAATATTCACCTTACAAAGAAAATAACTTCAAGATACATCAGGAAGAAAATTTCCTCACTTTAGAGACTAATGCAGCGGTATTAGACAAGTGGGCCTGTTTCTGGTTAAAGCAGATTGCATGTGTGACTGTTTAAACCATTACTAAAATGGAAAACTGTTTGCTTGCATATCATGGGCTAATATATTTACTATATGTTTGTCATTATCAATGCTGTTTTTAAACCAATTTGATCATTTCTGGAGGATTTGTTTTGATGTAATAGCCCAAATTTTCATTGCCAAGTTGCTTGTAGCTGGAAAAAAACACGTTTTTGAAATGAATTCTCATTAATTCATTTGTGCCACAGGGGTGTTTCTTTCAAATATCACCTTTCAAAATGAAAATCTGTTTTTACATGACCCTCAGAATGAGCATGCCTATTTAAAATTAATATAATGACTTTGTTGCTACCCTAGCTTTTAGGGTGGTTCATTAGCAGCTTTTGGATCTCCATTTAAGGTTACCTGCTTCCTTGAAGCACGAACTACGCAAAAGCTACTGATTTTAGTTTAGTATTTTAAGAACTTTTGTTGTCTGCTGTATTCATAGAAAGTGTTAATGTTTGAACATCAGCTGTTGCGAAGTCGACCACTAGGAGTTATTAAGGTTGTCCAACAGGAAACGACTGCCCAAAAAGGCCAGTGAGTCACAGGGTCAGGCCGACCCCTGCTGCCCACGTGCCCGCATTAATAGAAGCCTCATTACGGCTACAATGCAGTCTGTGTTTAGAAGCAGCTCAAAGCTGGATCCCTCACTCTGCACTCCATTTAGTGCCGACAGGCCACCAACTGGTGGAACATGCTGGCGTAATTATACTTTTACTTCATTATTGTCAAAAATCAAGGAAGAGTTAGAATAATTGCATTCTTGTCCTTTTCTCAAAGACGTTTCTGAGATAAAAACCTACTTTTTATTCCTGACTTTGTCAATTAGACCTTTAAGTGATACCGTAAATGCAAACTAGTTTTTACTGCAAACTAGAACTGGTTTTAACTAGATATATTTCTGCAGAAATCAAAACTGCATATTAATTACTGCACCACAGATTCTCCAAAAAAGTTAAAACCCATCTAAACCCATTAAAAAGACACATCTCGTTTGTTAATATTTACATTTACATTTACGGCATTTATCTTATCCAGATCAACTTCCATGTCCTAATTACAGGGACAGTCCCCCCGGAGCAATTCAGGGTTAAGGGTCTTGCTCAGGGACCCAGTGGTGGTAGAGATGGGATTCGAACCTGGGACCCCTTGAGCCACAATTGAACCTCTGCATTTAACCCATGCAAACACCATGCAGCAGTGGTTAATTAATTAATTAATGCGAGCAGTGACTAGGACGGTACCTTGCTAAAGGGTACCTCAGGGCAATCTACTGGTGAGGGAATCGAACCCACAATGTGGGGGCAACTCCCTAACCACTAGACCACCGCTGCCCAATATATAATTTGTTAGAAATGTAATGTTTCAGAATCAACACTTATTTATTTTACTCGTTTATGGTTACTTGTTTCATTTTTGAAAGTAAGATTTTGACCCTGCACCCACACTGTCACTACAGTTTCTCTAATCACCCCTGCTGACCACCACATCTTTACCAAATGCCCCATCTACTGGTTAAAAGGAACAATTACCTGGGGCAACAGAGCAGCTCGCTGAAATTGCAGTAGCAGACCACGTCACAGCTGCTGCCCTCCCAGTAATGATTCTGCAGGGAGTCAATAGGCCTCATCATCTCAAGTCCACTGGGAACGTTATGACAGTTTCTGTCATTAAGAACCTTCTTGTAGCATGACCAGCGGGTCGAGGGAACGGCATCTCCCACATGAATATCAAGCAGGAGGACGACCACAAGAAGTAACACTTTCATTATATGATCCTGAAGGTTTCAAATAAAGAAAATCAGTGTTATATTTCTGGATATAAAACACGTGTAAAGGTTAAACAAATATAAAACATAGTTTAATATAATAAATAAAACTCATTCATAGAAAAACTTTTTTAATATAGTTTAAGCGTAACCAGGGGCAGCGGTGGCCTAGTGGTTAAGAATCCCTTACCAGCAGGTTGAGGTACCCTTGAGCAAGGTACCATGCCTGTCATTGCTCCCCAGGCACTTTCAATAGCTTCCCGCTGCCGCACGAGTTGGTGTGTATGGGTTAAATGCAGGGGTGTATTTTCATTGTGGTTCACTGTGTGCTGTGCCGTGTTTCACAATGACAAGGATAGTCACTTTCACTTTCAGGTTACAGTATAAATACTGCAAAAATCTGGAGCCGACCCTCCTTCATAGTTTGCTTCCAATTATCCAGAATGTCTTGCATTTAAATGTACTGCTGAGAAATAGTTCTCCAGGCTTCGGGAGCTTTTTGCTCTCGGTTTCAGTGCAGTTTCATCTCCTGAGAGTGTGTAACGGAAGCTTACGTCCAGTGAAGGTTTTTGAAAACGTCCTTCAAGAAGCCTGGAGAACTATTCCTGAGATGACTTAAGCAAATGACAGGAAAGCTGGTCTAAGAGAGTTGACGTTCTAAAGCCGGTTAGATTCACTGTACCGATTGTCTCATTTTCCCTTCAAAATATAAAGAAATGAGTAAAAAGTCATTCAGATTGGGTTTGATGTGAAATGGTTCAGTGAACAGAAAATTTGCAAACTTGGTTGAAGGAAAAACTGTGATATAATGCACATCACGACATTTGCATCACTGCTTGACTGCTATTCTGATTTTAAACGAACAACCCGATCGAGGTTAGCTAGTGTTAATGATTAAATAACCATAGCCTGCGTGAAGTGATAGAACCCATTATTGCACAAGCATAATACAATGGAATCCTGATCATTTATGTTGCTCCTGCTCAGTGAGACCGCATCTGATATTTTCTCATGCAAAGTCCAGAAAGGGCTTACCTGTGTGTATGGGTGTGTGTTCTCTTGCGTGGGGCTTGTGGGCGAATATCTCAGCTCTGCTCATCTGAGTTAAAGATTTACACAGTGAGCTGCTTATAGTATCACTCCTCTCTGACAGCGACAGCTCTCACCCTCCCTCCGGCTGGTGAACAGACCACTGGACTGGGGCGGCACCGCCAGTTCTGACCGCATCTCACAGGGCTGGACAGTGCTAGCATTTATTCATGGGGTTTTTTTTTCTTTTTGAATTTGTTGCCAACAAAAAGTGAAAAGTCAATATTTAGGCCTGCTGGAAAATCATGCTGTCACTAACAAATCAAAACTTTCACTTCTAAATTGTTCTTTTTTGCCGTTTGAATACGCAAGCTGCTTTTTGCAATCTGAAGATTTCATGATGAACCCTCCAAATGTACATGGAATAAAATTTTAATGTGGAAGTTGAGAACCTTTTTATGATCTGTAGAGGCTGCATAAAGACACCCATTAAGTCCCTGTTTGCTGCAGCAACAGCCTCTGCTCTGAAAGTGACTGTTCTTGTCATTGTGAAACACAGCACAGCACACAGTGATCCACAACAAAAATACACCTCTGCATTTAACCCACACACACACACGTACACACATGCTCAAGGGTACTTCAGGGCAACCTATTGGTCTGGCATTTGAACCCATGACCTTCTGATCCTGGGGCCAAATCCCTAACCACCCATCAATCCCATTGCATGAGAGCAGGCACTGGTGGTGCATCATTAGTTCCAGATCACACGGGCCAGTTGGTCCTTTGGGGCAGCGGTGGCCTAGTGTTTAGGGACTAGGCCCCAGGATCAGAAGGTTGTGGGTTTGAATCTCAGATCAGTTGGTTTCCCTGAAGGACCCCCTGAGCAAGGTACAGCCCCCATCACTGCTAACTGGGTGCTGGATATGGCTGCCCGTGTGTGGGGGTGAAAAGCAGAGTTTGCATTTCGTTGTGGTTCACTGTGTGCTGTGTTTCACAATGACAGGTAGTCGCTTTCACTTTCACACCACTCCCAATTCATCTCAGAGGTATTAGACGGACCTCTCCAGATAATGAACTACTATTGCTCGGTTGCTCAAGGGAGAGCCATTCTAATCATAGTGGTTTCTTATGGATCTTCTTCAAGAAGTGTGTGTGCAGTTACATTAGCAGACTTCACTAATTAGGAGGGCTACATGGATACTGATACCTTGTACACGAGATTAGAGAAACCCCTTCCCTTCTTCGGAAAACAAAAAAACCTCTCTAATGACTCAAGACCAGATCACGCACTTGTGAACGGCTGCCCTTGGCCAACTGTGCTGCCAGAAGGTGTGAGTGTAGAGTCCTGACACATTTCTAGAGGCCAGCAGAGGCAGGCAGCCACATGTTATGCCAGATTTAGCTCATTAAAACAAACATTAGGTAGTGGCTTAAAACACCCCACTCACAGCGTGGAGATGTGCTGCAACTCAGGACCTGCTGCTCACTCGAGTCGGGAATGTTTGTCTAAGAAAGTTACTATAAACTTATTGCTCATAATACTCATATGCTGGCAAAGTATCTTATATGTCTTATGTGCAGTTGTAAAAAGATATTGCATACATTTGACTTATTTAATTAGTTTTAAATGAAGTGAACTTTTCCCATGATAACTCAAAATTTGTCAAATTGCCTACAAAAATAGGGTGAATAAACCTGGCAAATTCTAACTGCTGTACTTAAAGGCTTATATTCCACCAGTGTTTTTCAGCATTGGTCAGACTCACAGTTTTACAACCTAGACTTAAGAGCTTCAACTAAAGTTAAAACTCCACCCGGGCCTGAGCAGATTACACAAATAAGATACTAAACACAGACATGCATGTAGTTTCAGACTAAGATGTGTTTTTTTGTAAGTATTTATTGAGGAGGTGGGTCTCCAGACATCAGCTCCCATGGTCACGGGACATTCACTCTGCAGTTTAGAAGCTTATATTCAGATGTTTCCCTAACGAACAATCACATCTCGCAGTGTAATCATTGTTTGCTGTTTTCATTTGGCTCTTAGATTCAGATCAACCTCAAGCCTAAATCTCCTAAATCACTTTAGCCTTTTCAGCCATTGAAAGAAATGGTGTCAGTGCTGAACCAGGCCTGAGAAGCTGGAGAAACGGTGCTCGTGATCGACGAGCTTGTACCGAGGCCACTGCATTCAGAGTAAATGAGTGGAGTGCATTGAGTGAATAAGTTGCATTGAAATGCAGATTTGCCCCGCAGTAGCCTTTAGTCTGACTTGGACTCCAGCCTTGGGAAAGCACAAAGCAACACACATTACCAGCACACACACATATACACACACAGATGGGTATCAGTGTCGGCTCGGATCAGTTCACTGGTATGATGGCTGTTTTAAACAGATTCAGCACTGGGACACATTGTTCAATTATTTTAACTCCCCCACTGAATTCATCCTTCTGCGCTTTCAACAAAATTTCTCCACTTCTGCAAAGCTATGAGTCATTCCATAAGATAAGTTTAATGCCTTATATACCACTGGGGTCTTGGTTAAATCAGGGTGAATGAACTGGCCAAGATAATTGGCTTCATCTCGATTGATTGGCTTCATCTTCTAAAATGATGACTTTTTAATTGCAGAATGTAAAAATGAAGAATTAGGGAAACCCAAAATTTTAACACTCATTTGTTCAATATGATGAAATATCTCATCTACATAGCCGTACAGCATTACTCGTTTGTGTGCCACCTCTCGGACCATATGTATACTAAACCCTCATGCTACTGGTTTAAGGATCTCTTTAGTTCCAGCACACATAGTCGCATTCATTTACAGTACCAGCCAAAAATTTGGCACCACTGCTTTGATTCATACAAAGCCATTTCTGGTGCAAATCTAACAGCGTTAACATTTCAAATGAAAAACTTTTTTGCAGTTTAAACTTGGAGTGGGACAGACCCAGAATCAACAAAAAAAAAAAAAACCGCAGGTACAAAATAAAATGAATGTATTCGGGTTCTGTTACACTATAGCCTCATTTTTATAGCTTTTGCATTTCAAAGCTATAAAAATATTTTAAAAAGTATTTAGAATGATGAGAAGTGTTGATCAAATCCAACGTGTTTGACTCAAATTGTGATTTATCATTTAATATTGAATAAAAAACACTTGGATTTCATTCTGCACTGTGACGTTAATATAACGGCACGTGTTAATATGTTAAGTCTTTCAAAACATTTGGAGTGGTAGCATATTTCTTCTTGTTTATTTTAATATACTTTGGCATTATATTGGAGCTACCTCTGCAGCGCCACCTGCTGGCAATGAAAAGCTGCTTTTCATGAATGTCAGATTTCAAACCGAGCAGTGCTTGAACTTACCAGTTTGAACACTCCTATAAATAGCAGATTATGAACAGATTGTGGTATGTTACTCTTCCATGAATTAAAGTGGAGACTTTGTATGTTTTGATGTCTAGGAAGGATCATTATGATCGTTTAATAAATACGATCAGAATAAACTACAAAAACTGGACCTCAGAATAATGTATGATATCGGTGTGGTTTTATTTACAAAAATAGTTTTATTTTATTTTTACACAACCATTTTCCAACCTCTTTTTGTCCCCTAGTGTTAGGCTGTTTTTGTACCAGTTTTTTTTACTGATATATGTCGATGATTGATATATTTAAAAGATCTGATTGTTCTGATTGGCTGATCTTTCATTCAAAAAGCAGTTTTTACATTTACACATTTTATAATTGCGTAAAAGGCTAAATAACAGAATTGGGCAGATGTCTGCAATTTGTGATGTTTATATGGTTTTTATGACATCGGTTAGCCAACATGTGTTTATTTTATTTCCCTTTGGTGAAGCATCACTAAAACTTCAGTTTAACTGTAGTGAGACTAACTGTTTTCTGGGAAATTATTTTTAAAAAGTTCTTTTGTAGCTTAAATTCCATTTCTGGATTATATGAACTGATGTGTGAACAGCTGAGGCTGTGACAAATGCACACACACACACAACCACACAAACACACACACACACACACATATCACTGGCTGATTCTGTGTGCTGGGCTTTGTCGTTGCTGCTAAAACAACTTTTCCAGTGGGAATTTTCTAGATTTCAGAATGAAAGAAATGGAAACAAGCAAAAATGATGATTTTTCGAGGCTTATGTCAACAGTTTTTCTTCCTTTTTTTTCCTTCCTTATGTTCTTTGTAACCCTTTCTCCCTTTCTCTTGTGTTTTGCTTTCAATCTGCATCTGTCTTTTGACTTTTTCTTTATTTTTCTTTCATGCTTGCTTGGTTTATTTATAGTGCCGTTACTTTTGATATACACAGAAAAGGAAGACAACATTCGCGTTCAGTGAGTTCATGATATTCAAACACTTGATCTTCCTTTTCCACTGACAGATCTGCATTCAGATGGAAAGAGAGAGACACAGTGAATTTCACAGAGTAAACTTGTCACACAGCCTAGTGTTCCCACTCAGTGTAGAGAAGGGTGTGAGGATTAGGAATGAACCGTTGGGTAAAGTTAGATAACGGAGACCCACAGAGGTGATCATTTGAACCAGAACTTCTTATTCCAGATGTAGTTGCTCAGGAAGACAATTTTTTAAATAATTAAAAGAAGATAAAGACAACGGGGTGAAGACCGGTTTGTCTGGAAATGTCCACTGATATAGAAAACAATGTTAGAAATGATGATCCCTAACACTTGGACATGCATTAGCAATAGTCTCATAGCCCCAGTTCACAAAACCTTTCTCAGCAGATGGATTACAGTTGAGAAAAGGAGAAAATGTGTAGATCTGATCCCTGGTCCTGGAAAGCCGGTAACCAGCACAACTTTTTTATTTCCCCACCTTGAGCTGAATTGAATCAGTTATATCTAAACTGGGAAATCACAAAACTTTGCTGGTCGCAGACCCTACAGGACCAAAGCTGAACAGCCCTGGTCTAACCTTCTGTTGTGCATTTACCTCCTCATAACACAAGATGGCGATAGCGGGGAGTGCAAACTTCTTTGAGGTAGCAAAGGTCCTGCAGGACTACAGATGTCATTAGTGACAGGTACAACCAGCACCTCAACTTAGAACAGACTGTAGTGGTCAGAGCTGCAAAACGTCCAATGACAGGGCCTATTAAAGCCCTCAACTTTCAAGAAGGGTCCTTTGTACGTGTTTCAGCATTGCCCATAATGATTTATCTAATAAGGTTCTCTGTGTAACCATTATTAAGTAAAAGTCCTTCATTTTCTGCAAACAGTTTAGTTTGAGCGGGCTATTGTGGCGAGGAAAGTGTTTGGCTGGGTGTCACGCCGAAACACACTATGTATATCACTGTGCTATTGCTTTTGCGACCCAAGAATGAGGTTGTTTGCAAAGAAACGGCGATCACAAAGTGGCCCTCTTGAGCTCCGTTCTCTGACAGATGAGGCCAAACACAGCTGCAATGCCGGGCTGTGCTAGAGAGCTCTATAAGCTCTCCTGGCTGTTATGGGACTCCTACAGCAGTCCCTTGCAGGGGTTGTAAAAAGGAGACAGACTAAACTATGACACGTTAATTCATCGCACGCAAAACAAGAACCGATTCAGACCTGCCAAGTGTTGTTGCTGTTACAGCTCAAACTCTGCTCTGGATTTACGATGAACCTCGCCCTGATTGAGCACAGTTAGGCCTACGTTTTCACTTGAAGGAGAACTGCAAAGTAACATTCCCGTGAGCACTCAACACGGGAATCAGTGTCGTTAAAAACAAGTCGGCCTAAAAGTGAGGCAGGGCTTCCCAATCGCCTCTCTTCTTAAGCTACCACCACTGCAAGGGCCAAGAGAGGGTCTCTGATGATAGTGTAATCTAACTGTGTAACCAGAGAAGCTGTCACTGATGCTTTCTTACCCTCAGAGCATTTTGTGGAGCTTTGTAAAGCATTGTTTTTAGCTACGAGCTTAGCTATCAGCTTTCTTTTAATGGCGTTCCTCACCAACAATAAACTGCTTATACACTCCACGATCAACTCTCCTCTAATGTGATCTGTCAGCAGGGTTGGTTCTTGCTATATGTGCCTTTCTTATGAAAAAGCAACATTTAGTCTTCCAAGGTGCAACCAATCGGAAATGGGCCCTCCAAGGCACAATTTGAAGCCCCAGTTGGGAACGTGAAGAAAAATCTGATTGTGAGGCACAGGCAGGGGGAAAAATGTAAAAATAAATCTGTATAACAGTTTCTGGGTCACTGCACGATTCAATAATTGTATATTTTAATTCCGTAAGTGTATATTTTAACTTCACTTCTGCTGGAAAGAAGTTACAAGAAGAGTAGCCCTTTTTAGTTTGTCCAGATACTGGCTAGATCTCCACATGTACACCCAAACACTAGGAGACATGTTTACAGATGAATGTGGAAGCAACTGAGTGACTGGATATAGCACATTTTCTTTTCCGTGCTGAATCCTGTAGTTTGTATTGATAGTGAGGGAGAGATAAAGAGAGCTACAGGCCTCTTACGAACAGGCTGCAAGCACTGATACATTGTCATGGGCCTGGAATTTTAAAACACTGGCTATCTTGTTTGTGTGTCTGTGTGTGTGTGTGAATGAAGGTCTTGTGTGCCTGTGTAGTAAATAACTGACTTTTAAACATTGGATACAGACAATCACATTTGCTCCTTGGCTACAGTTTTTATTTTTCTTTAATATCATAATGTATGATTTAGAGAGGACTTTTGTAAAGGGTTTGACCTTCACTGAACGTTTTCTGCAAGCTTCTACGTAATGTACGTGCATGAAGGACACAGTGGAAACAATGATGCATCTTATCGTTTGTTTTGTTCCTTCCATGAGACGCACTCCGATAAAGCGTCTGGAAATTTCGTGATCCCACGGTCTTTTTAGGCATCATAAATTCCAGCTTTCATAGAAGCCTATAATTTATGCTCCCTTTGTCCTCTATCTGCTCGTTTGCTTCTCTTCTTTGGTGTCCCTGCAGCCCCATTGCTGCCCTTGGCCCAAATGAACCACGGCTGGGCACGTTTCAAAGCAATATGCCAGTAAAACCAATCCCATTTGTTAGCTTTCAGTCAAAATCTTCCGTTGATCTGCATGGCTGAGGCTCCATCTGCATGTGGTGCTGACACTGGAATGAATGTCCAGCCGTGCAGATCACCCTCGCCAACATCGAATCAACATTTAAAATTTTTTTTATGACAATAATTAAGAATGGAGCAAAATTGGAAATGTATATTTTTATTACAAAAGACAATAATAAAGAGATCTGTGAGTGAAGAACGTTTTTAAAGCAATACTTCATGCACAGGTTCCAGCCTTTGTCCACTTTCTGCTCGTTTGCTTCTCTGTTTTCGTGTCACTGAAGTCCCGTTGCTGCCCTTGACCCAAATGAACCACGGCTGGGCACATTTCACAACAGTACGCCAGTAAAACCAGTCGCGTTTGTTAAACATTTAATCAAAATGCTCTGTTGATCTGCATGGCTGCAGCTCCATGTGGCACGGTGTGGTCCTGATACTGGAACGAATGTCCAGCCGTGCCGACCACCCTCACCAGCATCTAATCAAGGTGCAGCATTGTTTCTCTTAAGCGTGATCAAAACCACCGTGTGGAAAGCAATGAAAGCAGTGGGGTGTGGTGGACCTCAATAGCCGCCTGCAGCCAGGCCACCCATGAGAGGCCCTTACTCTGGCAGACCTGTGGACCTTTCCGTGTAGCCAATAAACATGGAGTCAACCTGACACCCACTTCTTAAATCAGCAAACGCCTGAAAGAGAGAGAGAAGGAGAGAGAGACTCAAATAAAACAGTCACCTCGAAACTGTTCGTCATTTTTGGTCATTTTGATGATGATAATTGATAAATGATTCAAATTTGAATATTTTTAGTTCCACTTTCATCAATTCCTTCCTGTTGTTTTCCTGAAACTTTTAATAAGGGGATTTGTGAGTTTGGATGAACATTAACTCTACATAATGTAAAGCTCTACTTCATCTACAGGTTATTCTGCATAGGTCATGAGAAAAGTTCTAAAAAAGAGTTTTAAGAGTATATTTACAAAAAACAGAATCCAATAAGCGTTGATGAGAATATTTATTAGCATATTATTATCATTAGACATTCAGATGAATGTGACATTTTTTGTTATCTATTTATAGAATGTTTCATTTTTATGGGCCAATAGAAAGACAGATACTGTATATAGACAGGAAGTGTACTGTATGTAGAACACTGTAGACTGCAAAACACTGAGTTTACTTTAAAAGTTGGTAAACTAGTTGATTCACTTTGATTCAAGTTTGGTATAAAATGAAACAAATATTTCCAAAAATGTACATTATTTTAGTAAAACATTGATTTGCAATAAAATATGCAACTGTGCAATGTAGAACAGTCAGGCCATTTTCTGTAAGTTTCATTTACTGCTCTGGTAGTATGAATCATGTGACGTTAAAGGGTCATTTTCCCATCCCCTTTAAGACCACTTCTAACAAGCTAATTTATGTATGCCTTTAAGACTGAAAGATGTAAATGAGCTGTGTTCTCATTGGCAGAACTAGACTGCTGTGGACATATTATGGTATTGCATTGCTTTTTGTGAAATTTAAAGGCCAAAACACTGAGCTTTAAACTCAACCTGTGTGGTGACCTGAACACTTTGAAATGCATTTAAATGCCACATTAAAATATTTTATTTTTAATATGAGCCCTCTATTAATGGGCCTAACAGGAGACAAAACAGGACACACATTCAGTGCTTAATGAACGAGGGCACAAGGTGTACCTTATATACGACAAAATGGTGAATGCCTTAAAATTCGAAGATATACTATGCGGTTTAATTTAGCAGCCAGATTGCAGGGTGATTCAGAAACACCTCCCATGCAGGGCCATTTGTTGGGCTGTAGCCCATCTGCAGCTCAGGAACAGTGGTTTAGATGGGAATTAGATTCTGTGTCTGTTTTTAAATTGGAGAAGCTGGCTGAGTCTCAGTGTTCAGCTACAGGATTATCCACACAGGGCTTGTTTGGGGGGGGGGGGGGGGCTTGTCTCACACTCCATCAGATCATGTAACATGGTCTTAAGCCCTCAGTCGGACTGACCCGAAACGGGATAACTACTCTGTAACACCTGAAGCCTCACAGTAAACTCAGATGCTGCCACGCTTGTGTCTGAGCGTAACCCTGTTGAATGAGTGTTTTGGTACTTGGATGAGAGAGAAAACCCAAAACGCCCAGTACAAACAATTCATCCTGTACCGTTCTGGACTGGAAGTGAATGCACAGCGTGTGTGTGTGTGTATGTGTTCAAACAGTATCACAGTCCTACCGAAAACCTCAAAGATGTGGCCCCAGTCCGGAGCGTCTGGGATTAGGCAAAATCATAATTCACTCCATGGGGTGGAATGGGTGGATTTGTCTTGTTGACGTTTGATTTCCGTGAGCACAAGGGCAATTGGTCCTTTCTCAAAAAAACAATACACTCTTTATGCAAAGTTAACCAGTGTGATGGTGTATTGATTAAGCCACCTTAAATAAACGAGCAGGACTTGCCATTAATCATCCGAGGCTGCCACGTCTGTCCTTGAATATCCGATGTGTTTGATTTGGAAAGACGTGGGTTTCTCTCATGGAAGCCGTGCTCTGACCATGACAGGGCACACAGATTGGAAACATATTCAACAGGGCTGATGGCGGGGAGGGGTCAAGATGCATAAGCAGGGAAATTCTTCATGGAAGGCTCATGGAAAGCTGAAAAGGAGAAAGAAGAGAGAGCGAGAGAGTGTGATGGTAGCCCAGCAAGGGAGAGTAGATAGCTGTCATCGCTGTGGTTTAACACAGTCAGCCACAGACTGCTCCAGAAACTCTCCATTACTGCACGTGATGGATGGCTTAGGAACCAGGCCCGAGAGGCCCCCGAGTGGCAGACGGACCTGAGTCGGCCATGGTATCGCCGTTTCCATGGACACACCCTGACATGCTTCTCATTAATGATACCTGAGGTTGCATAGCTCCACTTTTCTGTCTTTCAACTGCCCTGCAGCCAGACCGGGGGAAACAATGTGAGCCCCGGCGGTTGCGCTGTAGTGAAAGCTCTCCTACAATAAAGGCCACATCCTGTGTTTTTACTAGACGGCTCTCCAATACCTCATTGTATCTGTGACAAGCACTCACTGGATGTTTTGCATTATGCTGCATGCCATATGAGGTTATTTTTACCGGCCAGTGCCACAAACGCAAGGGTTGTTGTGTGTGTGTGTGTGTGTGTGTGTGTGTGTGTGCAGGAACAGATGTTTTCATGAGAGGAAAAGTGACTGGCCATATGTTTAATACAGCCAAAGAGAAAGAAGGAGAACGCGAGAGATGAGAAATGTGTGCAACGATTCTTCATTTATAGCTGTCATTTCCTCGTGTGTAAATATCTCATGAAGCAGAGACAGACACCAGGACGTCTGGTGTAGCAGCGACTGTCCTGTCATGAAGAACGAGAGAGACATAAGAGAAGAAAAGAGTAATCACCTCACCACTGTGGGTCAAGAATGGGAACATACATATGACTTTGGACCGTCGGTGTTGCAGTGAACTGCAGGTCTAAGGCATTCGGAAATTCTTCTGCATGACATTCTTCAGCATTTACTGATTTCGACAGGGCTGTGCTGTTAATGGTTTAGAATAACGGCAGTAGACGCTCTCCAGTTTGTGATGATCCCTTTTCAAACACTCACAACTGAGATTTCCGTGGATCACTTTGACATACCTCTGCACAATAAGGCACATCTGCTTTGTGCTTTTTTTTAGTAGCAAAACCTTATTGGGAAGAAGAACTTGGCATAAAGCACTAACAGACCACTGGCCATCTGACTGCATCCTGTGTGGACAGCAGAACCCCTCACAACCCCCACCTTTGGGCAATAATGTAGGTGTCTTATGACTTGCATCTTTGCTCTGGGGTAAAGGAGGGAAACCAGCAACCCAGAACCAAACCCAGACATAAAATGCTGGGGCAATGCGCTCCCAACATGCTGACTGATAATATTTTAATTGCATTTTGGTGCAATGTGGAATATAAAATTAATTATTTCTTCTTAAAACATGACAACATTAAAAAAATCTCAATAATTGAAGGAAGACTATTGTATACATTTGGAGGATAATTAGTTTGTACTGTACAGTAAAGAGTAAATGCTGGCAGTTAAAACTGTAGTTGAGTAATTGGGGCTGATTGAGTATGTTCTCTGATTTCCAATCGTTAGAATAAAATGTTAGTTTCTTAAAGAATTGAAGATAAGGTGATTAAATTCAGCAGGGAGAGGGATATTTCCGACACATTGATGTTTAAACCCAAAAGGCAGATAGACCTGCTTTATCTATCTATCTATCTATCTATCTATCTATCTATCTATCTATCTATCTATCTGTCTGACTGGCTGTCTGTCTGTCTGTCTATGTGTCTAACTATATACATATATATATATTTTTTTTATTTGTAAATTTCTACTTTTCATTTATATTTACACATGGGCAGAGAGGATTTTCCAGAATCCGAACTGAGGGATTGATGAAGGACTGAGCTTTGCTGGTTTGGTGTCCGCGCTGTTTAATCTCTGCTGCACCTCCAGCTCTTCCACCTGGAAAAGGCAGTGAAGGAGGGAACGAAGAGATGAGTGAAGGAGGGGATTAAACCGATTAAACGGGTTAAAGAATTAACAGGTGAAAGTGATAACGAAGAAGTGAACGAAAAACGAGGAATGCGGGAATGGAGAGATCTTGGGGAAACGAATTAATGAGTGAAGAGAGGAATTAATGAAAGAGCGAATGGCGGAATGGGAAATAGCCCTAACCCTAGAAATAAAGTACATGTCAATTAAAGGACAAACCTCGGCTCAGTGTAAAATAAATCATATTTAAAAAGTTAAGCTGTCGGGCTTCAGCCTGCACACGTGCGAAAGATCATGATTCTGTTCATTTATAACTGAAGAGTTTTCATTCCGTTCAAAAAGTCCGTTTAATTTCAGCGCTTTTTACAACTGTTGTTTTCTTTCAATTCATTTATTCTCTCTCTCTCACTCTCACACACCCACACACTCCCTCTCTCACAAACACACACACAGCTTACACACTCTTCTCAGAGGCATGTTGGGTGGGAATCGGAACATTTCCAGCAATTAGAAATTAATTTTATTTTTGATTTAATAAACTTGGTTATCTCTGAAAATCTACATTTATTAAACTTCTCAGAGCAAGTTAATAGAACAAACTTCTTTTTAATACATGTAGAATTTATGTTGCTATTTTTCTTCTTCTTCTTATTATTATTAATAATAATAATAATAATAATAGTAATAATAATAGTAATAATGATAATAATGATAAGCGTATTTTTTCACACCTTTCCCTGTTCAGTGATTTT
Organism: Hepsetus odoe; assembly: GCA_017165825.1. Classification (NCBI taxonomy): domain Eukaryota; kingdom Metazoa; phylum Chordata; class Actinopteri; order Characiformes; family Hepsetidae; genus Hepsetus; species Hepsetus odoe. Next base: position 30,674,453 of record CM029367.1, read on the forward strand.
GTTCAGTTATTGCTGTAACTGCCCTGAACATTAGAATGAGCTTCCTGTATTTCCGCCAGGTAATATTTAAATATTTTTTATAATTATTTCACATTTTTATCTGGTGCCTGCGCGTTTGAGTGACCTACTCTAAGGAGGTGTTCTTCCGTGTGTGTGTGTGTGTGTGTGTGTGTGTGTGTGTGTGTGTGTGTGTGGGGCGAGGATTTATGCTCTCGTTTAAAGGTTTTTAACTGAGCAGGTCGCCCCCCTGCTCTCCGGAATGAATGGGGTGTTAGGGGTCCGGGGTCTACTTGGGGGGTCTCAGGTTCAGAGGAGGCTGCTGAACACTCTGTAACGCACATATAACGCGTCATATCGCCTGTAGTGTGTGAAAACTGGGAGGATGAGCACGCCATTAAAAACATCACACCCAACACACACGATTAAAGCACGTTCAGAGCCTCCACTGCTCAGCGTTATATAGCCACAGTTATATATTACCTGCCTGACATACACATTAAAGCTGCTGAATACAACCCATTTCTGCATAATAATAATAATAATAATAATAATAATAATAATAATAATAATAATAATGATGCACTATTTCTCAACAATAACCGCAGTTCAGCGTTCACTGTTTGAAAACACAGTTTTGGAAATTAGTAACTTAAAATGATATAAGATAGCTGAACTATGCATGAAGACTGCTAAATACAACACCATCTGGAACCACGTTTCCCATATAATAATAATAATAATAATAATAATAATAATAATAATAATAATAGTTTTCATCCAATAAAAGAAAAGTGGAACAGCTTTAATGATTTGTAGAGGATAAAAAACCTTGTCGTAAAAATAGGTTTAAAAATATAAAGCTTAAAGTAAAAAAATTATAAATAAATAAACAAAAGAATATAAGATATCTGAAATGTACCGCAAAGCTGCTAAATACAACACCATCTGGAAGCACAATTTCAATAATAATAATAATAATCATATAAATAGCAATAATATAATGATGCATTTAACTTAGAAAATAAGTAACAGCGAATTATGTATTTTTCTGAACTGATGTTTGTTCTCTTAACTTGCTCTGGGAAATTGAGTAAACGCAGATTTTCTGAGTAGAGCAGGTTCATTAACTGAACTAATTAATAATAATGTAATAAAATAAGAACGTTTCAAAACATTGCTATTGGATCAAAGGCTGCTGAGCTTCAGATGTTGAGTTTACGCTTCAGGAACACACACACACACACACACACACACACACACACACTCCCGCGGATCACACCGATCTGAACTACGGTGGGAGATGAGCTGGGAGCTGCTTCAGTGGAAGAGCTCCAGACACACAGCGCAGCTCGTACCTCAGGCCGGAAGGTCTTCCTCTTCCTCTGGACAGAAGAGCAGCGCTTCCTCCTCTGAGCGCTTCGGCCGCTCCTCTCCGCAGACTGTCAGCAGAGACTTTGGGAAGACGGTTTGGATGGAGAGAGGGAGGTTTTCTCTTTTCTCTTTTCTTTTTTTTTCCAGTGAGAAACTCAATCTCTCATACAGTAGCGGCTTCCATCTGGGAACTGTCACCGCTGACAGTACCAACGGGGCACAAGGCCTGATCTTCCGGCCGACAGAAAAAAATGGACCAGCCACACGAACCCTGGTGGTGTGTGTGTGTTGTCTCGTTTTAGTGTAAAGGCCAGGACTGGACAAGCGATGAAGTCTTAGCACTGCTGTACTATTACACACACACACACACACACACACATACACACACTCACACACTCACACACTCTCTCTCTCTCTCTCTCTCTCTCTCTCACACACACACACACAGCATGCAAGTGGAGGAGGCCTGGCTAAAAATAGCTTCAGTCTTGTTTTGAGGTTTTATCTGCGATCCTCGTGTCCGTTTCTTTATTTTACCTCCAGATAAGTGTGTGTGTGTGTGTGTGTGTGTGTGTGTGTGTGTGTGTGTGTGTGTATGTGTGTGTGTGTGTGTGTGTGTGTGTGTGTGTCTGTGTCTGTGTGTGCGTGTGTGTGTGTGTGTGTGTGTGTGTGTGTTTTGTGAGTCAGTCCTCAATAACGAGCCAATGTTTACATTTATAGAATACCAGCTTCGTTTAAACTCGGCAACGTTCCAGATCAAAAGAACACGAGCCCGGTTTAAACTCTGCAACGTTCCAAATCTAAAGAACACGAGCCCGGTTTAAACTCTGCAGCGTTCCAGATCTATAGAACGCGAGCTTAATTTAAACTCAACAGCGTTCCAAAGCTATAGAACACGGCCTTCATTTAAACATCTGTAGCGCTTAATTCAAGCTCAGCAACGTTCTACGTCCATAGAAGACGGGTTTCATTTACACGCAGCAACGTTCCACTTCTGTAGATGCGCTTAATTTAAACTCAGCAACTTTCCAGATCCAACTCAGAAATTAAGCTGTTCCAAATCTAAAGAACACGAGCTTAATTTAAACAACGTCTAAAAATCACGGGCCTGCTTTCAACTCAGCACGGCTCAGAAGATCACGAGCTTCATTTCAACATTTCACATCCGAAGAAGAAAAGCCTGGTTTAAACTCAACAACGTTCTACACCGACGGAACGCGAGCTTTATTAAAACTGAACAGCGCTCCAAATCTAAAGGTCTCAAGCCTGGTTTAAACTCGGCAACGTTTCATTTTAAAATAATATTCCACATCTAATGAATTCGTTCACCCTTTAAACTCAACAACTTCCCAAAATACCATCTTCATTTAAAGTGGAACATTCCAAATCCGGAGCCAAATGAAAATAAAAATGTAAAACATGTGGGTTGCAGCTGAACAGCTTTACAGTTGTATTTTCAATCAGAATGGCTGATTCCAGATGATACACGAGTTTACAACTTTACCTTTTCCTACTTGTACCTTTAACACACATTAAACACAGCAGAAAAATTTGAAAAACAGATGTGAAAATATTTTTTTCTCGCGTGACATTTGAAGCGTTTAGTTTCATTTCAAAATGCATTTTCAACGTTTTAAACCACACCATAAAACAAAGACAATGCCTTAAAAATGCAAAAGTGTTTGATGCCCAAAAAAAGTGCACGCCATTTCTACCAGCAAGAGTTACTACCAGTAAATGAAAACGAACAGGAAAATAATTAATAGTTTACATTTCCTCATTTAAACATTGTTTTCTTTAGTGGGCATTTTCCCCCCACAAGCGTCCCAAGAAAGTGAGTTTGTATTTACTAGTTTCTAGTTAACCACAAGAGGCCTTTAGCCTGAGAAATGGTGAAGGGATACATTTAAAGCTGTGAATTTAAATGTAAACACTGTAACCAATAAAAAGTGAACTGCTGAACCTTAAACATTTTCCAGAAGAGATTTTGCACAGCCCACTCAGAGTAAAGAGGAAAATTACTTTTATCCAAGTGGTCAAATGTGTGTTCAACCTTCTGTTGAGCACCTAAACCCAACATTTGTAACAGAAGGAACAGTTGGGAGACCTCTACTGGAAACGCTCAGCTGGTTGTGAATGTAGAAGAGGAGCTGTCAGGCCAAGTGCAGTGATTTAAACCAACAGAGTAGATGAAGATTTATAAAAGATTCAGATGATCTTAATAAGGGATGCAGATGAAGATGAAAAGATCTGAAAGGTCTTTATTCCCCAATTTGTTTAACATAGACTAATTCATACCCGTAGAGACTAACCCAGGCCCATGCTTTGGGTTAGCAAATCAAGGTTTTTTTTTTTGTTGTTTTTTTTTCTTTCAAGCCAAAGTGTCTAACATCAGCTCAGTGGCATCCACTGACATGCAAATTCATCAAGCTTCATCTTTTCATACATAAAATAACAAATAAATGATAAATTAAGACCTGCACGTTGCACCAAAATGAATAATATTACTGATCACTAGCCTAGTATTATATATTATGTTAATACCAAGATAGCAGTTTTTTATTTATTTATGTTTTTTAACATACATTTGAGATCTGTGATGCAGAGAAGTACATTTTCAGACATACTATTTAATTCTTTAAAATGTAGATCCACGCATGACTGTATATTTCTGTCTCTGGATGAATGGAGAATGTAATTTTTAGCTCTGTGATGGCTAAAAAGGACAGGAAGATACCATTTATATAGCTATTTATATGACTTATGATATAAAACTAAATAAAAGAATGCAGACTTTTGAGTCATTTTATATCTTTCATGCCCAGCTAAGATTTTGATGGAGAAATAAAGCAGTAGAGTTGATTGGTATGTGGCAAAATTTGGTGTTTACTCAGCAAATTATATGTTTAAAGGTCAGATTTGGCACTTTTGGGGGATTTGTAGGTGTAAAAGTAAACAACTATGACTTTGCAAAGCATGTTGAAAGTTTCCTCCGCAGCATAATTGATTCAAATATAATACTTCCATTAAACTTCACCTGAAATTAAACACAGCTCAGCTTTGAATTTGAACTACGAAAAGATCTCTGAATGATTAAACCCTTAAAACAGAGAAATTCCAGTCTGCTGGCTTCAAGAAACTGGGAAGGCCGTTTTATCAGATAATTTTATTTTAAATATTGTGTTTCAGTCTGCTGCCAAAAAGACAGGACTGCTTTAAACATGGAATGATAGTTTTAGTGGCACTTTTGTTGTGGGGCACTGTTAGTGTAGTCTGATGGTAATTCAGAGTGATTTATAAACGCACTCTCTGTGTTTTTCCACTTTTTGACATTTAGGCCGAGCGACCTTTTTTACTAAACTGCCCCGTCTGAGGATAGATCCATTCATTTATTATTCGTTTCAAATGATTCTTATCAGAGACCCTCCACCCACCTCGACACCTATTAATGGAATACTCACTGATAACTGTCTTGAGTTTTAGCCAATTTGGCCCGAAGATAAACACTGATAACATCAACAAGGACGCAACAAACAACCGAGGAAATGGACACAAATGTAACCATTTACCATGAAAAACTGCTGTTATTATTATTATCACTGTTTGTTGGCGGTGTTATAATGTTATCAAACGGTTAATAATAATAATAATAATAATCTAACTCATTTACCTGCATGGCTGAGCTTCTCTGCTGGAGCTACCTCGGTCACTTTATCCACACTGACCCCATCTGCGCCACACATGTGGCCTTATTTTAGTGAGCAATATGAAATAATCGAAAGATGAAAGCTTGCATGTCTGTACGTGGCTCCTAAAAAGTGGGCGCGTGACAGTCTGAGCGTTTTATGTTAAATAGTTTTAGATTAAAATCATATGAGATGGTTCTTAATGTTCTATACCTATTAATATACAATATGCAGTATATGTATAATTAAATATAATAATAATAACAACAATAATAATAGTAATAATAATAGTAATAATAATAATTATTATTATTCTTATTATTAGTAGTAGTAGACAATAAGTCGGAGGACTACAGTGTAAGTAGTCAGGCCGAAACGCATCTTTGACGCACTGACCGCAGTACTGACCGAATCGCCCTGGTATTCGAATTAACTTCAAATTTGAGATTTTTCTTGTTGGTGTGTCCATTTCCAGAAATGCATTAAAATAAAAATCGAAAGGGATACGTGAAGATAATTCCACCACTCTGCACTGACCACAGTTGGGCCCAAATCTTGACAAAAGGTCTAAAAGCTTATTTAAAACTAGAACACACGTGCATGAAATCACAGACAACTGTGATTTTATGTATCGGGGTGTTGGTTTATCCCAGATTTCTGCCCCAGTATCACATGTAGTTCCCATGAAATCATTGGTTCGGTTCAATCAGTCCTTCATTACAGCAAATCAGGTGCTGCTCCTGGAGCTTCACACACCCATGCGATGGCTTGGAGGCAGAAATCTGGAACCTGTGATCTTCTAACCAGCTCACAAAATATCAACTGCCTTTTACAGCAAAACAGACCTTCATCCTTTTTTTACTGCTTTCCTGTTTGTTTGCATTTATTCGAGTGTGTTTTTAGGGGCAGAACCATGGCCTCAAATGATCTGCACTTTCACCTAAGATCCTTCTGCACAGACCGAGCTCCACATTCACGCTTCAGATCATCCATGCCTTCCAAAGCACCGTGCCACTAATCCCTGTTCTCCACTGCTTCCTGCACTTTGCTAAACCTTCTCCAACCCCGTCCGCTGGAGTATCACTCCTTCTGGAGCCCTCCTTCCTTCCTGTGGTGCAGACTTTTTTTTGCTTTTGGAGCAGGTTTCACGTCCCTTTTCAGGTAAAGCCCTCACTTGTGCTTCTAAGGTGAAGGCCTGCAACACACTGACGTCCAATTTGTGCGCAGGGATGGCTCCCTGCCGTCTGACGTGACGCAAACTTCTCTGCAGACTGAAGAAAGAAAAAAAAAGAAAGAAAAGAAATCCAAAAGTGGAGGAGGGACTTATGAACTAATCGTTTGCAGATGGCTGTAATACCAGGAAAGAGATCTTATTTGGTCCACATGCTTTAAAAATCTATCACGACTCAGTAAGTGCGAGAGAGCTTTAACATGGAGTTTAGCACAAGTGCGCAGAAAAAGGCGGCCGAGCTGCTCGAGCTGCTTATTGATTGGTAAATCATCCCTCGCGTCATTCACACGAACAGCACGAGCTTATCTCTGTGTTGGGTTTTTTCATAAATATTTCAAAATGCACCTTTCATTTTGGAGGACAGCTAAAAGCTCACACTGTAAACCCCCTCCTTTTACAGTAGTGGGACAGTAGTTTTATTTGTTTGTTTGTTGATTTTACAGTAAAGATGTTTTTTGATGTTTTTACAGAATAGGAGTTTTAGGTGCTTTTACAGAATAAAAGTTTTTGGTGTTTTTTTTGCAGGGTAGAAGTGTTTGACGTTTTTATAGAATAGAAGGTTTTGATGTTTTATAGGACGGGGTTTTTGATGCTTTTAAAAAATGTGTTATGTTTTTACAGAATAAAAGTTGTTTGATGTTTTTAAAAGAATATTAATGTATTTTTTACATTATAGAGTTTTTGATGTTTTTACAGTTTAGTAGTTTTTGATTTTACAGTTTAGTAGTTTTTGATGTTTTTACAGTTTAGTAGTTTTTGATGTTTTTACAGTTTAGTAGTTGTTTGTTAGAGTAGAGTAGAGGAGAGTAATCTTTTATTATCCCACGAATGGGAAATTTGGGTGTTACAGGGCTCTTATAAAAGTGACAGATGTACAGAACAGAAATAGGAAAAAAAAAGATATATTAAAAAAATAGAGACATAAGGAAAGAGGAAAGAGGAACAAGTACAGGAGAAGTACAGGAGCTGTTGTTGGTTGAACAGCCTACTGTGGAAATCAAGGGACTAAAGAAACAGCAGTGTTTTGGATCATCTTTCTCAAGAGTGCTCCAGATCTTATGGTCCCTATACAGGCCTATAGGAAACTCACTCCTGACTATAATTACTTCATCCCTTCTGTGCTTTTTTATAGTATTTTATGCATCCCCCCTCTGTGTTATCACCTACTTCATCTGCAGTTAGCTTTCATATTATTATTAACACTGTGTCACTTTCTGCCTTTTTGAGCTACCAGTGAGTTACATGTTCGCATTGGCAGCAGTGGTCTAGTGTTTAAGGAGTTTGGCCACAGGATCAGAAGATTGTGGGTTCAAACCCCGTACCAGTAGGTTGCCCTGAGGTACCCTTGAGCAAGGTACCATCCCCGTCACTGCTCCCTGGGCGCTTTCATAGCTGCCCACTGCTGCACGGTGTTTGCATGGGTTAAATGCAGAGGTCCAATTTCGTTGTGGTTCACTGTGTGCTGTGCTGTGACCTCGCAATGACAAGAATAGTCACTTTCACATTTACACTCCAGCTTATTTGTATGCATTTTCTCATACATGCCAATAAGTAGATGAACTTTATCCTGGTGTTATTTTTTTTTTTTTAGATAAGCAGTTTATAGACTTTCCACAATGAGGTTAGTTTGTACAATCCTGTTTTTGACTGCCTCCACCCAGTGTTTCTGTATTTAAACTTTTCATTTTAGTCCACTAATCTTATAACAAGCACAGGAATGCCTCTCCGGATTATTAAGAATCTTATCTTAATTTCATTTTATCTTTATGAAGTGATGGCCTGCTCTTCTCCATCACTTCCCATTTTGATCCCTGCTCCATCAGCTGCGCTGAGTCGATTCTGATATGACTATATTTATTTATTTATTCAGTTATTTACATTTTTTTAGCTGAATTGATCCACAACCGTTTCCGTTTCTTTGCTATATATATATATATATATATAGTGATACAGCTCTTTTTTCTGATGTCCCCCCTGCTGGTGCTCTCTCTCTCTCTCTCTCTCTCTCTCTCCCCCCGGAGAAGAGACTGAGCCCGGCTACACTGAGAGCAGCAGGTCACCATCAGGTCACCCAATTATCTGTATCTTTAATCAAGACAGAAAAGACGCGCTCGGTTTTTATCTGGGACGCCATCTCGACAGAGACAACAAATGATCCCAGAGACTCTTCAGCGCGCGTTCAGGGGCGCGTGGACGCGGCCTGTACAGTACACGGTGATTTAGGGGGACCGGGTGGGCTCTAAATCGTCCTCTTTCTCTGGGCCGGTGTTTTACAGCGAGGGTCTGATTGCAAGTAAAAAAAAATCTCTCCGGCTGCCACGCACGCGAGAGCAGAACGCCCCTAAAGTGAGAATAACCTAAAGAACATGAGCAAAAAAAGGACATGCGACATGTGGGGAATTTGGTTAATTCGCCCATGTTTTGGATGAATTTGTGGATTCATATCTCCTGTATTTACAATTATATATAAAATCAGAGGTCAAACCCCTTACTGTCCCGGAGCTTCGTGGTCCTGCACGCTCATCCCCCCGACGGGACGTTTCTGCGGCGGCTTTGATCGGCACCTTATCAATCACGTGCACATCCGATAGCTGCCCGGCCACAGTCTACCCTGCACTGACCCTCCTTTAGACTCGACTCTTCATGTCAGGCGTTTTCTCCTCCGGCTCCACCGTGTCTGCCTCTTCAGAGGTCTGGGCGAGAAAAGTGGACGGGAGAGAAAACCCCACCACTGGAATTTCACTCCTAGCCTTTCTTTTTTTTTTTTTCCTTTCTTTTTTTTAAACATTTTTTGCCACGTTCTCTTTCCAAATGACTGCAAAATACAGTTTCCGCCATCATTCACTAAAAATATCCGTCGAAATTGAAAACTCAGTAAGAATTCAGTGTGGAAAATTTGGGCGAAATGGGAATTTAACCTAAAACCGTGTTACTTTTTTATGGCCAGAGTTTAAAAAACGGAAAACAGGTTGGAATTTAATTGATTTATTTCATCTTAACAGCAGGCAAAAAATGGAAGAATAATTATATATTAATGTATGTTTGCTAACTTTTTAAAGTGGAAATTCAGATCAAACTTCTCGCTCATTTTTTTTCGCTCTTTAGTGAAAATGTCGCAAAAGCGTTCGCAGACATAAATGATGGATTCAATTTGCACCCAATTTTTCAATCTAGAAAACAAATCTTTCTACAAAATCTACAGATATTTGCAGGAGCATTTGGAGTTATAGGCGGGCATTCATCTGTTAGACTTCCAGTTTTCCCCATCACCCATAAAGCATTTATATATATATATATATTTTTTTACTATAATGAAATAACGCACTGCTGTTTTTTGTGTGCAGTAAACCCACCGTTCATAAATCACTCTGCTTTGCCCCAAACCCACATTAGCTGACACTGATAGCAGACGTTTTTTTTATCTAATATAAACACTCGGGGAGGGGCAAGACTTCAGACTAATGTGAGTGGAGGTCAACAATTTTTTAATGGCTACTCTTGGCATATTTTTCTCCTATTTTTAAACGGCAAAATCTTTTCTTTTTTCTGTTTACAGTCGCTGTAGGAGTCTTTATTCTAAAGGGATGGTATTTATCAATGCAAGAAGAAGATTAAGCTTGTTAAAACACAGTGGTTTATTGAATTAATTACATTGTTTACATCTCCAATATTATTTACGTTCCTCGAGTCTGGACGGAAGTGCATTTGAATCTACACGACCAAAACATCACAACGTATTTAAACACTTCAAATAAGAGTTCTTTTAACTGTATCATAATTTCGACCCCTTTTAGTTCACTTCAGATAGAGTGAGAGAGGAGGAGGAGGAGAGAGAGAGAGAGAGAGAGAGACCTACACTTCACGTACACCTTAGTGGCACACATCTGGGTTTTGTTTCAGAGTGGGACATGGGAAAGACAAAAATAAAATAAAACATTCAGCACATATTAGACAACAATATGAACAACAACAACAACAACAACAGAGTCCCTTACCAAGAGGGCATCCTCCTCTTAAAGCTCTGCAGTGGGTTTTTCTCTTCAGAGGTCCACTGTCCGGAGTGGGAAATTGCACATAAATATTCCATTAAATAAAGTTATAGTGTAAAAATCAGAGGGACAGGAAGGCCTGCATGTCAAGGTCTTTTGGTAAAGGATTTTTTTTTTGGGTCTTTTTTGAGTTCTCATTGTTTCAGTTCCAAAGCCCAGACGTGTTGAGGCCAACCAGTTCTTCCTTTGGGCTTCTTTTCATTGCTGCTCCCTGAACTTTTCAAAACTTCATTCTGTTTGCAAAAATGCAAGAAAAGCAATCAGTTTCGCAGGTAGAGTGATATGGAAAACAACAAATAAATGCATGAAGAAAAACGAGCATGCAACTGGCAAAGAGGAATTTAAAAGCAAGCAAAACATCTCTTCACTTCAGCCTCTGATTTTCCTGCTCCAGGCCTGAAACTCTTCAGCATGCTGCATTTGATTCATTCTTCGCATCGAATTACTGTTGCTACTTTTTCTCCTTTTAAGACTGTTTTTATGATGCATTTGATTCTGCAAAGCACTTCCGTGTGGGGAAGCTGATCATTTAAATGTTATTATTATTATTTTTAGTGAGGGCCGCCTGTAGAAACTGTGAAACACTCCTGCCGCGAACTTTACTATCAGGTTGTTTTTTTTTGATGTCAGCTTTTCTTCTTTATGTACGATATCGAATATGAAAAAGATTCAGATTGTGCGCTTTGCAGCCGCAGACCTACTGATTCAAAACATTCCTGAAACTACGTGGCCAAAAAAATACATTTCATAAAATGGACATATTCTTGACCCTTTTCCCTTCTTGTTCTTCCTGAAAGTCTTTAAGTTGAATTATAAAAACAAACATATTTACTACACTTTACTATATATATATATATATATAATTAAAGTTTTTATATATATATATGTTCAGCTTATTAAGGTTTAACTCATGTATAACTACGATCAGAAACAATCCTGACTTACTGCGTACATTTTATTTTTTCCAGTTTTTCTTAAAAAAGCACGACTTTATCAGCAAAAAACTACTTTAATTGTTTTATTGTAAAAAAAAATTCTAGGACTGAGCGTGCTTTTTTAAAGTTAGGCCTACATAATTTGGCTTCCATATATTTCAAGTTTAATTCACACACACACACACACGCGCGCGCGCGCGCGCACACACACACACACACACACACACACACACACACACACACACACACAGACAGACAGACACACAGACAGACAGACAGGCGTGCAGGAGCACGTTTTCGCCCTGCTATAAGCACCTGCAGCAGACACCTTCACGCCCCTGCGTTTGGGGGGATTAATTCAAAAAGGTGCTCCAATGAAAGGCGCACGTACCATTTCTTTCTTCCTCCTCTCCTCCTTGGCCTCCGCCTTCTTGAACTCCGCCTTGAAGGCCTCGGCCTCGCCGTGCTGCTCGTCCCGGTCCAGAATGTCGGTGAGGTAGGCGATGTAGCTGGTGGCCAGGCGCAGCGTCTTGATCTTGGACAGTTTGGTGTCGGCGGGCACGTTGGGGATGCACTCGCGGAGCTCGGCGAAGGCGCTGTTGATGCTCTGAGTCCTGCGCCTCTCCTTGCGGTTCGCCGTGGGTCTCCGCGGTTTGCCCGGCCGGGGCGCCGTCCCGGGAACCCCGGCGCCGTAGTGCTCGAGCCCCGGCGGCCCGGCTGCGTACTCGGGGCTGTAGGACGGAGCCACGGCGTAGTCCGGGGGCGACATCTCCGGGTGGCCGATGAGCCAACCGTGGAAATACGGGCTCTCTTCGTGGCAGCGGGTAGCCGGTGCAAAGGAGTAGCCATCATGGTGCATGACGGGATGGTGGGGAAAGCCTCCAACCAAACTCATGGCGAAGAAAGATGGGAGCAGACACAAGAGAGGAGGGGGGAAATATTGTCCTCTTTCCTTTCCAATCTGTCCTTGCCGAGCTCCTCACTGGCCTCCCATGGAAAGAAGCCGCGCTCTCTGGGTGGTCTTGTTGGGAATTCACTTGCGCATGTTTGAAGCTCACAACTTGCTCTAGAAAGCCCCCAACACTAGCACGCAACTACTCACACGCACTGGCTCCATTGTCCAAATCCAGCATTGCAGAAGACCCCCGTTAGGGACCACCGGACCCCTCATCTGACGCTTTTGGCACTTCCCTGGTGGACTTGATGGAGAGAGAGGCAAAACAAACACACTATCCCAACGCTCGCTCAGAACCACCTCTATTTCTCCTGCTCTCGGATCTCACAGCTTCATCTTGGAGCTGCCTGAGTTCATATATGCGCCCCAAACTCCTCTCAGCCAATAGGGGCTCAGAAACAGAGGAGTCGGCCAATGGCCTTCAGGGGGAGGTGGAGCGGCGCGTGGCTCAACCAGTCGCGTGAGGACGTCCAACCCCCCTAAAGTGCACGAGCTTTTATTGATACTCCTCTGAAATATATACGGCTCTATATGTGGGTGTGATGTCGACCGAGGGATTTTGCTTCAAAGTGCGTTTTAAAACCAAATCACTTGGTCTGGTTGACCATCAGAGAGGCTCCAGAAACGCGAAATGTTCCTTTACTCCACTCTTTCCTTCCAGAGAAGTAGGTGAAGAACTCATGATGGAAGTCTGAGATTAAATCTGAATATTTTACAATAGGGTCCAACCCCCCTTTCCACACCCAGGCTTTATTTCTGGAGGTATTAATGGCTTTATGTTGCTTTTTTATTTTTATTTAAATTTTTTTTTTCTATTTCCTTTGAATAAAAAAAGTATTGTGTAAAATGCGACGAATTATAGGCGTAAAGCAATGTGTTTAAGTGTCACATTAATATCACAGGCATGAGATTCTGAACAACCATGATGTTGGAAATATTGGACCATTTTCATGTCTGATGTTTGGGCTGAAGAAAAAAGAGCGGCCAGTTTTTCATCTCATAGAAAATACCTTGCTTTGGTTAAAATAAAAATAAAAAAAAAAAGAAAAAGAAATAATATTAATTTATTGAATTTCGCACCAGGTCTCTTCTGCTCACCCCTGTCGCCGCGTGCAGTGTGTGTGGTGTGTGTAGAAAAAACAGCCGCTTATAAAATGAATTTTTATCATCCACATCATGGATGGAAAACACACAGATTAAATAATCCCAGTGTGTTTACCTGAGATTCACAGACTGAATTAAAGAGGAAGAGCCTCCGGGACCGGCCGGCGGGTCCGCGCTGGGTCTACTGGATAAACCAGACCGGTGAAAAAACCCCCAACCGTTTAATAATAATAATAATAATAACAATAATAATAATAATAATAATAATAATAATGCAGTCTGAGATCATACCGGCTTGTGCTTATTTGTCACAGAAACAGCAGTGATCTGAAGGTTTTACACCATGTTCATGTTCCAGAGTTAAATAGACAGAATTATGGCTTTTTTAAAAAGTAATTTTAATAAAAAGTGGAAATAGATGGACGTAATGTAATAATACTATAATATTCCTAACTCTAATAATTATACACACACACGCGCGCGCACACACAAACAAATATATTTATATATGTTACACTTTCGTGCTCCAGCAGCACAACCTCACACACACACACACACACACACACACACACACACACACACACACACATATGCATCAATTTTGTAGCTTCTTAAACTAGGAATCTTCAGGTAGGGATGGCCTGATGGTCCTCTCTCTCTCTTTCTTAGTGTGTGTGTGTGTGTGTGTGTGTGTGTGTGTGTGTGTGTTTATCGCCCGCTTTTCGGGAGGATTTTGAAACTGACACGTGAGTTATTTTATTTGGACAATGCTCAATTCTCTCTCTCTCTCTCTCTCTCTCTCTCTCTCTCACTATCTAGATCCCACACACTACATGTATGTTAAGCAGTGTTGTGTGAACGAGCACCAGCATGTGTGTGTGTAGGGGAGTGTGAGAGTGAGTGTGTGTATAAAAATTCACAAATTTCCCACTGCAAGGCCCATGATTTATTCGTGTTTAAGTGCTGTGTGTGTGTGTGTGTGTGTGTGTGTGTGTGTGTGTGTGTGTGTCAGAGTGTAATTTATCTGTCTGATTGGAGGTTCTTGAGTAATTGAAACACACCGAGTCTCCAGTTAATGACCCATAATCATGCTGCAGGTCAGTTGGTCAGACTCCTGCCCCCTCTCTCTGCTTCCATCTCCTTTCACACTGAATTCAGCACAAATAAATCAAGCCAGCCAGAGCCAAATATTTAAGCATGACACAAGTGTTTAATAAATGTGGTATGAATCAAAGCTCTGCCCCGTGGACTGGACTCCAGTGAGGAGCCCACTGGCTCAGAGATGTTTTTCAGCCTAAAAATGATCAATAAAGCTGATAGGTCAGTTGCAGAGTCCAGACACAGCCTTTCCTGATGATTTCTCTTCAGAAACAAATCTGGAGGAACCTTATAAGTAAAGCAGATTTTGGATTCAAGCTCTCCCGGTCCCAAAGGTTTCTGTGTAGAAACGGGTGATCTGGTTCTTTTAAAGAACCTTTTCTAAAAAGCGCTCTATAAGACTACTAAAAGGAGTACATTTTCACAGGGATGGCCTGTGAAACTCCATGTGTCTGGCTTTAATCTTTCATTCCAAAATTTGTGCTTTATTTGTTTTGTTTTAAAATTATTCCATTATGAAATGATATAAATACACTTTCCCTTAAAATAAGCATTCAAGGTACGCCTTAAATGCCATGTTATACTTATAATTAACATTTATACAGTTTTTATCTTGATGAACAAAAATTTTCAGACAGTGCATGTTGTAAAAAAAGGGTTATGTTTCTAACACAAGCTATAAAATCATTATTTTTGTACCGTCTAGAACCATTTTCATGTGTAGTATCTAGAATATATATATATATATATGAGCATTTATAAAAATATACTCTGCATTTTTGTGTTCAAGTCTAATTTGGTTTGTTTGAGTGTGGTGGGATGCTGTTTGGGGCGGAAGGTGAAAGAAGGTGGACACCAGAAAGTAAAAGGTAAAAGTAAAGCTTTTTTCTCTGGAGGACTCATTAAAGCAGCCGACTCTGTGTTTCTGAGCCGCCCTGTAATCCACGGCCACGGCTTCATACGGTCGACATGCTTCCCCCCCACCTACACACAGGTAAGCCCTAACAAGCAGGTCAGTTTAATTTATACCAGCATTAAGCCCATCTGATATGGCAGCTGATAGGGAACAGGCAAAAGGCCAGATTTAAGGGACATTTACGAGAATTTAATCCAATTCATCTGCTTCCGTGAACCACAGCCATTATGTCGAGGATGCAACATTGCAAAGAACAGTTGCCTTTTTGTGTCCAGCCTTTTTCCCCCTTACAAATGTTTTTATACTAGTTGGTGTCATTTCTTTATTCAGTAATTAAGCAATTTGTGTTTTCATCAATTCCCTGGTTGACCACTTTCTATAATAATAATAATAATAATAATAATAATAATAATAGCTGCAGCATGATCTATAGTTCTCGCACATTACTAACAATAATCTAAACGTTTTACGTAAATAATACAATTTCGTAGTTTTAATAAAGCAGACACTCACACAAACACAGACCATGTAGCCGGGAAAAATCACAAAAATCACAATTTTTATTCGTTAAATAACTCTGCATTAGTCTCTATTAAAACATGTGCACTCAGATCCCATATTTCACATAAAAAATGGCTGAATATTATTTTCTATATAAGAAACTAATGTTGCTGTGATATAATCGTTCTTTGTAAAGTTGACTTGGTCTGCATTAGCAGTCCAGGTGAGTAAAATAAACAAAGGTAATTGAAGCCTAATTTTTTAAAACTCTTGACCAAACAATCATTTCCGCCCTCTTTCCTACTTTTCCACCTTACAGCCTGGTGGAATCGATTTATTCTGAATTTAATTACCTTTATATTACAGTTCTCATTTTAGGTTCCATATTATATATGTACGTACGCATCTAAATGTAATAATAGTTTCTCCTGTTTGTATTTCATATTTCTGTGTCTCTCTGTAATTATAACACACCCCATGTTTATTATGTGCATCTGTGTGTAGTAATTATATCCATGTGTAATAAAATATAGTATGATCTGCATTAATGTACATGTACTCATGTTACAGCCCATGAATATCTGAATGTATCTGTAGATGTAATAATAATATGTAACGTAAGGATTGAATAAAAGTAATAGTTTTATCCTCCTAAAAATGCCCAATTCTAACTTTAACCTTAGAAACACATGGTATTACTCTCTCATTAGAAACATGCAGGGCTGTCTCTGACTTTTCTACAAATTCAGAACACAAACACACAAACACACACCGTTGTCCCGTCTCCTTTCCAACGGCTCTTTGATCCAGGACCATTTAATGAACAGTCTGAAGTGTAATCCTTACTGTGAGAGCAGCAGTGAGGGAAGAGTAATCCTGTCCCGTCCATTTAAGCCAAGCATTTAACCCAAGCCAGTCCTCAGAGGCCACACCCACTTCCACATCAACCATGTGGTTTTCCCTTTAGAGCTCTCTCTCTCTCTCTCTCTCTCTCACACACACACACACACACTCAGTACACCTTTACAGCTGTGTTGCCCCTGCTGAATAGAAGTAATAGTCATGTGAGACTCTCTCTCTCTCTCTCTCTCTCTCTCTCTCTCTCTCTCTCTCTCCCTGTCACTCTTTTTCCTCTCTCTGTCTCATCAATAACCCTTATCACCAGAGCTCATCACTTCCTCTGCCTCGTCCCACAGCACCTGTTCTCCCTTCCAGCACCTAACAGCTCATCCTTCCATCTGCTGACAGACTTCACCCTTGACAATCTCCCAGAATTCCCTCTGTGCTCAGCTAGCTCTTTCCTCATTGGCCAAACGTCTGGATCTGATGGCTGCAGACTGAGCGACTCTGATTTGAACGTGCCCTGCAAACGCTATCTCCACTCCTGTCTGGCTTATCAGTGATCCTTGCCTGGCCGTGTTTCAGTCTTTTCCACTGCTGCCCTACCTCTGCTGCTTTTTCTCTTCCTTCTCTTCTCCTCTTCACCTTTCCATCATCATCCACTTCTGCTTTCAGCTCCCTTTCTTCTAACACTGACTCAGATTCAGCGCCTCACCTCTATTCTGCAAGCACACACACTGGGTGCTGCAATGTGCCTGACAACACAATAAAAACATCCTGGTGAGTCAGACATGTTACACGGATGTATGTTGCCAGTGTGTCTTAGAAAATATATCCGTGACCCAAGTTGGTAACATTATGTTCCCTAGGTAAAGCTACTGAAGATGTGATCTGGAAGGCACGGTAAAAAAAGATATTTTAACACAAAAACTGTCCCTAAACATAGAATTTTGTTCAATCAACTCCAAACATTAAAGTAGACACGCCATTATTGTTTAGATGTAATTTCCTTACACTGTACCATCCCAGTACCTGTTCCTTTTCTTTATGAAGGCTCACTGTGATTAGTTCTCATTTGCATATTTCTGCATTTCTGCATCACTGTAAAAATAATATTTCAAATGTTGTGCAGTTCTAAAAACATGTTCAAAAAGAGCGCTGTGCAGAATGATTTAGTAAAACAGTGATGGCTAAATAGTCAATATACTGTCCTAAGCATCGTCTGTAATGTTTTGAGAATAAGGCACATGAGAGTGTTGACTTAAGTCTGTTTTTTTGGTCATTTCAATTATATTGGTGCAGCGGTGGCCTAGTGGTTAGGGAGTTGGATCCAGGATTGGAAGGTCATGGGTTCAAATCCCAGAACAGTAGGTTGCCCTGAGTTCCCCTTAAGCAAGCTACCATCCCCATCACTGCTCCCCGGGGTTGCATGGTGTTCGTGGGTGAAAAGCAGAAGTTGCTGTTTGTTGCATTTCATTGTGAAATTGTGAAAACAAATATTCACCTTCACTAAATACGCAGCACTCAGTGAAACGAAAGAACATTCCTCCAGGACCTTGATGCTACCAGGGCATCACTGTGCAACACATGCTCAGTTCAACAACCAAACTAAGCTCATTGCTCATCGCATCCATCAGAGTGTTCAGTCCATCCCTGAGTGGAAATCATGGATCAACATGCTGATTTTTCAGTCTACTCAGGTTCTAGCTGGAACTTCAGATCTTCTCTATGTTCCATAGAGTCCATTTAACTGCTGAATTTGCTGCAAACGTGAACTCATTTAAAAACGGCTTCTAAAGAAGCATTAATAGTAATAGTATTTCCTCCTTAAAAACAAGTCAAAAAGTATTCTCTTAAAAATGTTTTGCAAAATATCATGAATTCTATTATCCTCCCAGCGCTCCTTACAAACACGCACCTCAACAGGTTCCATTGGTCAGATAACACTCTGCCATGTTAACTGTCCGATGTTCATCATGCAACAATTAAAAATACTAGTTTAAACCAGCTATAATAATAAAATCTCACTGGGGTGCTATCACAAATAAGCATTAATTTCAAGGACATTTTTATCATATGAAGCAGCCTGGATCTAATAGCCATAAATTAATCTCTCTCTGTCTCACACACACACACACACACACACACACACACACACACACATACACACACACACACAAAACGCAAAGCAAAACAAACACCAGCATGTACACACTGTTATGCACAGTTAACTTTTCTCAAATGTTTTTCCTGCAGAGCAAGAGGTTTTTGGGAAACCATTATGGCAACACTATTTATTATAATAAATCTTTTTATAGAATATAGAAAAACATAGAATAAGCCAATGCAAACATGTGATTAACGGTGTAGTCTTGTGGTTAACTAGTATCCTTACTGGCAGGAGAGTAATTGGAACTAAATCATGATTTACTTCATGTAAATTGAACAATTTAACTTTCATAGAGCAAACGATACTTTAAAAGTGTCATTTAGCAGCACAGTCTGATTGAAAATAAGGCAAAGGAGCCAGAGAACTTATTTTTCTTCTTCTGGTGATCAGGGGGAAACCTGGGCTAAGAACTTTTGCAGATACCAGACATTTCTCGGAGGTTAAAGTGTTCAGGTAGCAGGGTTGAGTAAGTATGTCACCAATAAATGGATTTTTTTCCAAACCTATAATGGATGTTTCAATTATGAGACGTTATATATAAATACATGCATTAATGCTAAACAATGCACTTTTTGAAATTATAACTTTCTAGATGGTTTCTAGGGTCTATAGATAGATTTTAATGTTTGATTTTTTAAAACGAAGGACAATGGAACGGTGTCGATAATATGCTTTACATTTTTTGTTATAAAAAATGGCCCCAGGGTCGGAAAGTTGTGGGTCCGAATCCCAGACTTTGTAACTTTGTCTCTGTACTTAATTCTCCAGCAGTGGCTTAGTGTTTAGGGACTAGGTCCCAGGATCAGAAGGGTTTGTATCCTGGACTAGAAGGTTGCCATGAGCAAGGTACTGTTCTCATCACTGCTCCCCGGGCAGTTTTAAATAGCTGCCCTCTACTGCACGGTGTGTGTGGGTGAAAAGCAGAGGTTGAATTTTGTTGTTGTTCACTTTGTGCTGTGCCATGTTTCATAATGACAAAAACATCATCACTTTCAAGCATTATACAGTCATAAGCGCAGTTCTGGACACCACCAGTCAACATATTTTGTGCATTTTCTTAAAGAAACTCATTTATTTAGCACAAAATCATCCTCATTCTGCAAGATGATGTGCACTTTCTATGTGCTGAGTTTGATATATCAGGAAAAAAGTCACACATAATGTGCCATAACTGTTGCACAGGCCATGTTATGCATTTTTCCCACCGGTATATTAGGTGGCCAAAAAAAGAAACAGAAATTGTGCATAAAAACGTGTTGTAGTGTGTGAGTACTTATGTGTACTGCACACTTATTTGGCAAGGGGTGCCAAAAATTTGGCATATGCCATGCATTTCAATGGAACTTTGCACTGCAATCATGGAAACAAACAAACAAACAAACAAACAATCGAATAAATGAGTCATCTATTCAAATCTGTATTAGTGTCTGTTTAGAACACGCCAGCCATTCATTCTAAATAATGCATTTTGGTTCCATTACACACACACACACACACACACACATAAACACACACACACACACACACACACACACAATGCTCCCACTGACAAGCCAGTCAGCCACTTCCCCTCTTCATCCATTGCCGGCCGCTTCATTACGCATTATCAGCAATCAATCTCTCCCCAAATAAAATGAAACTGAAAAATCATTAGACTAATGAGGACAGCTCAGTCTCAGGCCTACTGCTGCCTTCTAATCATCATCAATCCAGCCAATAGGTTTCTGCCAAGTTGCTCTAATACAGCTACACCCTCTACAGCAATGCCACATTCCCTCCACACACACACACACGCACACACACGTCTGCGGTTCTCTGCCTGTGTGCTCATTTTTTACCCAACGCTGGGCCATTTCGCAGACAAATGAGATTCATAACTCATGATCCTGGGTTCTAACACAATACAACTAACCAGTTTATGCAGCACATTCAAAATCCAATGAAACAAGGGGAAATCTGGCTCATAATCGGAACCATATGCCTCCATCCTCGCAATGTGCACCGTACACACATACACACTCCGGCACAACAACAACATGGCGGCTCGTCCCTGATAGCAGACACACAGAGTGGCTCACTCTGTAAGGGCAACCCAGAACCTCCAAAAACAAAACCTCAGAGCGGTAATGAGTTAAATCAAGAAGAGCGAGTCAGGAACTTTGTCATTGCCATGGATATGGAAGTACTCATGGCAACGAGGCTTCTGGGGAACACTAGAAAAGGGGAATCTAGTGTTGGGTAATTTATTGCATAGATACCATAGATAATAGAGAAAATATTTTTGCAGCACAGCATTGCGCAATAGTCTACAACCTCCTCTCATTTCTTTAAAGTGGAAAAGTTGGAAAGTGAGACTATAGATACGGTGATGTGCTGCAACATAAATCCAGTCTAAATACAAATAGATTTTAATTCTAACCAGCATTAAAGTCAGTGTTAGATATGACCACCGTTATTCTTCAGCACAGCCTCAACCCTCTTAGCTGAGCTTGTTTCTTTAAGTCGTCTTTAAGAACAGTTCTCTTCTTTGGACGTCATCTGCCCTTTGTTTTCCATCTTTGCGGAGATGATCCCCCACTGCTTCTGTCTCTGAAACTGAAATGAAAGCCAAGAACTTTTGTAAATTAAGCCACAAACTAGTTCAGTTTAGTAAACATCCTAGTTAATGACAACGTACTTTTCAACAGTTCAACAGCAGATCCCAGTCAGCCAATGACATTGCAGCTGGATTTGAGATATGGTTGCATCACAACTTTATTCCTTCCTTCTTTCAACTTTAAAGGGTTCTTCACAATTCACAAACAGTTAAGAACCATTGTTAAAAGGTTCTTAAGGGAAGTGGCATCGCACAAAGAACCCTGTCTGGCACCACGATTTCTAAGACTTTAGCTCGAGACTGGGTGGTGATACTGTAGTTATGTATAGAATGATGAATATGACCCAATAATAACATGAGACAGGGCAGTTGGTTACACTACAGTTATGGTTACCCCAAGACAACTGTTCCCGCCCACTTCAGCTGGAAATGACTTTTATAGGAGTTTAAGAGTGCAAAGAAACACACACACACACACACACAGAGTGTATGTGATGGGTTGTGCACTGCGGTACCTCCCTGTACAATTTAACACAATATTAGTCCACTCTGTCGACAGTGTGCGGTTGCCTCTATCTCTCCTTCAATCAATCACACTCCTGCAGATTACTCAGCTTCTGCTCTAACCTGTCCTGCTCTCCGAGCCATAATTCCTGAAAAGGACCTGACTTATCCAACCACAGCACAGCTGTGTGGGGGAAAAAAAAAGGCTGTGAGAATCCAGGGCCTTCTTTTTTCCTGCTGTTACCTCAGCTGGTTTTGCGCTCTTGTGGAATATGGATGGTTGCACATCTAATTATCTTCAAAACATTTATAATGTGCTGCTAGATTTGGGAACACTCAGTCTCCTACAGCTGGTCCTGACATTCAAAACATACGTATTGATGGCCGTTCATGGAGTCTGAATGTTGTAAGGTTGAATTCAACGCCAAAGCAGCAGCGCTCCTGCGTCGGCCTGATGATGGATGAGGAGCATCAAGCAGGAATCTGACCTCTTCCCATTTAACTTCATCTTCAGGGCACTGAGCGTTAATATGCCAAGCCCATGCGGGAGCTGTCCACTGACTGAATTCAATCCACGCACTGGATGACGGGGAACAGCATGAAGTCACCACCTTGGGATGGATTGTGTTTGCTCTCCGGCTTGGGGTGGTGTCCATGCTTCCATCCATCCTTAAGGATTTCCAGAATGGGCCCAAACGTCAATGCTTAGGATAATCAAACAGAGGGAGCTAGAGATTCTAGACTAATTCTGAATGGAAAGTTTTGCAGAGAGAGTCCAGAAAGCATGAAGGGTCAGTGCTAATAAGTTATTGTTTTCTTTTCGGATGTGTGAGGGCTCTCTGGTCTGGTTTACTGCTGCTGTATTATTATACCGTCCCTGAACATTCTTCTCTTCCTCTCTCTCTGATTTTCTCCCTCTCTCCTCAAGAGGAGGAATGAAAACAGAGAGTCATTAGTCTGTTATTTTGTGCTTTCACAGCTCATTGATAGACATGTGTTTTTAATGCGCCTAATTCCGAATCGCAATAACTTCTCCCAGTGTTCGAGGAGAGCACAGCAGATGGGAGCATGAACAGTGGACACAGGACAATGCTTCTGATTTCATCCACCCATACATTTGCAGCTCCATTTCTGAGGGACTCATGCTTGCCTTTTCCATTCTAGGTCTGCACATCCCACATGGATATTTCCACTACAGGAAGCGTTCCAGGAAGCGTTCCAGGAAGCGTTCCAGGGAGCAAGGACCGCGTCAGGAGCTCAGGTACTCATAGGCTCAGGAATGAACATTTTTCTGTGGACAAGGGTGGAGCTTGATGTACTGTTACCAGTGGGCTAGATGCAGGCGTCCTATAATCTTTTACCACACTGGGTTGTCACTCAAAGAAGAGATCCATTACAAATTACTAGTTACTTCACCGACTCAGATAACAGACAGATGGATGGACAGTTACTTCCCTCTAACTGCTTTGTCATTACCTATTATGTCCCTGAAATGATACACATTTGCACCAACACAAAGGTACAAGAAAAACTCCAGGAATCCTTTTTGTTCATTTATTTAGGGAAAAAAATATTCAGCTGCTGTAAATATTGTTTCAAAGGTCTTTCTGTTTGAACAAGAGCAGCCAGTTATATTTGATTAAAGTTCGGAATGGCAGACTAGAAGTCCAGAATCTAGCTACTACATGGTAAAAAAAAAAAAGAGGTTGGTTTTTATCTTTGGCAGGGATATCCGTACTCACATTGGCAAGAAAAATGAAGTGATGTAGTCAATTGAGGAAGATCATAGAGATGCAGAGAGATGTAGAGAATATTTAGAATCTGAATTCATCATAGAAATTGTTCTCTTGGAGTCATGTGAGTGCCTCAAGTAACTAAATTCAGTCCATTCGTATTTGAACAGCCTGCTGTTTTGTTCTCCCATCTCTAAACACCTGATCTGACCATGAATTAGTTCATATTTGGGATTAGGTGTGATGAGATGATGATGTGTATAGTGTGGAGTCTCCAGGTTTGGTGCTGGGAGCCGCTGGGTTGGAGGGGGTGTTATTAGGTTTTAGGTATTAGATAAGATGAGCAATTAGAAGCATCTGCAAGAGTCATTTCAAATGAAAGTGTTCCCCAAAATGATGCGTGACATTCTTACAGAGCTGTAATGCAGGTAAATGTATTTACATTAACACATTTCTTTCTATCCTTTCAATCAAAGAAACCACCCGTGATTATAAAAATGTTATAGAACCGTTATAGGATCTCTCCTGAGCACAGAATGAATTCAAAAGAAATTGATTTGTCAGAACAAAGAAAAGTCTGCAAAAAGATCTAGACAGGTTCAGCCTCAAACTCCAATCTGTAATATTTGTTCATTTTAAATAAAGATCACCATTTTTTTGTGCAGCTTTTCAGTTCTTCAGGATGGTTGCAAATTCTGAAGAAGTTCTGAAATGTTGGAAAGTTTCCAGAAAAGCATGCATCAACCAATGAGTGCAATGTAAAAACACACACCTTTACACCGGATCTAATAGAGAAACTATTATGTGCCATGTTTCATCTGTAGCTAGGTCTTATCTTAAACTGAACCTTCTTCATTCACTGGAGAAAGCAGGAGCATTTGAGGCCTGGAGAGATAAATACTGCGATACCAGTCAGACCTCAAGCAACTGGCGACATCTTGGCCAGGCTGTTTGGGAGTTATTGGGCTGCGTTTTGTGGCCATGGCCGATTTATTATAGAGCTGGCCACTTCTAAACCACCTTCCATCATGCCGGCTCGCTCTCCTGCCGGCCATTATCCCCCCAGCAATGTAAGCCACATACACAAAAGTGCCTGGCGCTAATTTACAGCCCACTGATGGATTTACACCCTCCTGGCCATTAGTGTGTACATTACCCTCGGCATGTTATGTAATGGTGTTAGGGAGATTTAAGAAAAGGATAACAAGCCATAAATTTGAGCTCTTCTGTGGTGAGAAAAGAGCATCCAGGTGAAAAGTGCTCAGAGTGCAAGCCTCTCTGGACTGGGCTTGGAAAAGGAGCCAGGAGTGTGTTTGGGCATTAAGGCTGCACAGTCGTTTATTTGTTAAGTGTGATTGAGGGGATACAGAGGCGTTTGGGTCCAGGGAAGGAGAGCCGTGTTTAGCGGCATGTGCCGGAGTTAAGATTGGCAGCGTCGCTGACTTTGCAGCTGATTTTGATGAATGGATGATAGGTGTTAATTGCTAATGGATGGAAAACCTGAGTTGCTTGAACAACACTGTTTTGCTTGCGAAGTCACAAAGTGCATGGTTACAGCTTCGTTAATTTTCCAAAAGCAGCTATGAGATGTTCGTTCAGTCATTCAAACAAAGCTGCAGTTGTGTTTGAATACGTTCCCCTCCTTACTTGTCTAAAAAATGACCCCCTCCCCATTCCGCCCAAACGGACCCCATTCCCACCCATTTCAGTCTGTACAAAACGTATGTCTTTACATGTGGTAATTTACAGTTTCTAAACAAGGCCGATTGCCTGAATTCAGATCAGAACATAAAACGTCAGCCACACTTTCCAGAGCAGCAGCGCTCTGGGATGATAATGCAGTCAGGTCAAACTGGGTGAACCCTGTTCGGTGTTGTAGATGAATCAAAGTGTTTGTGCTGCTGTTTGGAGTCGTCCTGTCAAGCTCCCCTGAGATTTCCTCCCAGTCCGCAGCCATGTTTAATATTAAGTTTGTATTTTTTGAATCATCATTCACACAGTACTGATAAAACAAGTAAACCCTAAATACAAAGTACTGAACACTCTAAACACACTCTATACATCATACACACTCTATACACCATACACACTCTATACACTATGCACACTCTATACACCATACACACTATATACACCATACACACTCTATACACTATACACACTCTATACACCATACACACTATATACACTATACACACTATATACACTATACACACTATACACACTCTATACACATTCTATACACTATAAACACTTATTAAGAAAAGGTGCCCCAAAAACATGTGTAGAACATTTTTGAAGCTTAAGGAACTATCACAGGTTCTGTTGTTGTTTTATGGATTCCTCCTAGAACCCTGTGGGCATCAGGGAAGTTCCCTCATTTGCACATTTCATTTTCATCATTATTTACGGTAAGGTTTCTCTAACCAGGGATCTCAGGTGGACCAAAATCGTTCTCTATTCCTATGTGATGCAGGGCTGGTTTTAGAACTTCTGCTACATCAGAACCAAAAATAATACTACTCTGTGAAGAGGGCAGCCTTAGATAGCCTTAAGGGTTTTGTTAAATAGACTTCATTCAGCTCTCAGTTTATTGGGTGCTCCTACATTTTACCCACATTTTTGGTCATTTTTTAGGATCTCTATCATAGAAGTGCACAGTAGGTCTACATATACTGACCTTAGCCTTGCTGTATTGTAACACTGCTAACCAAAATTATTGGGATGCTGTGACATTCTCAATACAGCAGTGATGCCAACATGGTAAAGACATTGTTGTGTGTGTGGCGATGGTTTGAGTGTATGGTTTGATGTAGCAACTGAGCTTATCACGCTATTGGTTGGACAAACATGAACCACTATGAATGAACTGAAGGCACGATGGAGAGTCCTGGTGGACACTTGCCGGGTAGGTTGGTAGGCAGCCCTTCTTCAGTCATACTGTTAGTTAGCTGTTCTTGGCACTTCAGGAAACGTTCAATGACGAGCCTTTTGCACAGCACTTACCCCAGTCAATATGACTGAAAAAGGAAAGATAGGAGATGAGAAGAGATGTCTGATTTCCCATCCATCAATCCCCAGTGCATATCCCGTCAAATAAACACTAAAACAATTTACTGCAAGTGTACACAGTGGAAGTGCCAACGTTAACACTTCTTACGGCTGAACTGCCTCCAGGTCATTTTTCAGGGCAATATTTAATGTGAACTAAGATGTCCTTTCCATTTGAAGTCTCGGAGGAATAACTGGCTTTCCTATATTTGGCCAGGGGCTTCAGTCGGGAGGCACTGAAGCTCCGTGCCCACGATCCCCACTTTAAGGTGATCATGATGAATGGGGCTTCATTTGTTTAAGCCCGCATGGCAGTTTTAGTGTTTCTCCTATAAATTTAGCATAACCTCCACTGGCATCACCTGCAAAGCCAAGGAAGGAGAAACAAATCGCACTTTGCGGGTCGATTCGTCCCTTTTTAATTGGTCGAAACTGTCAGAAGCGTCGACTTGAGTTAGCGCCCAGGAAAGTGCGGTAATGGGAGTAATGGCAAAGCTCCAGGGCTCAAAGCCTCTGCGCATCGCTCCGAGCTCTCTTGGGAGACCTGAAACACCCCTGTCGAGGGAGAAGAAACAACCTTCCCGTTCTTCCAACGGAGGCCCAAATCTCACATTGGTCACGGCATTTCAAAACCACTGTAACAAATGACACCAGGCTTAGTGCTAATTTGGCAGGGATAATCTAAAGAGGGGAGAGGGGGAGATAGAGCGAGCAAGAGAGAGAGAGAGCAAAAAAATCTGATAGATGAACTCGGAGGAAACACTTTGGCCCTACATCAATAACACAAACACGAAAAGGGCCGCTTGGAAAACTGTGTTTAGCAAATGGATGGCATAGCTGTGCTAGTTTCCATCGCAAGGAGAGCGTGAATCACTCTGTCTCTGGAGCATTGCGCCGAGGCGTTTGAATTTGTTGAGATGAAGACGATGAAATTATTTATGTCTGAGTCCCACGCATTTTTAAAGAACACAAATCTGGCCTGTGTGAATTACAGCCGCTGACATAATTTAGACTCAGGCAGTAGTGCTAAGAAATCCTTGGCGGCGAAGCATGCATATTTATGTCCATGTCTCCTCCCTGACATGGTGACAGAAAATAATCTGTTCTGGTTTCCCAAATCATATTTTCTCAGAATATGGAGCTGAGTTGGAGGGAGGTTCACAAGCACCAGCGAAAAATGCTGTTAAAAGGAGCACATGCATTAGCAGAGTTAAGCAACACCCCAGAAAGCGCTTTTTCTCTGGGCATGCTAGGCATTCCTCCTTAGGCCTTTGAACCATGAGCTCTGAGGATGGCTCTAAAAGCTCTACTTTGAGGCAAGAGAGAATGCCAGGAAGTGAGCTCAAATGTGTCAGAGAAGAAGGAGGAGGGAGAAAAGACTCCGAGCACACAGATAACTGCCAGGAGGGAGACGGAACAGCCGTGGGAATCGGGAAAAAGAGCTTTGTGGCTATCGCTTTTTTTTTTTTTTTTTTTTTTTTACTTTTTTACTATTTTTTTTTTAATGGAGGTGGATGACCTCGTTTTATACGCAAATGTGTGAAACTGAGATATTTAGAAAGTGATGACAGTTAAGGCTGAGTTCTTGTAAGACTCAAAGACTCTGGTCTAAACTAAGTATTAGCACAGCCTTGTAAACTAGTTATATTGTACTGCGGTCTAGAAACAGCTCTTCTCCACTTGATAAATGTCAATGAGATCAGTATATGAAAGGCCTTCTTCTTCTTCTTCTTCATCTTCTTCTTCTTCTTCTTCTTCTTTCGGCTGCTCCCGTTAGGGGTCGCTGCATCTGATTTACCGTTTCCATTTCTTCCGGTCCTCTGCATCTTCCACGTTCAAACTGAGCAACTGCATGTCCTCTCTCACCACGTCCATAAGCCTTCTCTTTGACCTTCCTCGTTTCCTCTTTCTTGGCAGCTCCATACTCAACATCCTTCTCCCAATATAATCCTCATCTCTCCTCTGGACCAACGCAACCTTACTTCCCTGACTTTGTTTCCAACACATCCAACCTGAACTGTCCCTCTAATATACTAAGTTCTAATCCTGTTCATCCTCCTGTCCAAGTGTCCAGTGTGGGTTTGAGTCCCATGCATACATGTGAATCCAGTCTAAACACAGAGGGTTTAATTCTAACCAGCTTTGGTTACAATATTTGATACGACCACCGTTATTCTTCAGCACAGCCTGAACTCTCTTAGGCAAGCTTTCTTGTAATTTCTTTAAGCCATCTTCAAGAATAGTTCTCCAGGCTTCTTGAAGGACAGATCATTGTGTGGATTAAGCAACAGAAAACATTAAAACAGCTCAGGAACAGAGACTGTACTGAAAATGAGAGACAAAAACTTTGTCCTTCACGAAACCTGGAAAAAGGTTAATCAACAATGCTTTAAATATACAAGAAAGCTTTTTGGAAGCAAAATGATAGAATTAAGAGTGCCTGAAGACTTTTGAACAGTACTGTATGAAGTAAATGTTTCATTCTCAGAAACCCCCTTGTATGTTTGCTGAGGAGTAACAGGCATCCATTAGTGAAATCGAAGGGCAGTAACAAGTTAAAAGTGAAGCTGAGTCAGCAATGTATCTCACAACTTCTCCCAAAGTTCACGCTTGTGGTTTCTGGGTTGCTGGAGTACACTTACATGGTGTATTTTTGTACTTAACAAAAGTGTGTGATGTTTAAACTGCAGTTGTGCAGACCTTTATTCTATCTTCATGGGAGACTGCCCTTAATTCATGCACTTTCCAGTTCAAATTCCAGTTCTAACCTTAAAAAAAGTAAAAGAAAAATCCACAGGAAACCAAAATGTTTAGAGATAGGCTTTCTGTTTAGGCCATACTTATCTAACCATGGCTGCTTTCATTTTTAATTCCATTTTATTTTATAATTCTATGGTAGTGTGTTCACACACACAAAGAGTTCATATGGCTGTTCAAGGTTGAAGATTT
The DNA here is from genome assembly GCA_017165825.1 of Hepsetus odoe. NCBI lineage: Eukaryota > Metazoa > Chordata > Actinopteri > Characiformes > Hepsetidae > Hepsetus > Hepsetus odoe. The sequence goes on from CM029367.1 coordinate 30,704,142, forward strand.
TGTAAATGATATTCCTTGTTCTTTTTTGTCTTAAGCTTGTAGACATGCAAACACTCATATCTCAGCTCTTTTGTTGCGTTTCTACAGCGTTTCCTTTATCTACTGGTTTGAATGCTGCTTATTCACAGTCAAAAACATTTTAAAACAGGATTATTCGCTGTCAAAACATAATTGTTTGGCTCCTCCTGGTTTATATGATGTGATAGGACTTGAAAGCCTAGAAAATGGGAGAGCTCACTTTACTATATCTACATTAGAGAAAAATATCTTGTTCCAAAAATGTAAGCCAGATATTTTAATGCCTTGAGATAACAGTAGTATTACATAATCTCACTCACTCACTCACTCACTCACTCACTCACTCGCTCACTCACTCACTCACTCTCTTAACCACTTGCCCTGATTAGGATTGTGATTGTGGTGAGGGAGTCTATCTCAGCTCTCACGGGGCGAAAGGCAGAGACACACCCTGGACAGGTCGCCAGTCCATAGCAGGACAGAAACCCAGACACACACACTCACACCTAGGGGACAATTTAACATCATTAAGCAACCTGCATGTCTTTGGACAGTGGGAGGAAACCTAAGCTCTTGAAGGAAACCAATACAGACAGAGGGAGAACATGTCCACTTCACACAGAAAAGAACCGGCGCGTCCCGCCTGGGAATCAAACCCCAGACCTTTTCAGCTGTGAGGTGGCAGCACTACTCTGCACCACTGCGCTGGCCTATTGCATAACTTGTCGATTTATAATACAAATAACGTTTTAATCAATACAAATAAACTAAAATGGGATCATTAGGCATTTAGAGAAACCTAGAAGGCCTTGTGGGTCCTCAGGAGAAACCAAAGAACATCACTAGAGATTTCTTTTAAAAACTGAAAGCAAGTAAATAGGAAATAGAACTAGAAAGTGAAATGAGTCAAATGGTACACACGTTAAATACTTTATAACATTGAGTTATTGAGCTTTTTCCATTAAAGATGTTTTTTTTCTTCTTCTTCTTCTTCTGGAAAATCAATTTGTCTTTATTGGCTGCTTTGGCTTAAAATGTAGTGAATGAAAGGTGATCTTTTAATTTTGCTGAACTCAGCAAAGGGTTTACCCCAATAAAATGGAGCCCACTGTGCTTTTAAATTGGACCAACTCAGAAAGCACACAACAACACAAAAGTGCATCTGCGAGTTTACTTATTCATATTCAGCGGGGAGGATAAAGGTACGAACTGGAATAATGAGAGTGTGCTGAGATAATTACTGCAGAATTTCAGTGAAGAATGTTGTTTTTATCCCCCTGCGTTGCTTAATAGGGTGTCACGCTGAGAAAAAAGGGCTTTGTGCTTTCCAAAACTGAGTGGATATCTCTGTTTTATTGCTCTCTTCGAAGTATGAGCTGAGCACATGAACAATCAGTTTTCGAACACAATATGAGTATCAGTCAAGACAAAATCATTTGTTTGCATTTTGATGGATGTTTGACTAAGGGATACTTGTGACATGAAGGCATCCCAGACCAGTAGGTTGACCTGAGGTACCCTTGAGCAAGGTACTCTCCCTATCACTGCTCCCCGGGCTGTTTTAATAGCTGCCGCCTGCTGCACGGTGTGTATGGGTGAACTGCAGAGGTTGAATTTCATGACGACTCACTGTGTTTCACGATGACGAAAACAGTCACTTTCACTTTACTTTTAATAAAAAACTCTGTCAAGAGACCTAAAAATGCTACTCAGTGATCTTGACATTTTGGGATTGTAGATCATCAAAACTCTGTCACGGCATGGCTAATGTGTGGAGATTGATGCTGCAGGCTCTGAGGTTAGTCTACAAAACTGGAAAACTAGTAGCCATAAAATTAACTTCTAGACTCTTTCATCCCTTATTTGTCAATGAGCGGGAAGGTTCAATTACAGAAGAAAAAGGATTAACCTCTGATATTTCATGTGTGCTTATTTGCCAATGTCCTCAGGGACTAGGTAAAAAAAAAAGGAATAAATGAGAATCCTGAGAAACGTCCAGCAGATCACCATATAAGTAAAATGTGCTCATTCCTGTCTGTCTGTAACATGGCTTTAACCGTTCCTAAATTATTCCAAATCTTTGCCTTTTTGACTCCGAAAATGAATCAATTCCGTTTGATGTTTCTGTTTTATGAATCCCACTTATCTTTCAGACTATGTGCCAGTGTCCTTTAAGTCCAAACACTTGCAATGTTTACATCCAAATTCCTTTTTCCGGGATTCGATCCAACTGCACTTACAGGGGGTGCTGGCCGGTTACAAAGGAAAGGAAGGGGAGGATGGAGGGGAAAGATATATATTTTGTTTTGCCACTCATCATAAAAGCCACGAGAGAGATCAGGACGTGCAAGGATGAGCTCCAGACTCGGCCCAATTCAGCTTTGTCACCGTCGGGAAAAGAACACAGAGCTTTAGTCTTAAAATAACACACGCTTTCTGCATAAATAAATGTTTTTTTATGGGTAGGAGTGAAACATTAAATCGCTTTCGAACTGTAATTGAGGTGAAGGCTTTTTTTATTGCAAGATTAAAGCCAAGCAGATTATGTCCACTTGATAAATGTCAGGCAGATAAGTATCACAGTCGCAGGCTGCCTGTCAGTGTTTTGCATGTGACGACGGTTGCCCACAGTTGGCTAAACAAAAAGAGGGAGTGCAAAGGAGTGCTAATCCCCATCGTTGTGCAGCGGAACGATCGGCGGCCTTCGTGCGGAGTTTAGTAGGCCCATAAAAATCTTTGGCTGATTTTAGCTCAACATCAGATTTTCCATGTTTATTTTCCTATTTTACAGTGGCCTTTGATATCCCTTCCAGGGTAATAATTATTCAATAATGTTTGGTCAGGTTGTCAGAAATAACAGATTCCACTTTTGTAGAAGTTTATTTTTCACATGAACACACACACACATGCATAACAAGACAGGCCTAATGTACACCAAGCTGTCAACAGCACAATAAAGGTTTGTTCTCACTTTTCCTCTCACCTATTTTTTCAAAACTGAAGGCAGTGGGAATGTGTTCTGAAATCATATATCAGTTCCACGCAGCGCCACCTCCTGTTGTGCCAAATGTCAAAACAGATTCTAATCGGGAAGTTCAACAAACATGACCAAATGAAGTATTCTCATGTACGCACTGCTGCATGCCTGGATGTGCGGTTTATTGCAGAAGTGGCTACTGTTGGACTGGTCCAGTAAACTCTGGAGCGAATAATGAGCCCCTGTGAACAGAAGGTCCGTAAGTGTAGCAGAGTCACACACATCTTTTTCAGATAATAGGCTTCAGATAATTGGCCTGTAATGCTTAGTTTTCAGCCTTAATATTCAGAGATGTCTAAAACTGAGTTAAAAACCAGTTACTGAAGTATTAGATATCTCTGAGTATTAAGGCTGAAAACTACTTTTTTCATTTTTTATCTTCCCTATACCATACAGGGCTGGATTAATCTGTTTATTGGTCCTAGTCCATGGAAAAATCTGAAGACCTCTTTAAATAAGATGTTTTACATATATAAACATAACTTGTCACTGTTGGAACACCTTGTATCTCCATTTTCAGTCAGTCAATTTCTGCCGCTTGTCCCCAACGGGGTCGGGGCGGGGGTGCTGGAGTCCATCCCAGCTCACACAGGGCGAAGGACGGGGACACACCCTGGACAGGTCGCCAGCCTATCGCAGGGAGGAGCGAAATAAAAAACTAATTTGAGCATAATTTGAAAGCACCAGGTCTTTATATTGTGTGAAAACTAGAATTTGATGAAAACATGTATGATAAAACTATGGGCCAAATAAAGGATTTCTTGCTTCTCTATAAATATAACAATGTTTCTAGACATGATGTTGGCTTGACTGGATATTCTGGAAGAATGATCCCAGCTTAACTGGGTTGCCAAAGTTGTTGAGGTGACTAGGGTGAAGTTATAGCGGGACTGTCCTTTTTGCATGTACAGATACTTTTTAAATATTGTGATTTAAAACCACAAATCATGAAGTTAACAGACCTTTTCTCAACCTTTTTGCTCTTCATTCCACAAACAAACAAGAAAACAAACTTGCTCAAGGTCCACAAGCATATTCTTCTTCTTCAACATATTCTTCTTGGATGTCTCCTATGAGAAAAGAAAATATCCACATTTGTTGCAGCGTTTAATAAAGTGAAAGTGACTATTTGGCATGGCGAAACACACAGAGATGCATTCATTGCATTTCACCCACACACAACGTGCAGCAGGGGGCAGCTATTTAAAGCGCCCGGGGAGCAGTGTTGGGGATGATACCTTGCTCAAGGGTACCTCATGGCAACCTACTAGTCCAGGATACAAACCCTTCTGATCCTGGGATCTAGTCCCTAAACACTTTGTAAAACTACTCTCTGTCCTGGTCTAGAATTCTCAAAAAGTTACGTTAGAACCCAATTGAATGGCATCACAGAAAAAAAGCAGCTTTTTTTCTGAGCTGGTAGGCTGGTCGGTCATTTTCCAGCCTGAAAGTTCTGTTCAGAGACTGAGGGTTTCAGAGAAGATGCAAAAGCAAGGGATTTGCATTTTGAAAAAAATAGCCTAATCTTAAACACATCCTCTCTCACTCCACTCTTTCTCGTCCATTTCAGAACATGACAAGTGGAATAACTTGCCAAAAGTTAGCCTGACAAAGTGGTGGCCCCCTACAGGCTATAGGGTTTAGCACATTACTGTGATAAACACGTGATTTTGTTTTTCATTTTTGTTATTTTGAGTTTGGTCAGCACAGTATCGCAGTGAGTAGGGCTGTCATCTCACATCAGGAAGGTTTGATTCCCATGAGGGTCAGTCCTGGTCCTGTGGAGTTCTTTCTTTGTCTGTGTGGGTTTCCTCCTGGTTTCCTCCCACTGTCCAAAGACTTCAGGTGGACTTGAGATGCTAAATTGCCCCCTAGGTGTGACCCTGTGAGGGACTGGTCTGTGTGTGTCTGAATGTCTGTCCTGCGATGGACTGACCTCCTGTTCAAGGTGTACCTCTGCTTCTAGGCCAATGAGAGCTAGGATAGACCACCCACCGCCCACTACCCTACTCAAGATAAATGAGTAAATGAGTGAGTCACTAAATTGTGTTTTCACACTATGTGTATCAGGGCCGTTCAAAGGTGGTGTGGTGTGTCGGTTAGCCTCATAACCAGAAGGTTCTGGGTTTGATTTCAGGAGCTCTGATTTTTCCCATAATCCAAAGACATGCACATCAAGGGGACTGGAGATGCTAAATTCCTAGGTGTGTCCCTGCAAGAAACTGGTGCCCAGTGCAGGGTGTTTCACCCTATGAAAGCTGGAACAGTCCTGCTCCACAACTTTGGTTAGGATAAGCAGCTCAGATAAAGAATGGATGGTTGTTTTATTCAGTTGAAAGCCTCTCATTAGAATCAGAAACCTGAGTCTTCCCAGAAAAGACAAGAACTAATGTGCAACAGCTTGATGGCTGCGGTGTCTAATGGTCAGCATTGTAAAGTGGTTTGGAATTCACTTGCTAGGATTTGGGAGAAGCTTCTCATGGCGCTAATACGATGATGACTTTTTGCATTTATTTGCAACATTGCATTAATTTGTCAGCGAGGAAAAGGCAGCTGTTCTGCAGAGAGGCAGCTACTCTGCTGCGGTTTGAAAAGGCTGGCCTGCGCCGATGGCTATTGAAAGCATTCCTGCGGTCATGTTTGATATGTGCCATTGTGATTTTGCACAACCTCATTTAATTGCTTTTGTTTCGTGTCACTATCTGAGGCCTTGGAAGGCACACAAAGGCAAGAGCGGCTATGAGTTTGTCATTTCACGTCACCTTCCCTGCCAGCAGCACTGGAAAGGCTTCCAGTCACCATCATGTTGATTGAATGCACAGCCATCGCTTCAGGAAGAAAGCTCTTTGATTTCGTCTTCATAAGAAAAACCCAATGACCCGTCATAAAGAGCCCCCCCAATCCACTGGTTCTAATCACATGGGTCCTATCGCTGATGAGGCCTAGGGATGTCCACTGTCCAATTACCAGAGCCTCTCTCCCACAACATGTTTACATTCACATGGAAGTCCAGGAAGCCATCTGAAGAAGGATACGCAGATAAATGGGTGCTCTGAATTCTGGCATAGCGCGATAGCCGCTTCATGCACAGTAAACAGCATGGCTTTCCTTTTGGGGGGTGTCTCTTTTTCAACCTCTCTCTCTCTCTCTCTCTCTCTTGCTCTTGTCCTTTCACCCCATCCCCCCATGAACTTTCCTTTGCTCCCTGGAGTACTGGACTGAGGCCTGGTCCAGCTCTGGATGAAGGATCTCTCTCAGTCCTGCTGATGGATGGTCACATTCTAATTTATGATAACCGATAAGCTTTCATGCTTTGGAGAGTTTGGAGGAGAGAGAGAAAAAGAGAGAAAAGGAAGCAAAGTTGACCTTCGCGCTTGAGCTCCAGTAAAAAAAAAATAATAAGGACTCCAGTGGAAACGACCAGTCTAATGGGTGGTGAGGACACTCTGTACTAAAACAGAGTCGATATCTTTATCACTGCTTTCAGGACAAAATCTTTTTTGCTGCTTTGACATTGGTGCTGGACCAATGCAAATGATCCAAGATTGATTAGAGTAACAATAACTAACATACACCTTCAGTTGCAAGGAGATACAAGGTTTTGGTCTGAGAGAGAACAGATATCCTAGAATCGCTAATTAAAGTGGATGTGGTTTGGTTTCCTTATGCGTAGAATATGTACTAGATGCTTGGACACCAGCACCCCCCCGCGACCCCGTTTGGGACAAGCGGCAGATAATGGATGGATGTTTCCTTCTTCTACCTGCCATCCAGGCTTTCTATTCTGCTGCTTCACTTTAAGGTATTAGGTTATGAAAAGGTACAAACATGCCCCTCTCTAATGGGACAAACATATTTAAGGCCTCAAGGCCCATGTTGTACCTTTCAGGATACACTTAGACTGTTTTTATTCTCAGTGAACCATTCATCTACCTGCACAGTCCTGTACAGTTACAGACTGTAGGCCCACTTTAACCCGTTCATCACTGTCACTTTCTGTTGATTTGATGGTGGAAACCACAGCAGCGATACAGGCACTGAGTGTAACAGCCAAGCAACTTCTATATTCCTTTATATGTGTGTGTACAACGCCAAAGGTATCCCAAGTCAGCGTTTATTATAGTCACGGGTAAACGCACTGGAGTGAGTGAGCTGTGAGCTGAGGGGTTGTGCGACTATTTCCCTCTCCTTCTGTCAGCGTGACAGCGCAGGAAGGATGAGGCTGAAGCTCGTGGCTCTCCTTTATTTCCCAGCCAGAAGTGGAGATGAAGCATTTGGCAGCTCCATTCCAGCCGGAGGACGAGTCTCGTCTGTAGCCTGGGAGAGAAAAAATAGGTCCAGGGGCTTTCCAAACCTCTGCTCGGCCTGATTTATTCCTCTCGCCGTCCTCACCGCCCCATCCGATACGAGCCAACAGATCCATATAGATATGGATGCGTAGGAGCGGTGGTTTTAGAGGTGATTTTACAGCTTTGTTAACAATATTCGAAGAAATGTTCTGCCGCGATATGGGATGTTTGTGGAAAGCCTCAATGGATTTGTGCCATTGCATCCCCAATTTCTCCACGGTGTCTTTCTCGGTCACGCTCTTTTGTGCCCCATGATATTGAAATACTATGTGTGCTGGAGCGCTGCTCTGCTGAGTGGTTGAAGGGCTTTTATTGAAGGCTTTATTTCTAAAGACCTACTCGGTGGGCTTTATTGAGAAGTGGTCGGCGGAGAGGCAGAGGGAAAGGAAATGAATGAGCTCGTGCACAGATGGCTTTTAAGGGAAAAACACTACATGACAAATGTTCCCTGCCCTGCAGGCCCCAGGCATCAATATAACAAAATGGACTGGAAACCCAAAAGGCGCACCAGGACCTCGCCGCACAACCGCATCTCCAGCCCAACCAAACGATACAATAAATACATATTGTAAAAGTGGAGAGCTTTAAGCTTTTACTCTCTCTCTCTCTCTCTCTGAGTCTGTTCATACCCATGCTGGGTGAAATGGTGGGGAAGATTGTTTGTCTGTAGTCTCTCCAGGCCCATGCTGTTTGAAATGGGGGTCAGGTCTGTGCTTGATTTAAGCTAATTGTAAAGCACGCTACAGTGCCCTACCCTGTTTACAGCACGCTATGATAAGGAGGTCACATGACAGAAGCCTCGGAGATGGTGTTGTTGCCATGCTGCCCCTCTGAGGATGAGGAGAAGGGTTTGGCCTTGAACTGTGTGTACCAGTCTCTCTTCATTGTCCCTCATGGTTACCGTTAAGCTTAATGATGAAATCATCCAAAAGCAAAAGGAGGGGAAAACATGATTAAAAGTTGCCATCTTTTATAATTCCCTTCCTTTAAGTTGTAAATATGCAAGACAGGGTATCTTCAGGTGAAAGCCATCTTTTTTGCGCTGCATTGGACTCTTTTTAAACATCCTCAACTTTCTGCAGAGCACAAACGGAAGGTCACAAGGTGCCATCATACTTTTCTGAAGGACATGATGAAGTTCAAGAGAAAATCAAGGATGCCAAGATCAAACATTTCTCAACTGTGAACTGAACAAATATGATTCCAGGTTTTTGTGTGAAACTACACATCGGTTTGTCAGTAAAACTCTGGGTAGATTTTGATCCTTCATACAGTGCTGACCCTTTTGATCCCTTTTGATCTTGTGTGATAATGTTTAATTCTGCTTTAAAAAACCTTTACACATCATGCAGGTCTTGCGAAATGTGGCTGCATATCTAGAACCCATTTAAAAAAGCTATAAATACCCATTTGTGTTCCAGGATATCCCATCTGTATGTCTCCTTAAAATGTAATTATGATTTCTTTGTAATTTGTTACATATTATCTTACTTTTCTACTCTAATCTACAGTTTAAGGGGAGGTATGGTACCCCTCAAGGCTCTATTCCTGGTCCTATCTTGTTGTGCTATATGTGCTACATCTTAGCCGTATCAGTAAGGGTTTATTCTACACATTAGAGAGGTAGAAAAAAACGACAAAAGCAGCTATATCTCATCAGCTTGTTATAGACTACACAGATAAAGAGCATCCTCATGAGTTGTGGACTTTTGGCTCCATGTCCCTCAATCTAATGCCCACAGCAGGTCTGGGTTGCAGAGGCTCCTCAAGCTCCAGTACCCAGCAAGACTTTCTGATAATGTGATAATGTTGATCTGGGTGGCTGTCTATGTCTCATTATCTGGAGGAGAAAGCGGCAGGAGGTCCTGGAGTTATCTTAACAACCTAGTCGATCCTCAGGGATCTTCTCTCTCCCTCTCTCTCTGTAGATGTCTTGCGATATTTCTGTATATCTCAGCCAATGAGAGAGCCCTTTTTGCTGTGTCACTCATCCCTGCCTCTTCATTTACCCAAGCTTGCCTCAAATTTGAGATTCTGCGCTACACTATGACATCCTTGGATGTCCAGCACAGTGATCTTTTACAATCAGCAAAGAAAGTGGATCCACTTGTAGTCCAGACTGTGCCCTTTGGGTTGATGGCGGTGTCACTGGGGTCCTGCAGGGGCACCTGGGGGGCAAGAAGCAGGGGGGCTTGGGGGCTAAAGCCACCCTGCTGGGACTGTTAGCAACGTCATGCTGCTCCACTGCATGACTGCCTCACCCCATAAAGCTATAAATCACCCTTCAAAGGCATCGTTAGAGCCATCACACAGTCACATCCTCCCAACGAGGATAAGATAGCGAGAAAGAGCCAGGGACGAAGGGGAGGGCTTGTGGAGCTGGGACCAAATGAGGTATCTGTTTTGACACATTACGACAAGTTAAATAGGCAGCTTACTCTCCTTAACTACTGCACAAACACAAGGCGTAATTGTTCACACGGACGCTGTCAAAGCAGCCACCTCATCCACGTTAAGGCCTCGGACAAGCAAGGCTGCTGAAGAAGAAGTCCAGAGATGATAATCAGATGATAATATCACCACTTGTGTTTGCTTCTTCGTCGTAGGGCAGTCAGAGATGATGAATCCACTTCTCGGTGTATTGCACGAAATTTGACATTTTGTTTTCTTAAGAGAAAGCCATGATTAACTCTTGTTGCTCACACCAGTTCTGATTCATTGTAGTGATCTGGAGATGACCCTGAAAGGAAACCTCCTTAGAAACCCAAAGGCATCCACTCTCTCCCTCTTTCACACACACTCATTGCATATTTCCCACTACCCACTCGGAGCCTGATTCACTCCAGCCTGATAATTTAATTATAATCTTATGGCATTTCTATGCATTAAGGCTTTTTACTCTCTAACTTTAAAACTCTTAAAAGTGTATAGAAGGGCCCATATCCAACTTTTTTATTAAACCTGAATTTATTTCATACCACGGTTCTCCAATTTTAGGGACGGAGCAACAGAGCAATTTCAAAGAGGCTTTCGCTCTATTTTAGTGATCCATGGAGTTAATGGTATGTCCCATGATGGGTCTTTTGCAAAGATTTTGGATTAAACAGAGCAAAAGTTCACGTTCAGATCCCAAACCCAGATTAAGGTTTAAGGCCTGATATGCAGAATTCCCATTGTTAAACTGCAAATTAGTGCAAGACTAGGCCCTTAGAATGAAACGGATCAACCAAAACTATTGCCATTTGCCAAATCTCTCTGCTTGTTATTTCTGCTAACTGCTGGATCACTTAAAGCCCCTCCATTGGGCTGCTTCTATTAAATGTTACCATTGCATTAAGAAGACATTGAATAAAGCCTTAAGCAGCATACAGCTCTTGTTGTGATGGTGTTGTCAGAGGGCTGGGAATACAAAGACAGTGTGACCCCTGACTGACTCCTTGAGTTCAGCCTTAGAGCTCATTGCTCATATAGTGTCGCAACTAACCACAGACTAACATCATCAGGATTTTCACCCACTCTTGTGGTCGGGAGACTATGTCTGGTGGTGAAGATTTATTTGTGAAAGATAACAGCTTTTCTTTCGGCTCTGTGGGCTCCACCATTGGCCTGGTTCCTTTTTGAATTTGAATTTAAAGCTTGTATTACATGATGTAGCTACAAGCAGGATTTCAGATTTGAACCAGGGCCTGTCTTTCAAGAGCTACCTCCTGGAAGCTACACTGTTGGTTTTGGTGAATAAGTGAAAGTGAAGTGACTAATGTCATTGTGAAACACAGCACAACAAAATGAAACACAACAAAACGCAACCTCTGTATTTAACTCACACACACCGTGCAGCAGTGGGCGGCCATATCCAGCACCCAGGGAGCAGTGATGGGATGTTACCTTGCAAAAGGTCTCGGCCCTAAACACTAGAATAGTATTCAAATGATGTAGGAAGGTTTCGACCGGCCTTTTAAAAGTGTCTTTTGCAATGTTGCTCGATATATTATGATTAAAACATTTTAAATGCCGTTTTTAAGAAAAATAGGACGGTTGAATAAGCGTCAAGTTCTGTACATATTTGTTCGTTCTCTTATGGAGAATTGTTACGTTACTTTCTGGTTGGCCAAATCAAATGTCCTCATGGCTCAGATTTGGCACACTGAGCACATTTTAGGTAGCACTGATTCGACTCTTTCTCCAGAAAAGAGAAGTGTTCTAACTCTGTGCTTCTCCTGTGTTTTTCTAACCAGCCTTGTTCCTCTAGCGCTTCAGTATTTGGCACATTTTTATTCACTTGTCTTGGTATTTTGGATAATTGGACATCAAGAGAACAGGAGGAGGTCCAGTGCAGTGGAATTCCAGAGAACCCATAATTTAAGACTCAGCATCACTTAATCATTGGTTTTAGAGTCCAGGTTTAAAAGGATTAACGCTCAGAGACTGAAATTAGCTTGCAATTAAGCGTATAAAATGGTCATCATTAAAAAGCACGTAATGTCTTTGGTGAACCTGGGTAAAATGTCTGTCAGACTTTGTGAAAAAAGCTGCCACTCAGTTGAGCTGAAACAGCAGGTCTTCTAGGTCTTCAGCACAAACCTCTATAGGCCTTGACCCCAGATCTTTGAACTGTGAAGTACTCTGCAACCTCCCTCTCTCACTCATGCTCAAAAAAGAGTTAAATATGTTCAAAATTACAACCCAGACTGAGACAAGCTCCTACCAAAGCTACACACATTAAAGCCAACTTGCAGCCGTTTATCATTGTTTACAGTTTGCTCCAGAAGTTAAGGCCAGCCCCCCAACACCAAGGAACATTGCACTGCACGTTAATCTCAGACCAGTGTTTACCCGTCTTGGTCTTGAAGTGCTCAGGCCCTTTTTATTGGCTTCCTGCTCTAACACACCTATTTTAAACTAAGAAGTGCTCAGCATTTGGCTCTTTGTTTGGAACAGGCTGGATTGCAGGAAGAATTTAGGCTTAGGAAGTGCATGAAATGAGACTAGCATGAAATCCTAATTTTAATAGAGTGACTGAAACCTTTAATTTGACATGTTTGCTCTGGTGGAGTGTTCAGACAGTGGATTTGTTAATAAAATCTTTGCTACAGTTCATATATTGTGTGTTCTTTGATTCGTTAGTTTCCCAGGCAGGGATTAAGCCTAGTCCTAGATCACAAAGGATTCTGAAATGGGCTTTTCCCTTAAAACAAAATATAGTTCATAAGGTCAGGAATGAACCATAACCCTGAACTAGTTGAAAAAATAAAGATGAGAATGCTTTTTCATTTATTTTTGAATTCTTTTTATTTATTTAGTTCCTTTTAATAGTTTGATAGCTTCAAATAGTGTTTAAAATGAAAATAAAAGTCTTTAGATACTTTGTGAATTTGGTCTCAGGTTTAACCTGTGGTGGACATAAATGATGAAAATTTAAGTCTCTTCAAAAACTTTTATCATCGGTTACTTTCAGCCTCAGTAAACTGTACATATTTTTACAAGACTTTCCATCGTATCTGAAAGTATCTGCATTTTTGCAAATTATCAGACTTTTTCTTTTAACTTTTTCTAAATCCCTAAACATCCAATCATTGCTTAGCAACTGTAACTAGGCCTGTGCACCTCTAAAATGTTTATAAAATGAAAGTAATTGCTGTAAAATTATGTGGGATGCTTAATCTGATTTAATACTTGATTTGATTTAGCAGTTTGGATGTTTCTTTTATCCATGTCCTAAACTAAAGACACAAGAGGAGAAATGGTTCAGAAACCTTTTCTTTTGAGACATCAATAAATTCACTTAAATTACTTTTCTACTTTTACAGTAAGTAAAAATATAAAAACACATTAGAAATATTGGTTATACTGATATTAAAATGACAGTAATATTGTCCCAAAGGTATGTCTACTTTTACCCAAGAACTAGATTTGTGTACTTTGTCCAGTCCTTTAACTAGCCTTAATCCCTGTCTGGGAAACGAGCCCAGAAAGCCTGATCTACGTCTCAAGCATCGAATGTTTCAGGAGTAAATCAGCGATATTAATTATAACCACAGACGGTGTAATGAAGTGCTGTAATTGTTCAATATTAGGCCCTATGGTGTAATGAGAGAAGCTTTGTCACATCCTTTTTCCACTTTGGAGTTAACTTTCAGCGCAAACTCTCGCCTCAGACCAGTCTATGATGTGTGAAGTGTTTCCAGATGTTTACCTCCACCAACAACTCAAGACTCAGAGGGTCGTAAAGCATGTTATTGTAGCCACGGCATTTGTCTGAGGACCAAAT
>CM029367.1:30722813-30782813 GCA_017165825.1 Hepsetus odoe
GCTCTGTTTACATACCTGCCGGGTGATTTATTCTTGTATATGATGAGCAGTCCAGTGACTATCACCCACACGTTTTATTACGGCTCTGGAATGTTCATTCTGAGCGGGAACGAGGTTAGCGTTTTATCTGTCCGTCTCCAAGTATGGTGCTCGCATTCTCTCGGCCCTGTCATTCATCATAACCCCGCTTTCGTGGCTCTGGGAACCTTCGTGACTTTGGGATGGCCCTTTCCGGCCTTCCTAAGCCCTCTGTGATTAAAACTCCTGGAGGTAGAATGTAGCAAAAAAAAGCAACAACACACGCCCGACATGTTTTCTCTGACAGGGGAAACTGATATCCCTCCACGAGAATTGTGGGATACATTTACAGCATTTAGCTGTAGAGCGACTTACATTTCTTAACTACAGGGAAAGTCCCCCTGGAGCAGCTTGGGGTTAAAGGCCTTGATCAGAAACCCAATGGTGGTAGTGCTGGAGGTGGGTTTTGTCCTACCATTAGACCACCAGCACCCCAGAAAAGGGTTTCTCAATCCCTTTGCTTTCATTGTGAACAATGATGCTCTCTCTTGTAGGGTTGAACGTTCATGTATTGTTGCTTCTCTAAATGTAAACTGGACTGTCAGTATGTGGTGAGACCAAGTCTCTTACAATCTAAACCACAATTTTTGGTCAAAAGTTTCTACAGCTGTCCCTCCAAAGAACCCAATAGTTTATACCGTTGATTATTTCCGCTCTTAAAGTCATGACATATGTTGGTCTGATCTTCTGACTTTTGTGATGCTAACCTTTTGATGTTCTTCATGTTCTGCTTCATATGCGCTCTGTTTCATCTTTCTTCTCCAAGGTATATGTGTGGCCTAAGTTCACAGCACCCTGCTGGAGCCAAGCGGTTAGGGAGTTGGGTCCCATGATTGTAAGGACGTGGGTTCAAATTCCAGATCAGTAAGTTGCTCTGAGATAGGGCAGGGATAGTAGAGTACTGTCCCCATCACTGCTTTCCCGGTTGCTGGGTATGGCTGCCCTGGTTGAAAAGCAGAGGTTTCATGTCAGTGCGTTTCACCGTGCTGTGTTTCATAATGATAGTCACTTTCACATATTTTTACAACCCTTTTGTATCGTTTGTTCTTCCTTTGTAAGAATTTAATTTATTTTTTAATTTATTTAATAAAATCCCCAACCACCCTGACTGGGAATCGAACCCCGAACCTTATATAACCCCGAATATAAGGTGACAGTGTTAATCACTGCTCATTTCTCTTTTCTCACCTGCTCAGATTAACACTTTACTTGCTGCCAGCTCTCAGATATTGTCTACATTCACATTTTAGAATGGAACTCATCTAAACTCAATAAGTTTACCTAAAATTTATATTAATATTTAATTAAAATTAATATTTCTTATCTATTACATATTTTTGTATGGTAAAGGAATAACCCACAGAACACATGGCAGCTTGGTGATTTTGTCTCCCCAATTATTCAAAACTCAATAAAAAAAAAAAGTTTTGTAAAAACTGCGAATGCTATTTCTGAGCTTGTTTTATACTTCAGTTCCTGTTTAGCACAAAGAGCTTTTTCTTTGTTAAGCCTGATGTACTTTTGCCAGTCTTTCTTGCAAGAGAGATTCGAATCTCAAGGGACTTCCTGCTTAAATTAAATAAAAATACACTTCAGAATTTTACAACCGGTTCCAAAAACCCTTGTCCTCAGATGGTCCAGCGTAAACAAATCTCAAACCGAAGCTTTTCTGCTGAAATTAATTTCTCTCACTTCCACTGACCCACAGTTCTTCAAGATCTTTACAAGTAAAACAGTGCAGCCAAAATCTATCGAATGCATTTATGGGTTAGAAGGTCCATTTCTCAGCTATCAGTCCTCAACACATGCATAAAGCCTCAGAAACCCCCTATCCTAAAGACCAGAGATGACTTCGGCGGCCTTTTATGACCAGAGCAAGAGGTGTCTGCATGAGTGGTGGGTTAGGAAGAGGAAGGAGTGTCATCGAGGAGAAGGAAGAGTCAGATTAAGATAAAGGTTTATCACTTTATCACTGCCTCAAATGAATCATGGACTACAGGTGAAGACCATATGAGTAACCAAGGCCTAACTAAGACAAAGACTGATACCAGTAGGTACATTTCTCCCAGTTTATATACGTAATTGTGTACAAATACGAGCTTAACTGTACTGTCGACAGTGGTGCAGCTGGAGGAGGAAGAAAAGCCTTTTTTCATGCATTACTGCATTTTTCTCATTATAAAGCAATTGCAGCCCACAATATACAATACATTACTAGGATATTTTAACAAAACAGATTTATATATATATATATATATATGTATGTAAATAGAATATATACTGAAATTTAGTGCATTTTATTTATTTTATTTTTTTTATTTTTCCCATTGAAAGGAAAATTACAGGATTTAGTGTAATTTATTATTTATTTGTTGTTTATAGGAATTATTGTATTTTCTGTGTTCTGAACAGACAATGAAGATAAACAACTTCCTGAAAACTGCTTCAGCATTTCTAAAGGTTTATGCACTTAAATGGTGAATTTCATTTTGGTGCCTCATATGAAAACTTTGGCCGATTACCAGAAGTTAAACTTTTCAGTTTTTGCAAGAGAATTACGCTATCGTGCTGCTAGCTCATGCAGCTCTTATAGATTATGGACTTTTAGAATGTTTTGAAAATGCATCAAAGCTATTCTATAAATGTGTGCGTGTAGAGGAAGTGCTGTTATTTACTCTCTGAAAAATGCCAAATGTAATATGATCGGGGCGCCAAAACTTTAGCAATCTGTCGTAAAATGAACCACAGGCCAGTGGTCAGATACATGTTTTTTTGTGGTGTCTGAGTGTATTTTCTGCCTTGCTGTTCTACCAGCCATCCCAGCCGCACTTTTCTACACTCCCGTCAGCAGATCCTTATCTGCCTTTAAAATGCTTTTTGGGGCAGCGGTGGTCTAGTGTTTAGGAACTAGGCCCTAGAATCAGAAGATCGGGAGTTCAAATCCCAGAGGCACCCATGATCATGGTACCGTCCCCATCACTGCTCCCGGGCACTCCGATACGGCCGCCACCTGCTGGATGGTGTGTGTCACAATGACGAATGGTCGCTTTACTTCACTTTCACTTCAAATTGTGCTGAACCTGCAAGTGGAAGAAGCAATATTTGTGAATAGGTTTTCTAGAGCCAGAATAGATTCAGTGTGAACGTGAATCATAGCGACTGTAAGTCCTGTTTAGTGTCAGACTAAGTTGTAGTCTGGGTTGTATATTCTAGATTATATCTGTTTGTATGCGTTTGCGTTTTGTATTTCGTTTCATGTGTTGGTTCTTCTGGTAAACCATAACTGTTGTCTGGAGGGCTAACGTTGGCGCTCCACTCTTCAGTGTGGCTACTGTATGTCGATGTGCCCGAGGGGGTCAATCTATGGTTCCATACCATTCTGGAGCCTCACAGGCCTCTGCCTATGAGCATGGGGCTCTCTGTGGAGCTGGAGTCACGGCGGAGCCAGTGTTCTAGTCATCGATCAGCCCTTATCTGAACAGAGCTGACAGTTCAGAAGCACAGCTGGGGGGCCGGGAGAGAGAGAGAGAGAGAGAGAGAGAGACAGAGAGAGAGAGAGAGAGAGAGAGAGAGAGAGAGAGAGAGAAGGCAAGAGAAGAGAGAGAGAAGGGAGAAAGGAAAGGAAAGAAAGAGAAAATCTGCGTTATGTTGTCCAGTATTTTTCCTGGCCCAAGCCTAAACTGCACTGCTCAGAGCAGAGAATTAAGTTATGAGCCTCAGGGTTTTCTGAAGGAAGTAAGACCACAGATGCTTGGATGCAGAGAGAGAGAGAGAGGAGAGAGGAGAGAGAGAGAGAGAGAGAGAAAGACCAAGAAAAGAAACAGAGATTATCTTAGAGATGGAGTCTCAGAGTTTAAATCAAAGTAGTTTTATCTCCAATACACTGAGTTAATATCCTACACCACTCTTCCTTCACTACAAATTTTCAACTGGGTAGCCAATTAAAAAATGGCAAATTTAATCTATCAGGTGTAAAGACATTCTGTTTGATGAAAAAAATGGTTTAAAATAGATTTTTCATATAATTATACTTTAAATAATAATAGTTAGTGTCATCTACTAAAATCGACATTAAGGTAAGTGTTTGATCTGAGCTTATGTCAGGCAATCAAGAATTTTAAAGATGTAATCGAATGGAGTTATGGAAGGAAGGGTTCTGGATACGTCCTCATCTGGGTACATCTGGGTTGTCCAGTCTTATCCATGCTGGATGGGGATACCTGCAGCTTTCCTGAGAATCTACGTTATCAGTGTTTATTTTTTGACATCTTCAGCAGAGTGACCACCGAACCTATAGGTCACTGTAAAGGTGTGTAATTACAAACTACAGCTCGTCCGTCAACCTCAAAACTCATCCATCACCATACATCAGTTTCTAACCACAGGGCTGCTTTTGAGTACATTTAGGTACATTAGGCACCATGATTGGTCATTCCTCCAATAAAAACCAGCTAAGATGGACTCTGTGGACAGTTTAAATCATTTAATCTCATAATCATAATCATATCATATCATACATGATCTATACATTTACTGAATGGTTCGTTCTCAAGGACAGTCCATTTTATCTGTCCAAAAAAAGATGGAAAAGATGGAAATAATGTTTGTTTTTGTTAGTTCAAAAGAGAAGCATCTTCCGGTATGTCAACTGGTTGATCAATACCAAGAATTATTGATACCAATGATAAGACCCCTTAAATGCAGCATAATTGACAAGTCTTTTGATTTTTTTTCTCCTATGAAAGTGAATGAGTGCTTAATTTATGTTACATGTATCTAAAGCCTACGTGTTTTCTTATTGTTCTTGTTCTTGTTCTTCTATTATTATTGGTCTCAATCAAGCTTATTCCTAACCTTAACCTCAGAAACTAAAAAATCCCATCGATCTTTAATTGCTAACAGTGTACATTTCTGTGCACACATTTCAACTCCAAGCTGGATTTAAGCAGATCAGGTGATGTGTATTTGTGTAATGAGGGGGGAGATCAACATCCCATATCAAGGTGTGGAGAAATATTAGGAGCTTCTTTTCCTCCTCAGGCAGAATGGGCCAAAGAAGAGAGAGAACTGACTCTGAAAAGTCAGAAACTGTAAAAGATCTTTCAGAGACGCTCTTGAAATGTCAAACGGTTCGTTGCAAATAGTCAACAGGTTTGCAAGAAACTTGAAAAAACACGAAAATGAACTGCCAAAGATTTGAGAAGAATCCCATGTGAAGCTTTCCAGAACTGAACCTAAGAGTGTGAACAAAGTGTTAGTGCTCAGAGACATGGACAGAGTGAGGGCAAACCCCAACATCATTGAAGAGGACTCATCAGCTGAAACATCAAGACTGGGCCAGAAACATCTCCAGACAGATTTTTTCAGGTTTGATGGAGATGAGATGAGATGAGAACGAATTTTGATGGAAACAGATGGACAGGCCCATGGCTGGATCATGGGCACAGAGCTCCACTTACATTTACATTTACGGAGCTCTTATCCAGAGCGACTTACATGTCCTAATTACAGGGACAGTCGCCCTGGAGCAACTGAGGGTTAAGGGTCTTGCTCAGGGACCCAGTGGTGGTAGTGCCAGAGGTGGGATTCGAACCGGGCACCTCTTGATCCAGAGGTCCATAGGCAAGTACCCTACCACTAGACCACCGCCACCCTTAACTCCACTAGATTCTTCTCACTAGACTCCACTTCCACTCAGATGCCAGCAAGGTGGAGGTGGGGTACTGGTCTGGGCTGGTAGTATTAGTGAGTTGCAAGTTGGACCTTTGCATGTTAAAGATGGACTCAAAATTACCTCCAAAACCAACTGCCAGCTTTTAGAAGACAGTTTCTTCAAGCAGTGGTTCAGGAAAAAGTCGTATCTTTTAAGAGCACCATGATTTTTCTGCAGGACGATGCTCCATCACTTGCATGGAAGTTCTCCACTGCATGGCCAGTAAGACCTTAAAAATGAAGAAATAATGACACGCCCTATTCCTCACTGAACAAAACCCTGTTGAGAACTTGTGAACCTTCTTAAACAGGTGATTTACAGGGAAGGTAAACAGTCCACCTCTCTGAACAGAGTCTGGGAGGCTGTGGTTGCTGCTGAAGTTGGAACGACCAATGCAGATGGAAAGATTATGCCCTTCCATTTAGCATTTGAATGCTCTTATCCAGGTGACTTACGATTCTCACTTTGGGACCCGGAGACACTTGGGGTTAAGCATCTTGCTCAGGAACCCAATGGTGGTGGTGCTGGAGGTGGGATTCAAACCTGCAACCTCTTGGTCCACAGGCCAATATCCTACCATCATATCACCGACTATGACAGTTATTGGAAAGAAGGGCGGCTATACTGATTTTTTTTAAATGTCAGAAATGTTTATGTGCATTTTGAGTTTATTCTTCCCACTTTACCAGATGAAAATAAATAAGTGAGTTGGGAAAATGTTCATTTTTCATTTAGTTGAGTAATAATTCTGCACTAATGGTTGCCTAATAACTGTGACACACACTGATATCCCCTGAGAATGTTCACACTCACATTTCCTCTATAAAATATTCAGGTTTCAGAGGTTTTAACATTCTGGATTGACTGGAATACTGGATTTGTTGCAGATTCAAATTAATCCTCAAAACACTCACTCGCCTAATAACTGTGCACACAGTGTATTCGTTTTTGAGGAGATTTAAAAGAGACTTCCTCGTGGAGAGCAGAAAAGTATCCACCACAACCAAAGATTCAAATTTCATGTACAAGCTTACTCTTAAGACACTGAAGCCAAAGAAAATGAATCTCAAAAAATGTAACTTATATATTAATAAAGCTTCTTAATGTAAGAATATTTAAAATATATTTACTTTTAATTTTATGCACACACACACACACACACACACACACACACTGCTGAACCTCACATATGTAGCATAAATGTTTGACAACAGTGTGTACACATTCAACACAAAAATATAAAAGTTAATTATTTTCAAATTAAAAGTCTTTTTTAAAAACCGACAATCAAAAGCCCCCACAGACCTGAACACCATGGAAGAGTTAAACGTTACTTCTACTACTCAAACCACAGCTCACATCAAGCCATCTAACTTATATAGTTCTCATTTTTTGATCTTCTCAACCAGATGGGTATTTCAACAGTTAAGACTTTGCAGCTCAAGTAATGTAGGTCATTTACATGGAGTCCTTTGGGTGGATATTGGACAATTCAATCAGAACTCTTGGTCATGACTTGTAGGAAAAAATAATTGCATCAAAAAGCCTTTCTTCCATGTGTGTGTAGATGATCTAAGAGCAGCGCTGAAGAAGGACTTGTTGATGGAGTTCTTGGGCTTCCCCAGCTTTTGCCTGTGGCATGTGCTTCTCTTGGTGGTCCCTTCCATCATTTGCAAAAATGTACAGCCCTCAAACAAATCCAATTATAGTCTGACCTTCTCGCAGTGCTTTGCTGGCAGCAGAACTAATAGTGTCCCCGTGTCCACAATGGGCATCTCAGACGCTTATGAGTCAGTCGCCTTTGTGGAGGAGAATAAGTGATTTATTGAAACTGGTGGGTGCCATTTAATGTGGGGTCATGAGTAGGAAGAGATGGAGACTAGGGTTGGGTGGAGGTGTGTGGGGGCCACTGCTGGTTCCACAATCTTGAAAGCTGTCTGGCTGGACCCATGAGAAGATATTTGTGACATGTGAGGATTGATGGACAGACTTATCCAAGCAGTGTGATAAGCCTGAGAGGAAGCCTTTCAGAGTAACAGAGCTGAGGATGGACCTGAAGAGCCAGGGTTGCACTGTTGAGCCTCAAGACCTTCAGAAGCCAAAGCAAAGCTTGTGCTTTCAACTGTTCACTTCATCGCTCTTAAGTCCAGATGGAGTGATGTTGAGCAAAAGTCCATTAAAAGCTTATAGGTGTTTTCAGTCTTCTAGTTGGGCTTTTCTTTATTGGTTGTCATATTTAGAACGTGTATCCAGTCCATCCATTTTTACATAAATCCTTTGATACCACTGACCATTCTTCATGAACCTTCCTGAAAAAACAGCCATATCTGGTGCCTGTGGAGCAGTGATGAAGGCAGTACCTTGCTCAAGGGTACCTCAGGTTAGCCTACTGTTCTGGGATTTGAAACCATGACCTTCTGATCCTGGGGCCAAGTCCCTAAACAACAGACCACCGCTGCCCCATAATGTAGATACCAGAGGTGGAACAAATATTTTAGACCTCAGGCTCCATTCACTAGCTCATGAGCTGTGAATCAGTTTGAGAAATGGATGCCAAAGTTATCTACAGATTTACATTCACAACGATTATCAGACGCACTTACCCAGAGTGGTGTGTATTACCTAATGACAGGGAGCTACTTGGGGTGAAGGGCCTTGGGGTTAAATGCTGCCAGTGCTGGAGAGGACAGAGCCAGGCTTCAGCGCAACCTCTTGGTCCACAGCTGAGTATCTCACCCCAAGGCCACCACCACTCCATTTAAATCTACTGGTCAGCGATTAGGTCTGGATGTTACTGGTTCTTATGTGTTATGGAAATATATATATATATATATATGTTAGTCATCTTTGATTCTCCTTTTAAGTCGTGGTTCCTCCCATTTCTGCCTCCAGCTTTAGGGAGGTTTCCACATCACATCAAAAGAGCAATGGATAGATAGATAGATAGATAGATAGATAGATAGATAGATAGATAAAGGAATAAGGAAAGGAAAGACAGAAAGGCAGACAGACACCCAGAATGAGACAAATAAGCAGATAGATAGACAGGTAGATAGATAGATAGATAGATAGATAGATAGACAGGTAGATAGATAGATAGATAGATAGATAGATAGATAGATAGATAGGTAAAGGAATAAGGAAAGGAAAGACAGAAAGGCAGACAGACACCCAAAATGAGACAAATAAGCAGATAGATAGATGGATAGATAGACAGGTAGATAGATAGATAGATAGATAGATAGATAGATAGATAGATAGATAGATAGATAGATAGATAGATAAATAGGTAAAGGAATAAGGAAAGGAAAAACAGAAAGGCAGACAGACACCCAGAATGAGACAAATAAGCAGATAGATAGATAGATAGACAGAGACAGATAGACAGGTAGATAGATAGATAGATAGATAGACAGATAGATAGACTGATGCATAGATAGGTTGGTGGAAAAATTGATAGATGGATGAACAGACAGAGGGATGGATAGAGAAAGAACGAAAAATAAGTAGACAGTCAGAAAGGCAGAGAGACAGACAGACAGACAGATAGATAGATCAATAGATAGACAGATAGATAGAAAAGTAAGTAAACAAACAAACAGACAGACAGATAAATAATTTTTCTTTTCATTGCATTCACAATCACACAAGAGGCTCCACCACTCGAGCCTGTCCAGTCCAACGTGGAGAAACATTTTTAATTTTTCGATCTGAGTTTGCTGTTTGTTCCGTCGTCAGCTGCTCAGTTTTAACTCCATAAACTTGTGTCATCGCCCGTCGTCCTGCTTGCTATTTTTCTACAGCCAGCCCAGAAATGTGTCTCATGTGTACTTTGCGTGTAGCCCGCAACTAAATAAGAATTTAAAGTAGCTTATTATTTAAGTCTTTATAAACTCCCAAACAGATCAGATGTATGTCTGGCAGGCCTTTGTTTACTGTATCATTTTCCTCCTGCAGCAAGTTGAGAGCAGACTACAAACCCCTCTTATATCTTATGTTTCTTTTGTTAACCTCCACAAATAAACAGAACTCAAGCGCTGAAGAAAGCAGTAAAACGTCGGAAGATGGTCTGTCGAGGATGTGCACTTATTTTCATTTACAAAATCAACAAAACTTCATAATCAAGTGCTGCCTTTTAAATTCATTATTCAAAGCATATGGATGTTTCTATCTGTCTAGGCAGCCTTCGAATAACATTTTACCTACGTGTAATTATTTATGTGTATATACCGAAGGATAAAATGCTCTCAGATCAAATCCTTGTATCTCTGTTTGTTTTAAAAAAAAAAATTAAATGTGATTTATAAAAGCAGAAGGTACTTTAATCTGCTATATTCATAAAATAAAGCATTCACAATTCCATAAAATTAAATCTTGCTACATGAGCATACAAAATTGTTTTCGTTTCCAGTAAAGTTACTTTCTCGGAGATCCAAGGTTTTGCTCCGACTGCTGATATTCTGTGCACATCTGGAAAGGAAGACTTTTACTGTAGCTCTACTGGAACAAAAGTCCCCAAACCCTAAAATGAAGTCATGATATAAACAATGAAACCAACTTTTCTTGCTTAATTCTATTAACCGTTTTTTTTTTCTCCAAGCCCAAACAATTTCCATTCATTTCTTCCTTTCTTTCATTCTTTTTTGACTTTTAAAAAAAATCTCAACCTTTGATGTCTTGCAAAGCTTGATGTTTGGGTTAAAAACAAACAAAAAAAAGTTTTTTCATAAGTTTGTCTTATAACCTTTTTCCGTCCCGACAGCAATCGCAGGCATGTAGGCGCTGCTGATTGAATAAAACGATGACGTACGCGTCCTCAAAATACACTGCATGCTGTCATGGAGAGGCCCGGCGACCACAAATAGACTACTGTTCAAGTGGAAGTGGTGTTGAGATAATTGCACTGGACATGGCGTCTCATAGCTGAAATATAACTCATACAGGCTGAACGACAAGGTACACAGATCGAGCGAGAGGCCTCGTTCTGTGGTGGGTCTCAAAGACAGACAGTGAGACGGCTGTCGTGAGCTCTTCATCGTTGTTACACCGTCATTCTCTTCCTTTCTCTACCTGACCGCCTCCTAGCCTGCGGTTACCTCTAAAGTCTGGCTTAAAACGGCCTGCTGACAGAAGAACAGACGCTCGATCGGACGTCCTCCCTTCGGGAAATTCGATACGCGTTCCCTTCCCCGCTGTACTGCCAGCCCCATGCTGACCTTTAATGACCTCACATATACTTTTAATCTATTCTTCATTCGCCACAGTCAAAGCCCCCCTAGCAGAATGCTTCCTGTAAACCTGTCCCCACACTCCTGTATACATTTTGGTGAAAGTGAAAGTGACTGTTGCATTTGTCAGTTCAAACAGTGGACCATAACGTAACCCATCTTCTGTGTTCTTCCATGTCCTAGTGTTTAGGGTGTAGGCCCCTGGATCAGAAGGTCGTGGGTTTGAATCCTAGACCAGTAAGTTACCCTGACGTACCCTTGAGCAAGGTACCGTCCCCACCACTGCTCCCAAGATGCTGGTTATGGCTGCACACATGGTGTGTGTGGATTAAAAATCCAATTTTTCTTCTGAAGTGAAATATAAATAGGACACACACGTACTAGCATACAACTAACAGGTCAAGATCAATGCTGAGAACTTCCAGATTATACCCGGGGGTCCTGGAGGCTGCTGGTCTTTCATGAAGGTGTTTCAGGGAGCTAATAGACTGGACAGGGAGTAGACAAATGGACTAGTCCCTAACTGTGAATTACAGTTCTCCTTCATTGTCAGTAAAGCTGGCCAATTAAAGGAAGCTGGCCTGATGACGTGGTTTATCTGTGAATATCGGGACTTAATGAAGTTTTTTCCAAATAAATTAGATAAATTTCTAATTAGATAAATTTCCAAATGTAGTTGCCTGCCATCAGACAAGGATTAGCATAAATGAGAGTTTGGCTTTTTATGTGTCTGTCTGTTTGTCTCTCTGTCTGTCTGTCTGTGTGTCTCGGAGCTATGAGCACATTTTTGTTTGTTTGTGCAGGCCTGTGCATTTCCATGTACATTAGAGACCTTATCCAGCAGGGCTTGTCTTCAACTGACAGCTTTTGGTTCCCACACCATATGTAGTCCCTCTCTCTCTCTCTCTCTCTCTCTCGCTCTCTCTCTCTGGCCTAGACGCCTCAGAGCCAAACAACCCCGAGACAAAACCTGGAATGGAGCCAGACTGATAACACTATTCCGACATGTCAGTCAAACTCCCTTCCTTCTTTTCCACCCCCATCATCTGCCCAGCAACTGTCTCATGATAGTGAACCGGCATCAGGTAACAAAGGCCAAAATGACAGTGGGAGCATAGCATGATTAAAGTGGCTTTGCAGGCTTAGTGGTCAATCTAGCAGGGGGCCACAGAGAGAGAGTGAGAGAGTGAGAGAGAGAGGGGGGGGGGGTTAAAAAGGATGGCAGATCCGTGCACTTGGGTTTTCGGACGGCAGATCTAAATAAACGTTGTGCTGTTTTCATCTGCGGCATTTGCTGAAGGGTCCGATTTACCGTCCGTGCATAAGCCTCTTGTAAACAATACAGGAAAGTTTTTTTTTTTCTCCCTTCTCCTCCTTAGATGTGTCTTGCTGGTGGAAAATTCAGCATGGAAATTTGCCAACAATTGAAGAGGATTGGAGAAGCTTTTCATGCATGTTTTCACCCTCCTCCTCTTTTTGTTTTACACCTACTAAAAAATAAGACGGAAAGCAGACTTGTTTGCATATCCGGGTGCTCAGTTTCTATCCATTTGCCGAGTTAAACATATACACAAACAGAAAATGTAAAATATATTTGTGCTAAATTTAGGAAATAATCAATAATTGTGCATTGAAATGTTAGTTTTTATTTTGGCTGGTAACTATAGATCCACTGCTGTTTTAATCGTTAGCAGAGGGCTTTCTTTTTGCCTTTGCTCCGAAAACTCTTTTCCCAAAAAACTTTACATTTAAGTTTCTTCAGAAAAGGATTATTTGTAAGTGGGCCAATGTAAGAAATCTCTTTAATGTTTCAAGATCCTTCACTTACTGAAAAGGTTCTAGGAGTAATGAATTGCAACCGACATTCACATTAAGTCAAGGTTCTTTATGCTTTAAAAACGCTCTTCGCGATCCCAAATCTCAGTTTTGTGCTTTTTCAGGAACTTTAATGAAGTATGAGAATAGTTTCTTTTCTGAAGAACCTCTTAACAGCATGAAGCAAGGAAGAAACAAATATAAACTATCTTCTGTTTCATTCATCGAGGTAGTTTTGGCCTTTAAGCAGCTTTGCTCACTCTTTTTCTAAAACTGGACTCAAAAATGGAAACTCAGTGGTTCATCAACAGCATTAGGGTTAGGTTTATGGATAGCATTAGGATTAGATTTAAGGTTAGGGATGAGGTTAAGCTAAGCTTAATGTTCAGTTGCATTTGGCAGATGTCTCGTTGAAAGACAAGCTGAGCATCAACGGATCTTCCGATTAAAAATTAACGGATCGCAAAATGTTCCGGACTGCAGAAGACCTACTCCACATTTGACAGGGTCCTTAAACTTTTGCACACAACTGTAAAGGAAGCTTGACAGAGGGATTTGGAATCGAGCAGAACAGGGCCTTCTTTTGTCTCCTGCTTCACCTTTTCCTCTCTTATATGTGTACACAGCCATTAGAAAGGAAATCAAACATGTGTAAATGCAGGAGGCTTCAGAGTCGGCCCGGGTCACGGCCTGCGTCTGGGAAGAAAGAGTCAGGGCCGAGAACACAGCTCTAATAGCTTAAAGATGCTGCTACTTGGACTTCAGAAGAGGGTGACACACATTCTTCAGCGTGCGCCGCTACAGGCCTTATTACCATTAGTGAAAATTGCAGCTCGCGCCGTCACCAGCACTGCCATCTTCCCTACATATCACCCCCGACTGGCCCGCTAAATCTCTCAGGACAAGAGCATATTTTGGGAGCGATTAGAGACAGGGGAAAATGACGCCGCCCATGTCCGCCGAGCTGGCGAGGGGTGGCGGTCTTCGTGTGAGGCACACCTGCATCCTCTTACTGAAGAAATCCGGCCTCTTCTTTGTAGCTTGAGAGAAGAAAGGTGCTAAAAGGCTTCTCTGGGGCGATGCCATAGAACCGTCTCGTTTTTAGGAGCGATCAGTGACAGTCAAAAATGCTGCTCCAACAAAGCCGCCGATTGAAGAGCAACTTGCTTCGTTACTGAACAGCAGGATTGCTGGATTTTTTTTATCAGGAAGAGGTGAAAGTGTGCAGAACCTTTTTGAAGAACCGGTAAAAGTTCGATTTTAGTTAGTGGGCTTAACTCAATCGCACAGATCTTGGTTTGGACCCACACAACAATCACAGAAGCAAGTGAAAGTGAAGTGAAAGGGACTATTTCTCATGGTGAAACAGCACATAGTGAAGCACAACCAAACCCATCAACTGTATTTAACCCACACACACCGTCCAGCAGGGGGCAGCCATATCCAGCACCCGAGGAGCAGTGATGGGGACAGTATCTTGCTCAAGGGTACCTCAGAGCTACTTACTGTTCTTGGATTCTAACCCACAAGCTTCCGAAGTCATGACAGAATGCCCAATGGTGTAATTGTTTGATGACATAATGCAAATTTGATGGCATCAAGTCTTATAATTTCGACTATGACATTTTATACTTTGATTTAATTGATGTGCTTTGGTCTTAACTGCATGGAATCACTTTTTAAAGTTTGTCAAGATTTTTTTAGATGAATATTTCAATGTGCAGCTTCATCCTTTAAAGACTATACAGTTCCCATAAATGAAGCTGCAGAATAACCCTTATAAGGCTCTGTTTTTGTGACATCACAAAGCCCACATGTTTGCATATGCCCTTCTTTTCACCCTTCCTATAAGTGAAAGTGAAAGTGAAAGTGAAGCACAGCACACGGTGAAGCACAACGAAATTCAACCTCTGAATTTAACCCACACACACCATCCTGCAGTGAGTGGCCATATCCAGCACTCAAAAAGCAGTGATGGGGACAGTATCTTGCTCAAGGGTGGCTCAGGGCAACCTACCAGTCTGGGATTCGAACCCATGGCCTTCTGATCCTTTGCTTAGTCTCTAAACAGTTTATTTACACAAATGATATAAGCATATATCAATCAGTCTGTTTGATTAATTAGAAGAATTAACGCTTTTATTCAATTGCTTGAGGCGACCTCAAACGGTGGTTTAATCTGCAGCGCTATTAACAAAACTGTTGACAAAACTATGAGCGTTGAAGAAAATGGATGAGATCCTGGATGAGAACACTGCACCGGCCTAGACATTTTTTTTAAGCTGAATCTTTTCAGGGGGAGCTGTTTAAGAAAGACATCATTAAAGAGAGGGAGTTGCTGAAAAGAGCACTCATATTAGAGAGATCTCAGAAGGAGGTGTTCAGGAGATGAATGAATCACTCCTGGGCAGATTCAAGCCATCGCTCGAGACGGAAGAATGGCATGTAATCATCTCCCACTCATCTTTCGAGAGAGAGGGGTCTGCATCCATCCCCTTCTTTCTCATCATTAGGACACTTTCAAACACATCTGCTGCATGACTGACTCCCTCCCTGCAGGAATATAAAAATGGACACTTAGCTCTGAGGTTACGGAGAACATGAGCGAACGCAAACGCTCTGACCCTGCAGACTCCATCACACTTACAGCTGTACTAATCCCCTGATAACGTTTACAGTAAAGGGAAAGCGGTGAAGGTGGAGAAGCGAGGCGCAGTAATATATAGCCTGGCTTCCCGTCTGCAATCTCAGCTGCAGGAAATCAACCCGATAAAGCAGCAGGAAGAGACATCATGCTCTTGGCATCATGGCCCGCTGACATCATACGATTACATCAACACGTCTGCTGACATCATATCCTGTCTCACAGCCCTGGTGGAGAGCTGCACAATAGTATCAAGACCAGAGGAAAACAAGGAGCTCTTACAGGCTTTTAATCCCCACAGAATAAAGTCTGAGATTATGCATCCCTCGCCGTGTCTGCACAACAACCACAGGAGAAGTTTCCATCGACTCAATGTGGAGGACAGCCAATGGTTTAAAATAAGCTAACAAACAAATAAACAAACAAATAAATAAATAAATGGATGGATGGATGGATTTGGATTTTACACGTAGGACAAATATCACAGTAATATACCTTAATTAAGGGCAGCTGATTTTCTTTAGAAATTTTTTAAATCCCCAAAAAACTATTAAAAGTGCTTGACACTCAAATGTGTGTGTGTGTGTGTGTTACTGCAGGTGAAACACTAGTGTGTGCTCTACACATTAAAATTATTATTATTATTATTATTTTATAAATGTATGATTATAAGCTATATATTTTTCTTTGAATGCCATTTAAATTAAAATTCACATTAAATTATTATCATTATCTTCTATTAATATTTGTCTTTTTTTTACTTATTATAAATGTAATTTTTTTATCTGAATGCAGTTTAAACAAAAATGTACTTTAAATTATTATTATTGTTATTTAAACTATTATTTAAATGATCATACGATTGTAAACTTGATATTTAGCTTTGGATGTCCGTTTATTTATTCCTGTGAATTTTTTAGCCATTCTAAATGCTGTCTTTAAGAAAGTGTGCCATCCTGCTGGGTCGTGGCCACCCCTGCTTTAATCAAAGTCCTGAGGGTGTGTGTGTGTGTGTGTGTGTGTGTGTGTGTGTGTGTGTGTGTGTGTGTGAGGCAGGCAGTGAGTGCCGTGGTTCAGACTGCAGTGATTTAGGGCTACATTATGCTGTTTCCTGTCGCCTCTGTCCCTCTTCCTGCGGAAATGGAATTGCAGGAGCTCACTGATGTGCGTTCAGCACTCGCCTTAAAGAAAAGCCATAAAGGGTTTGTTTTAAAGCAGAGTTCTCTGACCTCACGCCTTCATCTCTCGATTGGAGGAGACAGAGCAGCGATTCAAGGCCGCAGCGTTCATTTTATATAGCAGCCTCATAATGGACTCAGCAGCAGCAAAAACTATGCTGTAAAAACACAGGCTGTGGCTTTAAGCCTGGGACTCAACTGCATGCCACACACACACACACACACACACACACACACACACACACACACACACACACACACTTATATATATATATACAAGTCCATGATCTTCTATGAGCGCATGTAAATGCTGATGGTCTCCACCAAACCCAGTCCTAACCTTAACCTCAGAAACCATAAGAACACATTGAACTTTAATTACATTTTCTAATAAAATGTCTGCGTTTGAAGAGATTATAAAAAGATTTTTCATTGTGGAAGGCAGAACAATATCCATCCCAACTCCTAAATGGCCACAATCTCATAATCTTAAAGTTAATTTGTATTATTTTTCTATACAAAACAATCATGGCGCTGCTGCTGAGCTGTACTGCACTGTCATGTTTGCACCAATCAATTCAATTTTTATAAAGCTAATGAGAGTATTTATTATAGAAATGATGGATGTGGAAGTTCTACATCTTGAAACGGAGATATTTTAACATAAAAGGCTTTCAGTTTGGGGAAAACAGAGCAGCATCATCAAAGCAACCACCTGGAATATCATAGCAATCACCTTAAAACCTCCTAACAATCACCTGGAACACAATAACGCCCAAATGGTAATTTCCTAGCAACTACCTGTAAGCACCCTATCTGAGTTACCATAGTAACCATGAACAACACCCTGACTATCAAACCCTAACCTTAAGAACCTCATAGCAACCCAAAGTAACAAACTAGGACAGATATATCAAGGCCACTGCCTAGCAACCCCTCATCCACAAATATGAACTGAGCAACCTCCTACGTTACCATAGTAACCACCTAGCAACACCCTAGCAACTATCTGAAATATTATGGAAGTACCTTAGAAACCATAGTATTGTGGAAAATTTTAGGGACCTGAATGAAATAGATTTAAAAAGCTTTTTATTTTGGCAGTATGCTTTCGTTTACTCAGAAATATTATTACCTACAAACAAATATAAATACAATGATATTCGAGCATTCCTGCTCGATGCCTAGATTAGTGAACTGATGCTTCATTAAGTTTAATCAGGTGAAGGTGAACCGTTCACTGTGTGACGTAACATCAAGGAGAAATCTGGAACTAAACCTGTTCTTAACACCAGCTCAACTACTTCAAAAACAAGGCGTTCTTATTTTTCTGAATCGATCTTCATTTGAATTTATTCTGATTTGGTATTGCATTATTAGGAAATGTTAAACAAGCTTTTTGCTTAGGTAAACAGAAAAAATAGACTTTTGCACAATACTGTACCCAGCGAGTGCCCAAAATATCATAAACACCAATTAACAACACCTTTGCAACCACCTGGAATGCCATGGCAGATGAAATGGTGCATTAAATGAAGATGGCAAGAACTACATGTGACATTAAAGACTCTCTGCCTTCTTTTAAGCACCATTAGCCGGCTTTCTTAAGCCAAATGAATGTTCATTCACAAACCGCTCTCTTCTAGTCATGCTTCGTTTCTTCGTTTCTCTCAAGGCCCATTGCGAAAAGCAGTCGTTTAGTCAGAAGCAGTCGTTTAAATTAAATGTGCTGAACGTGTGTGCATGCGCGAACGATAGATGGAGATACTGTAAATCAGGCTTATCACAGCAATCCTTCTTACTTCACTCGTTTCATACCCTTGTAATGAGCTAATGAGTTGCAGAGCGGACGTTATCTGGAGTCGCATTTTTCCAGCCTGTGTTATTATTAATGTCAACGGCGTGTGCCAGCTATGAAATATGATGTGACTTCCACGGGTTTAAAATGGTTTGTTTGTGCATGCATGTGCAATGAGGCAATCACTGGCCTCGGCCAAAACACGCTTATGTCGCGTAGCCGTGAAAGCACGCCATTACAGTGCTGCATGATAGCCGGAGAGAACGCAAAGAACGAATGAGCACATTCATTTGGTTTAGTATAGATTCTAATATTAGGCCAATAATGATTCTAGCCTAAGTAAGTAAGTAAGGTTTTCATTATTTCATTCAGTTTTACTTCTTCCCTCCCTTCCTCTCCCGCCCCGTTTCCTTCTCACACGCACGTACAAAGTGCTTTCCTTTTCAGTCCTTGGGAAAAAAGGGGGCAATTTTTAGAGCAAATTATATGGGTGCATTCCACCTCATATATATGTCACACATTTCATCAGGAGAGCACTTTTCGGGGGAGGTGGTTAAGGGGGCCTGACATTCAGCTGCAGCTCAGCTCAGCCCACAGCCAATTCATCCCTGACCTCACGGCCCATGTGGATCAAACAGGCCGGCAGGGGTGATCTCAGATCAGTTGCACTCTCTTCACAGTCACGGTCAGGATGATTTGAAAGGAAAAAAGTGGCCCTGGCTCAGGATTATCTGATGCCTATCAGGCCGGGAGTATGATCATTTGGCAGAAGTGTCAGCTCAATGGCAAAATGATAAAGGAAGACCTTCTAATATAATATCATTCCTGCTGGCGTTCTCTGTGGAATTCGGTTCCAAAATAATGGAATAAGTCCTTGTAGGTTGAACATCTGAGGCTTGTAAAAGTCAATCTTCTTCTTCTTCTTCTTCTGCTCCCATTAGGGGTCACCACAGTTCATCAAACATCTCCATTTCTTCCTGTCCTCTGCATCTTCCTCTTTCAAACCATCTGCATATCCTCTCTCACCACATCCATAAACCTCTTCTTTGGTCTTTCTCTTTTCCTCTTTCTTGGCAGCTCAATCTTCAACATCCTCCTCCCAATATAATCCTCTTTCTCCTCTGGACCAACGCAACCTTACTTCCCTGACTTTGTTTCCAAGACGTCTGTCCCTCTAATATACTCATTTCTAATCCTGTCCATCCTCGTCACTCCTAACAAAAATCTCAGCATCTTTAACTCTGACACCTCCAGCTCCGCCTCCTGCCTTTTCCTCAATGCCACCGACTCCAACCCATACAACATAGCTGGTCTCAAGACCGTCCTGTAAACCATTCCTTTCACTCCTGCTGGTATTCATCTGTCACAGTTCATGCCTGCCATTTGTCTCTACCCATTCCAACCTGACTGCACTCCCTTCTTCACCTCTCTTCTACACTTGCCGTTACTCTGAACTGTTGATCTGAAGTATTTAAATTCCTCCACCTTCACCACCTCTACTCCCTGCATCCTAACCACTCCGCTGTCCTCCCTTTCATTCACACTCATGTATTCTGTCTTTGTCCTACTCACTTTTATTGTCCAGCCTCTGTCATCTGTCAAGCTGTCCATTACCATGGCAAACAAGAATGGCCTCAGTGCTGATCCTTGATGTAATCCCACCTCTACTTTAAATGCATCATTCATTCCTACTGCAGATCTCACCACTGTCACACTGCCCTAATGCATATCCTGTACTACTCTCACACAACTCTCTACCATTCCTGAAAACCACAACTTTCTCCAAGACTACAAA
The DNA here is from genome assembly GCA_017165825.1 of Hepsetus odoe. NCBI lineage: Eukaryota > Metazoa > Chordata > Actinopteri > Characiformes > Hepsetidae > Hepsetus > Hepsetus odoe. Next base: position 30,743,063 of record CM029367.1, read on the forward strand.
GGCACACTTCTACTTTCTTCATTTCTCTGACCATCCCATTTCTTCTTCACTTGCCTCTTATTCTGTATACACTCCTGGACTTCAGAATTCCTCCACCAGGTTTCCTTATCCTCCTTCCTTCCAGATGTCACACCAAGTACCTTTCTAGCAGTGGCCCTTATCACTTTTGCTGTAGTTGCCCAACAATCTGATAACTCTTCACTACCTCCCAGTGCCTTTCTTAACTCCTGCCTGAATTCCACCTTGCAGTCCTCCTCCTTCAGCTTCCACCATTTGATCCTCGACTCTGCCATCACCTTCCTCCTTTTCTTGACCTCCAAGGTCGTTCTACAGACCACCATCCATAAAAGTCATTCTGTGTCTATTTAAAGTTTACTGACATAAAATCTGTTTACTATGTTGCATTTCTATAGTGACTCCTTTAGTAAAGAGTCCTGCCAGCTGTTGCTGTTTTGCATCTGAAACAGACCCACCAGCTGTTTTTATTCAAATAAAATTCAGGGACATATCGAGAACTTCTAGATCGATTAGATTGACTCACATTTTCAGTCAAAATGACAGTGTGACAGTGTGATGGTACCTAGATACCACAGAAAGATACATTCTGAGTGCATACATTTTCTATTTGCCTTTTCAAAATGTAACCCTGTTGACCAAAACCTGAAAGAAATGAGTAGAATTGCTGATTTTGCCACTTAAGACAAGGATGATTTTATAGAAATGAAATAAATTACATGACAGACTGGCAACCTGTCCAGGGTGCTCCCTCCCCTTTTGCCCCATGAGAGCTGGAATAGGCTACAGCAGTCCCGGCTACCCTAATTAGGACAAACAGCTATGGAAATGAGTGCGTGAGATTCAATTACAGAGAAATGTTTAGAAATGATTGTGTACTTTCCAGAAAGACTGAAAAATATGCTGGTATGCTTAAAAAAGGACAAAAAATAATGTGCAATGCACGTCAGGAAGTATGGGGCAATACGGCTTGCATTTTTTTTGTAACTCGTCACATTACCAAAACAGTGAATAATGGCTAAGTGAATAGAAAAGGAGTGAATGTGAATATTTTTATGAATCATATAGTAGTTGATAGAGGGGTTACAGAAACAATCATTAGTTCAGTCTCTATTTTTCAGTCCAGTTCAGCTAATTGAGCTGTGTGTTTTGATGCAGGCCACCGAGGCCTGCACGTCCGCTGAATCTGCAGCAGGCCCGTCTCAGCCTCATCTCAGCTGCGCAGCTGATTTATCGCTGTAGCCGTGCGGTTTGGGTAAAGCCGGCCCATGGCCGCGTGAGAAAGACATATTTCTGCACAAGGGAAACCAGGTTTATTGGTTGACGAAACCTCAGAGTTCCAGCTGTTTCCGAGCACAGAGAAAAGACCCACAGCATTACTCACTTCCACCTTTCACAGAGAGGGAGAGAGGGAGAGAGAGAGAGAGAGAGAACGCTAGAGAGGGAGGAAAAGGGAGTTGGAAAGATTGATTTGTTTCAGTGTGAAGCAGGGAGCCATATCAGTGTCCAAACCTGAATCATGCAGGAGTGGTTTATTATATATCACAACATTAATACTTCATTCTGAATTTATAGTTTTCCCATCAGATATGTCTCAATTTGGGCACTATATTCTTAAGCTATGTGCAGAGATGGTAACAAGTCCATTCATGTAAGTCTTGAGTGTTTAGTGAATTTAGCTTCAGGCTTTGTGCCAGATTAAAGAAAAACCCTTAAAAACCTGCCATTATGGGGAAAAAACAACCTGATAGAACGAAGTGCTACAGACAGAACATTTACACTTAAGATGTTTAGCAGATGCTCTTATCCAGAGTGACTTCCATTTCCTACAGGATCAGTCTCCCTGGAGCAGGGTTAAGGGTCTTGCTCAGGGACGCAGTGATGGTAGAGCTGGACACAGTTTGGTCCAAAGTGGAGTATCCTACCACTAGACCATCAGCACCACGCTGCAGCAGCACTGAACACAATGTAGTTTGGAATAACATTTTTAAGCTCAAATTCCAAATTTAGTTGTGCAGAGGACTGTCTTGTCTCTTCCTCAAGGTAGTGACGTTTCACAGTTGTGCAAATTTTCCAGTTAAATTTTTCAGCCCATCTGGTTATTTACAATGGAACACACCACTAACACTGAAGGTGAAAAGTATCCCGTTGGTGATTAGAGGGGGGATCCCATCCCTCAGGTTAGCAAAATGACCCAAGCGCATCCTCCATGCTTTCCTGCCTGTCTGATCAGTAAATCACAGCCCAACATGGCGCATGGCTGAAAAATTAAAGAAGGATATTGTCACCCTTACCGACAAAGCAAGTATGTCACTAAAAGCTCCCTCAAACCCCAAGTCAATAAAGTAATCTGAAGACATTGATGTTTGCTGAACTTTAACGGCTCCCATTGGGCCACGTCATCAATTTGGAAAAATGTGGCCTACTGAGAACTTCCTCAATACAGTAATACATACACACAGGTACAAGACATGCGCTCACCTCTGAGAAGACTGTGTACTACAACTGGCTTTGACGAAAGAAAGAAAAATGTTTAGAAATGAGGAAAATGAAATTTATAAAAGAAAAGGATAGTGGAACACACCGCCTGCTGAAATCTTAGTCGCAGAGATGAAATTACAGACTCTAGCAGTTCTCAAAGTGAAAGTGAAGTGAAAGTGACCATTGTGAGCTAAGCACACGGTGACCCACGACGTCCTCTCTATTTTACCTACACACACCGTGCAGCAGAGGGCAGCCATGTCAAGCACCCGGGGAGCGGTGATGGGGACATTACCTTGCACAAGGGAACCTCAGGGGAACCTACTGGTCTAGGATTTAAACCCATGAAAAAAGTGAAAAAGTGAAAGTGACAACCCTTGTCATTGCGAGGTCACGGCACAGCACACATGAACCACAACGAAACTGGACCTCTGCATTTAACCCATACACACTCAAACCCGTGCAGCAGTGGGCAGCTATTGAAAGCGCCCGGGGAGCAGTGATGGGGACGGTACCTTGCTCAAGGGTACCTCAGGGCAACCTATTGGGAAGGGGTTTGAACCCCCGATCCTCTGATCCTGGGGCCCACGCCCTAAACATTAGACCACCGCTGCACCACTAAAATGATACTGCATTCTAATTTGGTGACATATCTATCGTCACAAACTTGCCCCCATTTAGCACTGGAAGAGAAAACGCTCACACACACACACACACACACACACACACACACACACACACACACACACACACACACACACACACACACACACAGCTTTCTACCCAGAGCCAAAGTGCTGCATTTAGATTGAGCGTTTTGCTCTCTATCATTAAACCAATAGGTCTGTAACAACAGATAAAGTGCGGCTGATGCTGCAGCCCTGCAGGATTTCCACGAGTAAACAGACCTGCGTCACTGCCTTTATTCCAGCCTCGACTGGAGCGATGGGAAAGTGTGAGTCAGGCCGTGTCTTATCTGTGTGTGTCCTGTTGGTATACAGGGTGCAGTCGTGTGTTCACATCAGCACGGGACGCAACCCAACAATGACATCTCATTACACGAGTCGCTGTGCGGTGAGATCTAGTCTCGTTTTTAAACACCTTACATGTCCTCTTCATTCCTACCAGTGTCTTATAGCTTGTTTACATGGACAGAACCTAGACATACACTGTTTGTACTTTACATTGTAATTAGTGATGTAATGTGTAATTATGATGTAATTACATGATAAAATTTAAATTGTGCGAGGAAACAACAATGGATCATCAGAAGTTACTGATTGCCTCACCACTCTTTTTTTTGTACTTTTTGAGGTGATGTGTGTGTGTGTGTGTGTGTGTGTGTGTGTGTGTGTGCGTGTGTGCATTTAACAAAATCTCTTTCTTTCTGTACATAAAGGCAGCAGCACCTGTGGATTAGCTGCTAACCTGCTCACCAAGTGTATGTGTATGTGCGTGTGTGTGTGCGTGTGTGTGTGCGTGTGTGTGTGTGTGTGTGTGAGAGAGAGTGAGTGTGTGACAAGGCTGAGAGATAAAAACAGATAAACAGGGATAATGAGATTTTGTATGCAGAAGAGTGTTTTTGTTGCCGTGGTGTGTGTTCTCGTTTGTGAGGTTGCCATGTCCTCAGGCTGCGTGACTCTATAGTGTGTCTCAGTGAAAGTGCTGCTGGCCTCTTTAAGAGGCACTAATGACAACATCTGCCCCAAACACACCCTGCCAAGTGCCCTGTGGGTGCTACACACACACACACACGCACACACACAAACTAATTTTGTAAATGAACTGTGTGAATGTGAGGGAGCTTTACTAAGGACCCTTCAAAACCTCTTCTTGAAAGAAAATGACTCAAAAAAACCCCAAAAACTGCAGATTCTGATCAGTACGCTACATTTATGAGTGAAGTCAAAGCCCAGCAGCCTTCTCTCTTAGAGCGACAGGTGTCCCAGCAGCGCATTCGGTCCCTAATGATCCTATCAGTGTCCATCTCGCTCATTTGACCTTTTCTTTCTCTCTCTCTCTCTTCCTCTGTTTCATGCGTCGGCCTGCTTTTTGATCTCTTATGTGATTATGGGTAATGATGCTTCTGGTTGGGGGGCATGTCTGTATGCTGGACAGTGCGTTGTGGTGCCGACCTTTCGTCCAGCATCCCACTGACCCCTCGGGGGGCTGCGGGACAAGGGAGGCCATGGAGCCAAATGAACTTATCTTGTCCATTTGTTACTCCGAAAACAGATTAGAGTGAGAGAGGCCATACTGGAGACTCCGGACCCCCCACCCTGCCCGAAGCGCAGCAGGCGCTTAAGGAGTTTCGCTCATGGAGCATTAACCTCTGTCACACATTAGCTCTTACCATGGCTAATTGAGCGCACTTGAGTCAATTGCAGCATAAGACTGCAAATCATCAGCTCTTTCAGGCCATGTGTGTGTACTGTTCTCTTCCAGCTCTTCTTCTCTGCTGATTTCTGTCTCTGGAAGCCTGAAGACTTCAGCATTTCAACCAAGACTGGCTTTACACGGTGCAGCTTCAGCTGAGTCAAACTGAAGTTCAGTGTGTAGCCTCCTGCAGTTTTGAGTCTCAATTTCAGAGGAAAACTGTCAAATAAACATAAATGAGATCCAAGCAGCTATTCTGCACTGATGGTCTCCTGGAATAATGTTGCTTTTTTGCTGTTGACCAGTTGTATCTGCAGCTGCATGAACCAATGTTTCCAAAGATCCAGACTTTCTTGTATTTTAAAGTGTTGTTGAGGAGCAGTTCTGCAGATCTTCCTGAAGGACAGTGTTGTTGTCTCTCATTTTCAGTCCAGTCTCTATACCTGAGCAGTTCTCCAGATCTTTCTTCATTCCCTAACTCTAAATATGGTGATCTGAGTGTAGGCTAAATAGCGCAGATCATTTTATGCAGCCAGATAAATATGATATATGAGAAACACAAGCTACCAATATTCTTCTTCTTTTTTTAATCAAAACTCTTGCACAGAAATATTCTGCCTTAAGCCTTAAGACCTTTGCTATTATAAATTACTCAGGAACAGCTTTCTGCTTGCAGTGTTTTTATTAAGTCTGATAACTGCTGTTTTTATGTTCACTGTACCTGAACGATGCTTAGTGGTGGCTTTAACCAGGAACGACTTTTCTGGTGGATGAAGTTTGCCTGTATTAGATTCTTCTCCTCCTTGTTCCAGCTTGACCTCTGACCCCTCACTAGGCCAAGAGGCTGCTCTCTCCTTACTGAACATCCAACCCCCCCCCCACACACACACTTCCTGGGCAGTATTTGTCCTACTGTTGCACAGAAGTGCAGATGACTTGAGACAGTTTTCAAAAGTTTGTCTGAAAGGCCTTTTAGGAGGATAAACAGTTTGGAACGCAGCTGGCGTACAATCAGAGGAGACCAGACGGAAATTGATGAGCATTACTGGGCTTGAGGACACACACACACACACACACACACACACACAGACACACACACATGCACACACACTTAAAAAGAAAATGGTCATTTTTATTAGATGTTCCAGGAATGACTAGATTGCTCTAATGGCCCTGTTTTCCTTTTCCCCTTGCCTGAAAAAGCGAACTCCATTAATTATTTGGCCTTATTTCAGTTGCGCTCACTCTAAAGTAATGCTTGTGTGGTTGTTGTTTGGAGCATGTGCACACATTGTATATAAAACTATGTATATGTAATAATAAATTTTATGTATTTCTTATACCACTATTATATACCTCTAATATTATATATTAGAAATTCTCTCCGTGATGACCCATCAAGACATTGACTCCAAAAGACTGCTGTGCCTAGACATGAGCAGCAGATCCTATTTCTCCGGTAAGTTGGGATGTGAAGCCTTAATTGGGCTGGACCAATTAATCCAGCACATCCCACTGATATTCCACCGGAATGAGATTAGGAGAAACACCTTGAACTCTTTGTTGAGTTCCTCAAACTGTTCCTGGACAGCTTTTTGCAGCTGAAAGGGGTCAATTATGAGTAGTTACTAATAGGTACTATGTTGGGTTCAACTTAGTCTGCAACCACGTTTAGGTGTCAGAGCATTCAACATGAAGCCCGGGAGCCATTTTCCCAGCAGATCATGGTCCAGAACATCACACTGCCTCTGCTGGCTTACCAAACAGCACCAATGAAAGTGGTTGTGACCCCATCAGCGTGTACGCAGTTATGACTCCTTGTGCCAGTTCTTCTCCAGGAAAGCGACACACACTCATCCTGTCCACATGATGTTAAAGAAAGCATGATTGAATAGAACCGACTTCACTTGCTGCCTAATATAATCCAATGTGAGATCTCTAAATATGAATAAATAATAAGTTCTGTATTGTGGCTTTCTCCCACGTGGTAATTTTACTTGCGATAGTTTATATGATGAGCAATGAAGATGAAGACAGACTGGCCAGCTTGGTGACGTGAGTGTTGTCCTGGTGAGTGTGTGTGTGTGTGTGTGTGTGTGTGTGTGTGTGTTTCTTTGTATACTTTCTGTGCAACTATATGCGCGTCATGCGTTGACCCCGCCCACTTTTGCACTGATGCTATTTATATCTTGTGGGTGACTCCAAAGCCACCTTAAAATAGAGCCCACTCACAGGCCTAATTACCCCCCACAGGAGGGATCGTTTGACAAGGCACAAGGCAGGGGTCAAAGGTCACGCCCTGTCTGCCTCCCCTGTTTGCAGACATGCCCCTTAGATCACAGCCAGTCTGGCCATACCTTCCCCCTGCTCCACACACACACACACACACACACACACACACACACACACACACGCGCACACACACGCGCACACACACACACACAAACACAAACAAACAAACAAACACATGCCATTGCACACAAACAGCCCCAAATTGATGGAAAGTGTGTGAACCCCATCGCCGTGTGCACACTAGAGTGAGTTATGACTCTTTTTCTCTGTGTCTCCTTCCATGTCTGGTAGTGACTGATGGGTAATTATGATAAAGCACTCTTGGCTGATCATCAGTCAGGGTTTAGGCCTCGGGGCATTTTTAAAACCACGCCGCTCCTTCGTTGATCGATAGGACAGGAGTGACATGACAGCGCCTGCAGGTCCCATCAAAGAGAATGTCTTCATAAACATTATTTTGCCTTGTTATGCACTGATAAATGACTGAAGATACATTTGGAATAAAGCTATTGACGGAATGTGTCACTCGGCTGACGGTGGTTTAGAGAAAATTTCATAACTTATTTTCTCCCCTGAGCAGGAACGGAGATCAGCCAGCACACGTCTGAGTTCGCTTTGTGAGATTTTGCTAAAAGCTTCGGGCGATTGTTGATAGGAATCCCTTTGGCCTTTATGCTGCCCCCTGCTGGAACCAGCCCGAACTCTTTAATAAGTTTGCTTTATTATTATTATTATTAATCATACTTTTTTCTGACCTTACTGATTATATTACTCTTAATTTTTGGTTTTTATATCTATAGAGCACATGAAAATACACCTGCCTTGCCCATCAAGTAAAGGGAACTAAACGCCACAGTGGAACATCTAAATTCAAATTCAAAGGCCAGCAAAACACTCACTTTTTAAAGCTAAAGCAGTTTACAGGACACAGCGACATGCATCTTAACTGATTGTGAAGAAAGATGTTTTTTGTGGGATTCTTTGTGGGTACAGCCATATTTTATTTACATCCTTTAGAGACTTCATCAAAAACTGTTTTTTTGGAACGCAGAACGTAAAAACATCTAAAACATACCTGTGAGCCATTGACTTACTTTGAAAGGTTCTGAAACTGAGTGATTATAGTGATTATCTAAGTCAGTGTTGCAGAGTACTTATTAATTAAAACGTATTAGGGGCAGCGGTGGCCTCGTGGTCAGGGAGTTGCCCTGGATCTGAAGATTGTGGGTTCGATTCCCCTCACCAGTAGCTTGCCCTGAGATACCCTTGAGCAAGGGTACTTTCATAGCTGCCCACTGCTGCACGGTGTTTGCATGGGTTAAATGCAGAGGTCCAATTTCGATGTGGTGTGCTGTGCTGTGCTGTGCTGTGACCTCGCAATGACAAGAATAGTCACTTTCACTTTCACGGTAAATGTTTAAATATGCCTTTTGATTTGAAGATAAAAAGATGAAATTTTCCCGGGAAAAATGTTTATGTTTCATTTTTCCCCAATATGTTCCCATCGGTTTATTAAAAGCAAGTGTGTCTTACAATATGCAGAAGGGCGTTTTTAGAGCATGTGAACATATTTACACGGAGAAAATCAATGAATTTTAGCAGAGAGGCCAAACTTTTGCAAACAGTTTGTTGTTGATTTTAGTAGAACAAGAATTTAACGTAAGGCCAAAACTGACCATCAGTATAATTCTGGAGCTTTTGTTTTCACAGATAAACTAAAAGTGCAGTAGTTGTGTCTGTCTATGCCTCTTTTTACTAATCTAAGGAAATATAATAAGAGCCATCTCTCTTTATATCTGGCAGAGAAAATAGTGAATTGTGTTTAAATGTACATTAAAATTTAGTTTGCAATTCTAACCAGCTTTTCAATATTTGGTTATTCTTCAGTGCAGCCAAATCTCTCTTAGACCAGCTTTCTTGTCATCTTCAGGAACAGTTCTCCAGGCTTCTTGAAGGATGTTCCAAAGCTCTTCTTTTGTTCCCTTCTCTGCTGAGATTGCGTTTTTACAACCTGTAACTTTTAGGCAGTGGTGGACCAGTGTTTATGGACTAGGTCCCAGGATTGGAAGGTTGTGGGTTTAAATCCCAGACCATTGTTATGCTGAGGTACCCTTCAGCAAGGTACCGTCCCCATCACAGCTTCCCAGGTAATGTATATGGCTGCCACCTGCTGCACTGTGTGTGTGGGTTAAATACAGAGGGTGCATATCGTTGTGGTTCAATGTGTGCTATGTTTCACAATGACAAATAGTCACTTTCACTTCCTGTTTTATTTGAAAGTGACCCTTCATTATGTAGTGGCTCTCGGTAATGGGACGTTCTAAATGTTTCCAAAAGAGAAAGTTGCTCTGGTTTATGTTGGAAAGTATTTCTCTTCATGGAAACACTGTTTAATTACTGTCTGTACCAATCGGAGCAAATACATTTGGACTTTCTTCACATTATAACTTATTCTGACCACTTTATCAACTTTTTGTATGGATATATTTTAAAAATGAAATGCATTTTTTGAATAAGAGTAGAGTGTAGTCATTTACAAACATTACCAATTAAACAAGTAATTGTTTTAATAATTGTTGCAAAATGTGAAGCGCTTTGAGCCGCAGCTGACTGCATGAAAAGTGCTCTGTAAATGAAGAGTATTGTTATCAGCCATGTGACTCATGCAGGTTAAATTCTACCTCCACAGCCAAGATGTCCATCTGCTTAAAGAAAGGAGGAGTGAAAAAGGAAGTCAGGAGTCTAAACTCCTGCTGTGTCAGGCTCGGATGTTTGAAAAGGTATAATTTCAGAATAGATTTGTGAGTCAATCTTATCAGCAGTGATCGTCATGGACACCAGGATAAGGCTGACAGCAGTAAATCCTGCCCGTCACACTGTTCTTTGATTCAGGAGAGGAATATGACCAGCTAAAGGAGTGCAGAACATGCCGAGACTTTTGGATTTAAAACTAAATCTCAGATTTGCTGCAAATTTCCAGGTACCAGAGTCCAAATGTAGCTTTTTTTGTTTCTTCTTTGGACTTTCGGGGATAATTTTGCCAACCCTTGAAGTCAAAAGTCACCCAAATAGCTCAGATCATTTCTGTAAAAGTACGACACCAAACTTGTCCCCAAACCTACAGGTCTTCATTAAGGTGGCATGGACTAAGTCTGCTTGACATCCACGAGTCTGCTCCACCTTAACAAAGAGCGAGAATCAGTTCGAGCGGGTTACGAGATCTGGTGATGCATTTTTACAGAAACCATTTGGTGCTATTTGGGTGACTATTGACTTTTACTGTTTGTTAGTAAGTCAGTATCACATTATCTGAACATTATAAGGTGATTAGATGTTTCTTCCAACAAAATGTGTTGAAATGTGAAAAATCTTCATTCTCACACATTGAAACCCTTCAATAAAGTGATCTTATAGGTCCACAGCACTGCAAAAAAAAAAAATCCAAAACAAAAATTGCATTATTACTATTATTATTATAATTGTCAGTCAGTCAGTCATTTTCTGCCGCTTGTGCTGGAGTCCATCCCAGCTCACACAGGACGAAGGACGGGGGACACAGGACAGGTCGCCAGCCCATCGCAGGGAGTATTATAATTGTTAATGTTATTATTACTGTTGTTGTTGTTGTTGTTGTTGATATTATTTGACTTGCAAAAATGGTGGAACCTCATTGAAAATATTCTTTGAAGAACCACGTTATTATTATTATTATTTTTATTTGGTGGCCTAGTGTTTAGGCACTAAGCCCCAGCATCAGAAGGTCATGCGTTCAAATCCCAGACCAGTAGGTTGCCCTGAGGTCCCCTTGAGCAAGGTATTGTCCCCATCACTGCTCCCCTGCTGCACGGTGTGTATGGGTGCAGTGCAGAAGTTGAATTCCGTTGTGTCTCACTGTGTGCTGTTCCGTGTTTCACAATGGCAAACAGTCACTTTCATGTTCACTTTTCCAGGTTGACTTTAAATCTCCCAGTCGAGCTGGAGGTGCAGTATTGCGCAAAGTCTTGATTCCCCCCTTATTTCTTTCTGTTTTGTAGGAACATGAGACATTAGATGCAGCAATTTATTACAACGTGTGTAAACACACATGTAATTCCAGTCTAAACGCAAAGAGAGTTTGTAATTCTAACCAGCTTTAAAGTCAATATTTGGTTCGACCACCGTAATTCTTCAGCACAGCCACAATTCTCTTAGACAGGCTCCTTTCTATAAGCCATTCTCAGGAACGGTTCTCCAGACTTCTTGAAGAATGTTCCAAAGCTCTTCTTTGGACGTCGGCTGCCTTTTGTTTTCTCTGTGGAGATGATCTGACACTGCTTCCGAAGCTGCTCAGGTACAAAGGCTGGACTGAAAGTGAGAAACAAAAAGATTGCCCCTCTAGCAGAACCTCAACATGAAACTTACAAGACAGTCTGGCTCTCTCAACAAATAAACCATGTTTCATGACTGTTAGCGCTGTGAAAACAGCAGGATTTGAAATAAGATTCATCTGAAGGCTGCAGTGTATGTCGGTACATATGTTCACAGGTCGGTTCTGGGGCTGCGTGCTGAGTCAGTTATAGTCAGTTCCTGGACTTTAGGTAAGAGAGCTGTGAGTTGTGGATGTCTCTCGGCCCCTCTGCTGCGCCTCACTCTGGGCGCCACCACATCATGAGCTGGAGAGGAGGCATGTTAACAGTCATCATTAGACTGTGAGGCTGTGCAGGGAGAGAGGCCCCACGACCCCCTTTGGAGAACCACACAGGCTTACGCTGATATCTGTGTTTGGGTTTTCCCACGTTATGTCATACACACACACACACACACACACACACACACACACACATACACACACACCCTCTAAACCGTGAGAGGCAGGTAGTGTTTGGTTCTGTTCCAGTGCCCATATTTTTACTGAAGTATGTGTGTGTGTGTGTGTGTGTGTGTGTGTGTTTGTGTGCGTGTGTGCATGTGTGTGTGTGTGTGTGTGTGTTGAATTCATTTTGAGATAAATGTGCGTCCAAATTCTTTTGTCACAAAGTGAAAAAGTAAGGCAAAAAAGTAGAACTTTCTTTTATTCCACGAGCTAAAGATGAAAAACTGCATTTTTCTATTCAAAATTTTATACAATTACTGTCACAACAATCTTGTATCTCCATTCTGGATGTTTTTACTGTTTTATATATTTTAAAAACCTCATAATTAATTGTCCTTCTTTGTGTAAAAATGGCCCAATGAATAAAATAATGCTGTTTTTTCCCCTTCTTCAGTAAACTTACCATTTTGGAGATAAAAGGTTTTGTCCTGATAATCTGTAATTGGTGTTGTATTTACTGTAAAACTTTTCATCATTTCAACCTTGAAAAATGCAGATTTAAAGAACAAACACATCAAAAAGCATTTAAATAACTATCTTATGATTAAAAACCAAGAGCATTTTATGTTGGAAATGAAAGGCTTTAATAGTATTTATTGGTTATTACGATATTAAAACAGATCTAGCAGTCAAGACTTTTAGCATTAGCACAACATTTCCAGAACCAAATTGGGACAGCAGTGGTCTAATGTTTAGGGATTAGGACTGGAAGATTGTGGATTTGAATCCCAAACCAGTAGGTTAATCTGAGGTTCCCTTGAGCAAGGTACCGTCCCCATCACTGGTCCCTGGGTACTTTCAATAGCTGCCCCCTGTTGCACAGTGTGTGTGGGTGCAAAGCAGAGGTTGCATTTTGTTGTGTTTCACTGTGTTCTGTGCGGTGTAGTAGCCAATTTATTGCAGTTTTCTTAACCAAACTACTATTAACACAGATTTCTTTGACCCAACAAGCGTTAGTACATATTTATTTAATTCAACTTTCATTTATTCTCATCTTTTTCAACTAAACTACCATGAGCATAACTTTTTATTAACGAAACTAGCATTAAAGTGAAAGTGACAACCCTTGTCATTGCGAGGTCACAGCACTGCACACCATGAACCACAACGAAATTGGACCTCTGCTTTTAACCCATGCACACAAACACCGTGCAGCAGTGGGCAGCTATTGAAAGCGCCCGGGGAGCAGTGACGGGGATGGTACCTTACTCAGGAGTACCTCAGGGCAACCTATTTGTGAGGGACTCGAACCCCCAATCTTCCGATGCAGGGCAACTCCCTCACCACTAGGCCACCGCTGCCCCATAACATTTTAGCAACCAAACTAGCATTAGCACACATATTCACAATTTTGACATTAGCATGTTTTTCTTCATGCAAAACCTGTAATATATATATATATATGTTCTCCTTAAAGAAAGCCAGAACTGGCACAAATATTTCCTTCATATGAACACTGCTTAAATGCTCATATAAACTCTAACAAGCAGCAAATAGCCATGCTCTTTCTCCTGCCCCTTATTAGTACCCCGTCCCCCCCGTTCCTCTGTGTTAACACCTCTAGAAGCATCCCCTCCCCGATTAGGACATAGCTCACATTCCACCGGGCACTTTATGGGCGCTCGTGCGGTGATGGCTGAAGCCCTCCGTGCTTACTGAGCCCCTTTAACGGAGTGCATGGTGAATTTATGGTGTGCAGCAATAGAGGCTGAGATGGCCTGGGCTAGGGGTCAAAATGACCAGGTCAGATAAGCCATGGCATTTTGCAGGGCACTGTCCCCCTCCCCGCCAGATCTACGGCCCTGTATAGCACTCTTTGAAGTGTGTGATTTAAGGTTATGAGTATGCTGCTCTGCTCGAGTCCCATTGATCTCGGAGCGCGTAGGAGGCCGAGCTCCAGCGTTACTTTGTTGTGCGGCACCTGACCCACTCTGGACACTCCGTGAACGATCTCTCGATCCCACGGCAACCATCTGTCCTCTCTAATAGGATCCTATGGGATGAAATAGTGAGTGAGAGAGAGAGACACTTGCTTTCATGCTCTAGCAGCAGGAATGTGGCAGACATTGCTCAAACAACAAAGTCGCCACTGGTCTTCGTAGTGGATTTACAACAGAGTCATCCGTGGCTTTTGGAACCACAAACCAATCTTTGAAACAAGACCAAGTTGTAAAAAGAGCCTCAGTTTTATTCTGTCTAGGATTCAAACACACTCATACTCATTTAAACATGTTAGTCTGAAGGATATGAGTTTCTTATTTAAATGGGAAGTTTGAACATCTGGGCCAATGGCTTAAAGGTAACCATGGTGATTTGGCCTCCTAACATCTTCTGGACCACCTTTTTGATTCCCTGTGCTCAAAGATGGACCCAGGTTCTGAATTATGTTCTATAGTAACAGTACACAAACTCTTACTTCTTATTTAAGAATTCTTGGATCAATTACGACCTGCAAGAGGATATCATGCATCATTTTTCATCTTAAATTCCGGGTCTAATGTAGATATTTAGGGTAGTATAGGGTAGCCATGTTTGTGGCATGGTATATCAAATCCTCTTCATTTTTTAAAATAATATGATTTCAAATCATCTATATTATATTTTAGAATTAGAATTATTCTCTCTTTAAAAAGGGTCCAAAAAATGGCAATAAATAGTTTGTTTGAACCCAGTTTGGTTTAATATTTGGGTTTACCATTAATATTTGGCCACTTGTAGCTGTTTTACTGGAGCTGAAATTAGTCACATTTTTCACATTTTTGGAGTTTTTAATTTTTATTTCTGCTGTCTGGCATAGTTTAAAACTTTGTCACAATTTGATGACTATATAAACATGAGTAATGGTTCAAAATACATCACAATTAATACTTGCTTCATTAAATACACCAAGGATTAAGAAAATATCCTGCTTTAATTTTGTTTTTTTACTTTTTTTTACTTTTTTTTGTTTGTTGTTTTTTTTCTTTTTAACAAATTACATTTTTACTTTTAAACAATTTGCACAATATTCCATTTTTCATTATGTGTAAGACATATTTTAGATTGATTTATTACAGATTGATTGATTTATTTTATTATATATATCATTTTTCATTATATATAAGATTTATTTTACATTTATTTAGGTTTGTTCTATTTTTACCGACCTTGTTTTATTTTGTCCTTATTGCCATTTCTTCCTTTATTCTGTTGAACCTAGAATTATTTTTATTTTTAGTTTGCACAGTCAGTCTGTCAACTTGCAACAAATCTGCCCAATTAGACCAGGCCAAGACTGGAGGACTGATGGACGATAAAGGCTCCTGCATCCTGAGAAACCCATTAAATGAGATGCTGGATTAAAAAGCTAATAAAAAGTGGTCTAATATTCCTCTCCATGGCTGGTCGCCAGCTGAAGGAGAGACGCCCACTCGAATGCACACAGGCATCACCGGCTCAGTGCACTCGTCTGGGAGTCAGTCCGAATAAATGGGACTTGTGCGAGTGTGAGCAGAGGGGAGAGGAACATGTCTGGAACAGTTGCTCATGTCTCATACACACAGCAGAGCCGCTTTGAAGGCTAACAAGCAGAAGAATTACTGCTCCCAAATGTTGCACAGTTTATTTGGTTTCAATGCTGCAGGAAGCAGCTGCCATCTACTGTATGTACACAGCCCAAGCTCTATCAGCCGCACGGCGGAGCCCATCCAGGACAGTCCTCTGCAATTTATGCTTTCTGGCACCGAGGAGCACAACATTAGCAAGCTGCGCTCAGCCTGTGTCGCTCCTTACGTCTCTTTCAAGACATAAAACTGCAGACATGCTGTTGTCATTGCCCAGCTGATGGTCTGCGATTCAAGAACCAATTATTGCCCCTGCTTCTCCACTATTAACAGGGTGAAGCAGCAGATTAGGCATGTTTTTGCTACTTTTTGCTACTTCTTTTGGTTGGTTGTGGGATTTCTGCACTGGGTTTAAAGCTTTCTAGAAATCTGTGCATTTCTGCAAGCAGTGTATACTGATATATCCCATTCCAGGCCATGTCAGGACATGTGACCTTTGAGATGTGACCATTTTTGTAACCAGGGTAACAGTTTTCAGGCATTAAATGTTCAGTTTTATTAGTGAATTCTTATCCAGACAGAATTATTAGTTAAGTCTGTCATATTTGGCTCAATTTTCTTCTGTTGGATCAGCTCCTGGACTGCCTAAAGCAGTCTCTGTGTGTTTTATTTTAATACAAGGTGATTTCTGTAGTCAGTATATAAGTGGAGCTCAGGAATGGGAGGCTATTAAGTGAAAATATAAGCCGCTAGGAACAAAAACTGAAAATGAAATCAGTGTAAATGTAGTGTTAATCTAAAATGTCAGTTACTTGTTAATAACGCTATTATTATTTTTTCATTCCATGTCGCTCACAAGCTTATTATTTTCAGGCGTGTGCAAAAGTTTGGCTTGATCTGTGAATGAATATGCATCCTGAACAGGGAACACGATCCCATTATTGTTTTATTTTATGGATTTAACATAAGCAAGCTAAGCGATGTCTGTGTGTAAGCTACGTTGCATTTATGTTAATATTTAATTTGTTGCGTACAATGTTTTAAATAGTTAAATTCAGCAAATAAACTGTTAAATAATGAAATCTACGAAACTTACAATCTAATCAGCAGAAGTCAAACATTTGCTTACCACTGAATTTTTTAATCTCAATAAAACATCCTGTGTAGCATGATTTCATTGAGTTGATTGTGGAGAATCTATAACGCATGTATATTACATAAATACATATTTGTCAATAGATTCACAAAAAAATGCAATTGCAAACCCAATCCCAAACCCAGTCTCAGGATCCCCGTTCATTCGTCTCTCCATCTTTTCTATCCATTATGTTAATTCTGTAAAAAGATTTTATACACAACACATTCGGATTAGAAATCACATCTCTAGAAGATAAAGGGGTCGTAGATTCCACTGAGCAAGAAAATGTTCCCTTCAGTGTTCATTCATTCCATTCGTCAGCACACTGCATCCCATCGCCTAGAGACGCCACAAAATTCAGTCCCAAACACTGTTCAACAGCATCATTTCCTAAACTCCAGCTGTTCTGTAGACAGATTTTCAGCTCACAGCGGAAGATCAAGGCCCGTGATGTCCTCAAAGCTTCGCGAAATTCAGCGTGATTTATACATCCAGGGGAAAATTGTCAGTTTTTGCAATTTCCACCCAGATGATGTTATGAGTGGGGAATGACGGGCCTTTTGGGAGACAAGTTGCAGCTTCAGCTCAGACAATGGAGCACTGTCTTACAGTTCTGCTTATGGGCCCTGATCACTTTTACACATATTAGATCACCAATACATTTCTCCATCAACCGCTCTCCACGTTTGTGACCTTGCAGAGGGCTTCAGCAAGCAGATTACGACTCAGAATTTTGGACGCCACATGAGCTTGAGTGATTAGATTTTGATATTTAAGCCACGTCAGTTAAGTGCTTTATTTTAATACTCATTTAGGTCTGGTAGCTTATCTTCCCTCCTTATCCAGCAATAAGAAGCCTATCACATTTTGATTGACTCTGACCCGGAGCACATTCCACAGCCGTGTGTTGTGGTCTCTAGAGCATTCCTGGACGGTTTCCGTGTATCGGTGCGTATTTGACAGTCAGATCATTTTCTCCCCAGAGCAAGTCCCTCTCCTTGACTGTGGCGGTCCTCAATCACTGGTCTGGCCACAGTCGAAAATGGAAAGGGGTTTGGGCCAGATTGCAGCTTAAATGTGAGGAGGTAATTAGGCTAAAGAGGAGCTAATTTCACTCGGACCGGGCTCCTGTTGTTTTTAGTCCTTCTGGAAAATGTGGATTTTCCAATGATGGGCCATTTAAAGGTGTCACTCTGGAGCCACGGTGAATTAGAGGCAGGCACTACACAGTCTAAACAAGCAATCTTCTCTATTATCAGCAGCCTGACAGGATAATAGAGTACAACGGGTCATGTGACCAGAAGCACGGCGACAAAAGACCGACGTCTATCATTCAGGACTCCAAGAGGGACTGCTCCAGGAAGAAGCTGGCCTTTTCATCTTTAAGGCTTAATCAGAAGGTATGCTAGAATTTAGAAGACAAGAAGTTAAAACTAAAATGAAAAAAGGTTGCGGGCTCTCCAAACATATTAGAATTAATTCATGACCCATGCCAGCATCTTTAGGAACTTTATTTGATTTCCTAAAGTTTCTGTCCTGACCCCGCTGTAACATGATGACTCAAACATCTAAAATATTCACCGCGACCCAAACGCAAACCATGTTTTCAGGTGAAACTTGGAGACACTGACATAAATGAGAGGCACTTTTTCGCAGGAAAAAAAAAACTTGCCATAAAAGTTCAAGAGGTTATAAAGGTAAATGATTTCATCTGCCAGGTCTGAGCTACGGCAGCAGACTGTGGGCCAATGGCGGCGCGATGAGCCAGTCCATTTTCCTCTCGAGGTGGAAACGGCTAGTTAGAAGGCATAATCTCCAGAGACGCCTCCGGCTCCCCTCCCTGCCCCGGGCTTTTAAGTGGAACCTTCTGAGCGGCCAGACGGGGGGATTGCTGGATAGCGGGCAGCTGGAGTTTGTCATCCATGACCAGGGACATTCTTGTTAGTGTAGTGTAACCTTTTCTTCACTAACACAGATAACACTGGCACCCTGGCTGGGCTCTAATCTCTACGCTGTGCCCGGTGCTGGGGGGGAAGTAGGGTGCTTGGTGGTGATGGTGCTGGAGGGGAATTAAGAATTATTCCAAACAGTGGGTGAGCAGTGTCCCGGGACCTTGATGGAAACATCATGATGGAAACGCAGAGGACCAGATTATTTGTTGCTTATCAGCTGGACTCCATGATCAGTCTCTCCAGAAGGGTTGTTTTGATCCAATTTTCAGCGAAATATATTATGTCTCACACATGCGTGTGTGTGGCGTCGGTCCAAAACCTGTTAGATGTTGCTGACATCTGTGTTGTCTTTGAAATTTTTATATTTTATTTGTGTAATTTTCAATCAAAAGATTGACTTTATCCCTTTTATATCACTAGCAGGTCCTTTCCATTAGCTAGATGAAGTGAAAGTGACTATTTGGCATTGTGAACACAGCACACAGTGAAACACACACCCACACACACCATGCAGCAGGGGGCAGCACCCAGGGAGCAGTGACGGGGACAATACCTTGCTCAAGGGTACCTCAGGGTAACATACTGGTCAAGGATTCAAACCCATGAGGCATTACTGGGGATTAAAATCATGATCTCTTGATTCGTCATCAGCTGAGGCCTCAGTCTTTCAGAAGCTACAGAAAACTTTCAAAACCGCTACAAATGCAATCAGATATCCAAGCAATCTTAACCATTTTTAACAATCTTGAATGATTTTGAAGTGATTCTTTATCTATTGGATGTGAAAGAATGAATCAGGTGATGATTGATCGATGACTGAGCCCAATATTGTTACTTATTATAACGCTTAAAATGATATATGTATGAAGGATAATGGAGTGTATGAGAGGCAGTGTCTGTAGGAGTTATAAAGGTTCATAAATATAATAATATATGCTTTAAAGCTCTTATAGTTTGCTCTGCTCCTTCCTGATAGCCTGATTAACACAATGGATTTGAATATTTTCTCAGATTTGAGGTTTTGGAGATGCTCATTTTTAAAACTTCATTACGTGATTTATTTAAACGTTAAAAGAGTTTTCTAAAATCTCCCTCTTATTTATAAAGATTTAGCCAGCAGGAACAGATCCAAGGTCACCCCAGGAATGGTTTGGTTTTCAAAATTCGAACTTTACTGCTTTAAAAGACTCCTTAGAATAGAATCTGCTAAAAAACAAAACAAAACAAAACAAAAAAACCCTAAGTGTGATGTTTGCAGAGAGTGAACAGTACAGATTACAGATGCACAATACAGGTCTATTACAGACTGTTACACTTTGTGGACAAAAGTATTGGGACGCTTCATCTTCACGTTCTTAATCCATTAACATGGAGCTCCGCCGTAATTATGTCTGTGAGAATGTTTTCCCATTTAGATAAGCTTTTGTGAGATCAAACACTGATTCTGGATGCTCTATTTGCATCGTCTGACAATTTTCGGCTGAGTTTCTGTTCTTAAATGCTTCCACTTTGCAATAAAACCACGTCTAATTGGGAAAAAACAAAAGAAGAACTGCAAGGGGGGTTTGCTGTGACTGATTCACACCTGATTTTACTGACTCATTCTTACACAACTGCCTGTAAAAGCTGACTAGATGTCTGATTTTTGCACCTGCGGCAATTGGGTGTGGCTTAAGCACCCGAGCTCAATGATTGAGAGGGGTGTCCCAATACTTTTGTCCATGTAGTACACAGTCCTTCCCTGTGATATGGGAAAAGTCAA
Organism: Hepsetus odoe; assembly: GCA_017165825.1. Classification (NCBI taxonomy): domain Eukaryota; kingdom Metazoa; phylum Chordata; class Actinopteri; order Characiformes; family Hepsetidae; genus Hepsetus; species Hepsetus odoe. The sequence goes on from CM029367.1 coordinate 30,763,473, forward strand.
TGGATGTCTACATTACGGAAGAAAATAGGTGTCACATACATTTGCACATACATTTCCCAGGTCTTGCTAAAATCACCTCATAGCAAGAATTAGCAAATGTGTGTATATATATATATATATATATATATATATATATATATATATATATATATATATGTACATAAATCGTCCTTTCTGAGCTAGTTTCTTCCAATCGTCCAAAGACATGCGTGTCAGGTGGATGGTTCTGATTTATGCTATAATTGCCCCCTAGGTGTTAGTGCACGTGTCTAGGTGTCCCGGGTATCCAGGGTGGGTCCCCACAGGTGTGTGAGAGCTAGAAAGTCTCCAGCACCCCCCTCAACCCTATTTAGGACAAGCAGTCATGGACATAAGGGAGTAAGATAAGTAGATACGTTAGCAATTAGCAGTTAGCTCACACATACGCTGCAGACCTGCTCACATTAGGAAAAAGTTTTTGAATATAGACATTGTTATGCTGAACTGTTTTTAAAACGAATAATTTGGTAATTAAATAAAAATAATGTCCTCTTTCCCCATAAACTATAATCTAAGGCAGGTTTTGTCCTTTTATTTTGCAATGGAGCTATAAGGATGATGTGATACAGTCCTGTGATAGGCTGGTCACGTGTCCAGAGTTTCTCTACTTTTCGCTCTACAGGAAAGTTGTGTTGTTTTTCAACCGAACTCCTGCTTCAACCTTGTTAAAGACGCATTTATTGCATCTTCCTCTAAAGGGCCTCCATTTGGCCTTTTAAAGAACAAGATCCAAATAATCAAAGCAATAAACATCTCTCCATCACTCCATCACTCTCCAACTCTCTCCAATACTTCGTCCTGCATCTCTCCATCCACCCATCGGACATCTCTCTATTACTCCATCCTACATCTCTCCATCTCCCTGTCTTCGATCTGTCCATCGCTCTATCCTACATCTCCCCATCTCCCTGTTCTACATCTCTCTGTCTCTGTCCTACATCTTTCCATCTAGCCGTCCTACATCTCTCCATTACCCCATCAAACATCTCTCCATTACACCATCCTGCATCTCTCCATCACCCCATTATGAATCTCTCCATTACACTGTCCTACATCTCTTCATCTCTTCAAACATGAGGGGAAATGGGGTGAGAGAGAGAGAGAGAGACAGAGAGAGAGAGAGGGAGGGAGAGTGAGCGAGCGGGAGAGAGAGAGAGAGAGAGAGAGAGAGAGAGAGAGGGAGGGAGAGAGAGAGAGAGAGAGGGAGAGAGACAGCGAGAGAGGGAGGGAGACCGAGAGAGAGAATAAAAGTAGAACAAGAAATTAAGAAAAATGGTAAGAAAAGTAGGAGAAATAGAAGAACAAAGAGAGAGTGAGGAATGAGAGTGAGAATTATAATGTAAGAAAGTTAGAAAGTGAGAAAGAGTAATAATCTAAGAAAAAGTATAAGGTAAGAAAGACTGAACAAGTGAAGGAGAAAGAAAGAAGCAGAGAGCAAGAGAGTAACGAGGCAAAAAGGAGCAAACAAAAGGGAGGAGAGAGATAGAAAGCATGAAAAATAGAAATGGGAAAGAGTATCAAAGAAAGACAGATTGGAAAGTCTACAGCAGAGGTAGAGAAGGCTCAAGAAGGAGTGAGGGGAAAGAGGGCAATAAGAGACGAGAGGGAGAAAACAAATGCAAACAAAGGTGGAAGCTGAAGAGAAAGAAAGGTGGAGAGAAGTAAGAGAGTTAAGGTGAAAAAGGCAAGGAGAGAAGTGAGAGAGAGAGGGAGATGAAAGCGAGAAAGACAGTGGAAAAATGAGTGTATGTATCAAAGAAAACTTAAGAACACAGAAGATTTAAGGGTCAAGAAAGAGGGAGAGATAAGAGAGGAAGAAGAAGAGAGAAATGATGTCAGTGAGACTGAAAGAGTGAAATAGAAAGAGAGAAAGGGAGAGGGGGATGCAAGAGAGAGTAATAAGGTAAGAAAGAGCAAAGAGAGGGAGGGAGAGGGAGAGAGAGAGTGAGGGAGAGAGAGAGAGAGATGGAGGGAATGGTAACATATGTAGTCCAGATGGCTGGGTGGAGGGGTGTGTAGAGGCCTGGTCCTCTCTGACAGTAATGCTGGGACAGCGGGTGTCAGGCTGCTAGAGGCTACACCTCATCACTTGCAACTGAGTGATTTCCAAATAGTGCAGTATTTTCTGCACAGTAATCTTGAAAGGCTGCCGTAAACGTCTGGGGATACAGGGTGTGCTGAGCTTTTATCCCAAAACTTAACCCCCCTCCTCTCTCTCTTACACTAGCAGTATGTACCCTCACTCTCTTCCCCGTCCAGCCTCCCGCCCTCTTTTCTTTTTCCCCTCCTTTGTTTTTTTTTCCAGCCCTCTCTCTATTTTTGGTTCAAAGTGGAACACCTGAACCGTTTCCTCCACCTCCTCAATGGTAACCGTCTGTGAACATCCCGACTGGAACCGCGTTGGTCCCCGTTATGCAGTGTATGAACGGGTGAACGTGCATGTTTTTTCGTGTATTTTCAAACAAAATGTGAGTGTGAGGAACCTATAGGAGGAATAAAAGCATCTTGTTTCATTTTTGAAAGAAACTGAAAGACTGAAAGTGCTTGTCTTTGGTTCCTGTTATATGTATACAAATATGACACATATGGGACATGTTATGATATACACGGATCAGCCATAACATTAAAACCAGTTGAACCATTGAGGCATAGTTAATGTAAGATTGCAATGGTGGGAGAACTTAAACACCTTGGACTTAGAGTTTGAACTCTTTGTCAAGCTCCTCAAATCTTGAATATTTTTGGTTGCGGGAGCATGTCGTTCTGCTGGGCACGTTCATTAGGGGACACTTACCGTGAAGGGGATGAACTTGGTCTGCAAAAGGAGATGTCAAAGTAACATCTACATGAATAATAATTCCAAAAGTCCTTCCTGGTGACACCTGTACCCCAGACTAGAACGCTCACCTGGCCAACACGATGTGAAAGAAAATTAGATTCGTTAGACCAGCCCACGTTCTTCTATGCTCCATGGTCCAGTTCTGATCTTGTTGCCATTGTAGGACATTTCGTTGGTGGGTCAGCATGGGCACTCTGGCTGGTCTGCAGGCCCATACACAGCTGCACAGCTGCACTGAGTGTTTTATATGAACCAGCATTTACTTTTTCAGCATTTGTGCAGCAGGAGCTTATCTGCTGGATCAGATCAGCTTTTGCACCCCATGTGCATCAGGGGGACATGAATCTTCTAGTTCACCAGTTTGTCTTTCTCAACGTTTGGTAGGAATTGATCAGGGTATAAAGGAAACACCCCAAAAAACCTGCTGAGCTGAAGACGCTGTAAGTCACTCAGATGTTTACTCTCCCACCTATATATATATATAATATATTTACAGTACTGTGCAAAAGTTTTAGGCAGGTGTGAAAAAATGCTGTAAACGAACGCTTTAAATGGAAGTGTTGATCATTTCAATACTAATAGTAACAAAAATGCAGTGAATGAACAAAGAGAATCTAAATCAGATCAATGACTGTTGACCACCCTTTGCCTTCAAAACAGCATCCAAGTTCTTCACAAATTTTACTACTTTTACAGTTTTTGAAGGAACTCGGCGATGGAGGTCGATTTCAAACATCTTGGAGAACTGAGCACAGATCTTCTGTGGATGTAGCTTCCTCACATCCTTCTGTCTCTTCATGTGATCAGACACACTGGATGATGGAGATCAGGGCTCTGTGGGGCCAGAGAACTGATGCTGCTCTGAAGGTAAAGTGAAAACACCAGATATTGATCTGATTTAGATTTCTTTGACCAGCTCACTTTGCATTTTGTAAATTGATCAAAATAAACAATCATTATTATATTTCTGAGAGTGTTCTGTTTACAGCACTTTTTCCACACCTGCCTAAAACTTTTGCACAGTGTATATCTATAAATCTTCTTCTTTTGGTTGCTCTTATTTGGGGTCTTTTCTCACCACGTCCATAAACCTCCTCTTTGTCTCTCCTCTTTGTATGTATATATAACAAGAGTGAGGAAGCTGCAAGGGTAAGTAAAGCAGAGAGAGGATGAGAGAGAGCTTTGGAGGTAGGGGAAGAAGAAAAGAGAGTGAGAGAGAGGGATGGAGGGAGGGAACATGCTATAGAACACAGCACTTTGTTTCTGTATTTGGCCGTTGATGAAGGGGCATGGTGATTTGATTGGAGTGTTGCAATGCATCTGTCTCAAAATCTCTGTGGCCCCACTGGATATCTGACATCTCCATCCTCTCCTTCCCCCGAAAGGCTAAATTTCCCCTTTCCATCTGGAATAAGCACATTCTTCAAACCGAAAGGAAAGTGCTTTCATTGGGCTTCAGCTGTAAAAGATGTCTGCCTGATGCGTCCAAACATCTCTGGCCAGTATGCTGCCATGCCAGCCCCTCTGAGCCAGTCGTTGCTGATCACAGGGCTGTATCAGAACAACACACAGCAGTGCTGGTCAACTCCCAGTACATCTTAGAAGAAGATGCAAAAAAAAAAAAAAAATTAAAAGAAAAAGTTTGATTTAGCTCCGCATGTATTTCCTTAAAAATATACATTATAATTGTTTAATTTAAAGGATTTTGGTCCAATTCTGAGGTTAATTTATATCGAAATAAATGAAAATCTTTTAAATATACAGAAGTAGTACTGTGATCAACTTGTAGATACTAAATAATTGAAAGTGGTGAATAATTCATAATAGACAGAATTATTCATAATACATAATACGATGAGTAGATACAGAATTTATTATAGGAATTATAGGAGAATCATTTATTATATGGAATATGATTTATTATAGGAATAAATAGTATTTCTCTGAATAATTCATATTGATGCTAGATAATTCATATTAAATAGTGAATATTTTATAGTAGATACTGAAGAATTCACAGTAGACACTGAATATTTTATAGTAGATACTGAATAATTCATTGAATATTCACAATAATTCATAGAAGTTACTGAATAATTTATAGTAGATATGAAATCATTCATGCGAGTAACTGAAAATCTTAAGAATACTAATTGAATCATTGGATTTAAGTAAAATATATTGAATAAATCTTCATCACATGAGCTGCAGACAACTTTTCAATCAGATATTTCGCATGAAATGAACACACTGACAGGTCCGATCCTCCTAAACACAGTTCAGAATATCTCCGTCGATTCTGCAGCAGGACGGTGGTTCAGATCTGCCTCCTGTTTGCGGTTAATACACAAACTTTAACAGACGCATGAGCTGATATTATCTTTAACACAAATATTTCAGCTTAATTTGCAGGTTGCGTGTCTCAGCCTGTAACGCAGGACAGGACGCTGTACCTCGAACCTCCTGCCTGGCATTCTGCCCCTCGCCCTATTAGTGCCACCCATGTGTAAATATTTCCCTGGTTACCCTGCCTGCACATCACGGATTATTTCCATATTTATATTCCGCTCAAAACATTTATTAACAATGCAAAATGTGAATGGAACACACACACAGACACACACACACTCACTCACTCACACCCACACGCACACACACACACACACACACTCACACACCAGCTCAGGGAGGTAGGCATTGTTCCATTAACAAAAAGAAAGTCTGATAATTTACACTTATATACTTATATAACAAATTATCTCCATTTAGAATTGTTCCAAAACATCTTGTCAAATATCAGTATCGGAAAAATACACTTTGTGTCGCTTGATGCACATTCATTAAAATACAATAATACACACGTTTTTTAAATGTAATACTTCTGGTTGCCAGTTTTTTACCCAACACTGCACAGGTTTTTAAATAAAGCACTTAAAAAGGCACCAAACAGCCCTTGAACCCATCAAAGACACTGATTCCGCTTCAGTTCGTCGAGTTTAAACATCAAACTTCATTCATTCGAGGTGCATCAAAGAGACCACAGTGAGGCCAAACCATGAGTTTGTTTATTAAACCTGCAAAAGTAAACCAGTGCAGAGTGAACCTGCGCGGGATAAAAGTCACTTGCAGCAAATGTAGCACTTCTTGGTAAAACATGAGATTTGAAACATCAGTATGAGTTCAGTTTGGGTTCCTGATACTCTCTGTGTTCTCGCGTGGAGGAGTCCGGTTCCATCAGCAGCATCTGATTTCATTTAATGAAGGACAGAGCAAATAAGCGATGCCTAATTTATATATAATTTATATATATATATATATATATATATATATATATATATACATTTTAGAAATGAAATTTTCTCATTTTTTAAATATAATATTTTTTATTAAATCTATGCAATGTTTGAAATATTATTAAAACACTATTAAATAATATTAAATGAAAAAATATTTTTTACAAATTAAAGCTTGCATATATATATTATTGTTATTATATAGTATTATTGTTATTGTTGATAATAATAATAATAATAATAATAACAAGAATAATAATAACAACAACAATAATAATAATAGCAATAATAATTGATTTATTTGTTGTTTATGTAGAGATTAATTTATGAGAGTTTATTTATTTTTGGTCACTGTACTTTGAATCTCAATCTGATTTGTGGGTGTGTTTCCTGCCGGATTCCTGACAGTTCCTACACTGTCCAGAACAAACTCAACCTAATCACTGTCTCACTGCCTCTGACCCACAGAGGAAGACTCAGAAATCAGCATTAGCTTCAGGGTTGTGAGTCAAAATCCATAAAAATCTGCATTTATTTCTCCCTTTGCCTTTCAGTGTATTACATTAGAACAGGGAAATACTTCTACAGATGATGAATCCCTCTGGTGAAAAAAAACTTTACTGAACAAAGTGACTCCAGACTCTGGAGAAAAAGGTCCAAATCCAATAAATCAGGGAGCGGAAAAATGTTTTTACATGTGAACGTCCTGATCTCCATGAAGAATTGTCACAAAATGGTTTTATCACTGTCTGCTATAAATTATTCAGTATCTACTGTGAATTATTCAGTAAATAATATGAAATATCTGGTATCAATGAGAAAGTGTCTGCTGTTTATTTAGTATCTGCAATCAATTTATTCAGGAAGTGCTCAAAATGAATCGGTTCCTATTATAAATGATACCGTATTTTAAAGGTCTTTATTAAGAATCTACTAAAATGTATTTTTGCATTTTTAATGTCTTATTCAACATATTTGTGTCTTATTCTTATATTTACTACTTATTAGTAAATTCATTATCTCCAATAAATCTTTCAATATCTGTTTTCAATGATTCAGTATCTATTATACGTCAATTAGTTTTTGTTTATTTTTCATTAACAAATAATCTGTTCATTTTTTTCCTGCACTTTTTATTTGAGGCTTATTTATAAAACCAACCAAGCCTACTATTACCTTTACCTGACCCAAAGTGAGGTGTTTCAGTACCTACTATGAATTCTTCAGTGTTAAAAATAAAAATATTTTAAAACATCTATAAAAGGTTCTGCTATTTCAGCGCCTTCTGAAAGTTCTTGCTGTAATAACTAGCTCATTTATTCCACGTTTTAATGAGTAATCAATGAGCCGATGGCAAAAGTAAAAGCCTGATGAGCAGAAAACCCCTGCGTTAAGAGTCCGGTTCTGACCCGAGTATAGAACAGAGTAACGACTGAGACCAGAGACATAAAACGAGTGTGTTCACGGTTCTAAAAGTGAGCTGAAGTGTAGAACCACATAAAGAGAGCAGTTAAAATGCAAAACTTTACAGGACATTAAACAATATTTTATATTCTAAAGAAAGAAAGAAAGAAAGAATATATTGAAAGATGAAGACAGAGAAATGCAGAAAATGAGAGAAATGAGAAAGAAAGAAAGAAGGAAGGAAGGAAGATGAGGTAAGAGTAAATACATGAGGAAAATAAGAATGTAAGAATGTAAAAAATGAAAAAAGAGAGAAAAAGATAGAGAAGAAAGCAAGCAAGAAAGAAAGAAAGGAATATATTGAAAGATGAAGAAAAATGCAGAAATGCAGAAAATGAGGGAAATGAGAAAGAAAGAAAGAAAGTAAAAAAAGAAAGAAAGAAGGAAAGAGAAAGAAAAAATTGACTGAAAGATGAAGACAGAGAAATGCAGAAAATGAGAGAAATGAGAAAGAAAGAACGTGAAAAAAGAAAGAAAGAAAGAAGAAGGAAGGAAGATGAGGAAAGAGTAAATACATAACATGAAGAAAATCAGAAAGAAGAAAAGAAAGTAGGAAAGAAAGAAGCAAAAAGTGAAAAAAGAGTCAGAAAGAAAGAAAGAAAGAAAGATGATCAGTGTTTGGTTATTTCTCTTTTATTTTTTCTTCTTGTTTACCATTTCCACTGAAGATGTGAAGCAACGTCAGCTCTTTTATCAGGAACAGCTCTGTGGCTCCTTCTTATCTGAGCTCCACTGGTCCTATCATCACATTTAGGAACTACAAGCTGACCTTTGACCTTTCATCCCCTCACTTCACATAGATATGCTGAAGAGGCCTGGCTCCCCAAAGCCCCTGATAAAAACTACAGAGCAGTAAAACTCACATTCCCTCCTTTTTCCACGATCAGGACTCCACCGTTACTCTCCTGCAGCAGATTTGTGTTTCTAAGAACCAATCTGGAAAGTTTACATCACTTGGAGGTTCGAAAAGTTCTCGGCCGGTTCCTTAACGGTTCCTTAAAGAAACAGGCCTTGAAATGCGTTTCTTCTAAGGCATTTCTCCAAAGACTGTAAATAAATGGATGATAAAGGACACAAATAATTCAAAAATTGTTCCTCCACTGGAGAGACACGTGAATTTCTTTTCTGGATGGAACTCTGAGCTCCATCCTCGGGCTGTGATATCAGCTGAATAAAGGAATAAAAGAGAAATAAAATTGGTAAAAGAAACATTATGGCATTAATCTAATCATGCACAGACAGACCACATCACACAGCATCGGATGGACGAATAACAAAGTCTTCCTCGCTGCTGTTTCTGTTTAGCGTTAAGATGAATCAGTGAATATTCGATATGTAACCACGTTATCGGGACGCTGCTGCTCCGCTGCTCCAAGAACAACCACAGAGACGGGCATCAATTAACGGCCCAAAATCCGGTTAGCTCTCCTCCTCGCAGAGCCAACACAAAAGCCAACGGCTACACAGAGACACAACTGGACTGAAGCTAAACCGATTAGCACCGAGCCTTCTGGGTATCTGGTGTGTGTCAGCAGGGAGGAGAGTGTATGAGTGTATGAGTGTATGAGTGTATGAGTGTATGAGTGTGTGTGTGTGTGTGTGTGTGTGTGTGTGTGTGTGTGTGTGTGTGTGTATGTGTTCGAAGAAGAAGGACATGAGGATGTGAGATCTCTCTCTCTCACAGCAAAGACCAGATCAGACATCAGATTCTCAAAACTGGGAATGGAATTACGTTAGACAAGAGAAAGAGTGAGAGAGAGAGAGAGAGAGAGAGAGAGAGAGAGAGAGAGAGAGAGAGAGAGCCAGACAGACAGACAGGGATAGATAGCTAGATAGATAGATAGATAGATAGATAGAGAGATAGATAGAGAGACAGAGACAGGCAGAGAGACAGACAGAGAGAGTGGGAGAGAGAGAGAGAGAGAGGGAGAGAGAGAACGAGGGAGAGAAAGAGAAAGAGACTCTCTGCTGATTTGATTTAGTGGGGGGCAATCAGTCGAGCAGTTTCTCTGATTTATAACTTCCTGTTTCCCCTCTGCTCCTCACTGCTGCCCTCTCACATACAGTATGATCAGGCGGGCACACACTGACCAACACACACACACACACACACACACACACACCAGTGAAGAGCATGAGGCCCAAAAACAAGCCTCTCCGACTCTGATCTTGTCTTTTTACTGCGTTTTAAGTGTAAAATAAAATCCTGAGGTTCTAAAGTGGGAGCCGTGACCCACCAGGCAAGCAGGGCAGATACAGAACCAACCCTCCAGAGTGAAACATCACACAGATTCCTTCACAAACACCCCTTTATAACAGCCCACCCGCAGAGCAGCACCAGGTTCTGATGGCCTTTAACTCAGTCTGGACCCGCGGTGTGACGGGTTGGTGGTTTAGTCTTTGCCGCTGCCTGTTTAAACCTGAGTGTGGGGCAAAGTGTTAAACATCGCATGTACATTTAACCCGTCCAGTTTTCACTCCAGCGGCCGAAAGCTTACAAAATATGATTTTTACATTTATTTTCACAATCTGTACGTTTAATTAGGCCTAATGATGCACGTTTATTGAAACAAAAATATTCCATAAATATATTGGAAAAAAGTCAATGGAGTTTTTGGCACTGAGTTTGAGAAAACTTTATTTGTTTGTTTGTTTGTTTCTCAGCCAAGCAGGGCAGATACAGAACCAAGCCTCCAGAGTAAAATATGGAGGAAAAAAACAAGTTCCTTCACAAATACAGTATAAAGGCCTCAAAGGGATTTTGTATTTTTAAGACCAAACAAAATGTTCTGAATCCTAATATTAAAAAAATAACAATTTCCATGGAGACACGCACACACACGCACACACACACACACACACACTCCTTATCTGCTGTCACTGGGCAGCTCGAACTGTATTTATTTAAACATGGCGCATTGCTTCCCCAGAGCAATTAGGGAAATCCTCAGTGACCCCGTGGCCCGAGCTCTCCTCTGTCAGGCGGGACGGGAAGCTGCTGAAGGCCATCGGTCGACTCACTGCAGGACAGCGCCGTTTGTTTCCAAACAGTGCAGCGGGGCGGCTGCATAAAGGGGTGCTTTGAGCGGTGCCACCCTGCGGGACAGTGCAGATAAAAGCTGGCATGCGGGTAACCTTTAGTGTCCCAGAGAGAGATGACTCTGCTAATGGCCTGTGACTGGAGCGGAGTCATGGAGAAGTCCACGACCGCGGTCGGGTAGTAATTTGGCTTGTGTGTGTGTGTGTGTGTGTGCCCACACACACACTCTCACACAAAAGACCCTCAGAGTGCAGCCGCGTACGGAGCAGCCTCAACTGCGGACAGAAAGATCCAAAGTGTACAGACTGACAGACAGAAGAGAGAGACAGACAGACAGACAGAGAGACAGAAAGAGGGGAGAGAGAGAGAGACAGACAGAATGAGTGAGGCAGAAAGATGGACAAAGACACAGACAAACAGACAGACCGAGATAAAGAGAGACAGACAGACAGTCAGAGACAGAGAGAGATAGACAGGCAGACAGACAGACAGAAAGAGGAGAGAAACAGACAGAATGAGATAGAAAGACAGACAGACAGACGGAGAGACACAGACGAAGAGAGACGAAGTAGACAGAGGCAGACCGTGAAAAAGAAAGCAAGACAGGCAGAGAGAGCGAGATGGATGGATGGATGGAAGGATGGATGGATGATGATGGATAGAAAAACAGAGATAGAGAAAGAAACAGACACAGATAAATCAATAGACAGACAGACACAGAGAGATGTGGCTCACCTCTCACACTCCAGCATATTTACTTATTTATTTGTTTATTTAAAACAACTGAAAACAATAACAACATTTCTTGATTTAGGACAAGCAGCCCACAAGCCAATGTATAAAAAAATTAAAAAACAGGAGGAGCGGGAATATGTCTGATCTTTACTGGGTCGGCCCGATCTATCCTTTCGTAATTTTCATCGCGATGCTGATCTAACCCCTCGTTTCAGGGATATATCACATGTCATATTTTAACGTAAATTAAATTTTGATCCTGATATAACCAAATCGCCCTCGTGTGAACCCATCAGTCCTGCATGAGGCTGGTTCCTGTGTGCGTCCACCTCACGGCCCGGCACTGAACATTTAGCAGGTTTAATGTGGTTGTTTAGGCCGAGAACCTCAGGCTTTCGTCCATGCACGGCTCATCGTGTCTCTAACTCGTGGCTAACCGGTCCTGGTCAGGCTCGCGTTAGCCAGCTGGCCCCTACGGTCAGTAAAGACTGATTTAGGGAGCGTGACATCAAGGCTGTGGCGTAAAGGCCTAATCACGTTAGTGTCCAACGCCAGACGCCCGCTCCGCTAATCAAAGAGGAAAGATCGTCCACACAGACGACAGTGCTGCACTGGCAGATCCACATCAGGCTCAGAGTCATCACCCTGTCCTTATCTCTGATAGCCGTGCAATCTACCTATGCGAGTGGTGGACACTTAAGGTGGCCTGGACTCAGTCACTAAGAAGACAGCATTACCTGCTGTGCTTGGTGGACAATAAAACCACAGATATGCTGAATTTTTTCAAACTGTTACATTGTCACCTGTTTATTTCCTCTTGGAGATTCACTGTGTCTGGACAGGACACAGTGAGGGACTGGACTGTCCATCAGAAGACTGATTACACACTGTCCTACTGTAGGGAAGTAAAGTTTTATTACTTTGTTTAAACTGGGTGTCATACATGTTCAGTGCCTGGAGGAACAGTGGGACCCAAATCCATTCAAAACATAAAAAAAGATACATGCATCTATAAATGTCCTTAATGCATTTAGTTTGAAATTCCACACATATCTATTCTTTTTTAAATTGGAACAAAAGCTTTAACCTCCATTTTTTTTTGTATTTTAACAAATCCATCCCAGAGAATGAAACAAAAATGTATTATTTTAATATTTTATTTCTAATATTTTAATTTAAATTTTACATTTTTGTTTTTTTTTTTAAGTTCATTTTTTCTTTTCAAACAATTAAGCAGTTTTGTTCCTAAAGTGACAACATCTATATATTTATTCCCCCCCCCCTTTTTTTTTTTTACAAACAATTCAATAAATGTTTTCTTTTTTATAATTGTATCAATTTAATAGACAGATTTCTGCTGCGGCGACCCCTAATGTAAGCAACTACAAGGAGAAGAAAAATGTTGTCTGTTGTGCTGTGAGTACACTTGGGTGAATAAAAGCAAGCACACAAGCAAACAAGCAAAAAACAATCAAAATCATCCCAACGATGAATCCGTGTTTATTTGATTGAAAGAAAAAAATGTATTGAAAAAATACAAAAATGTTAATTCATCTGCGGATTCATACTCACTCTCACGAGCAGAGCGGCAAAAAACGATCAGAGTTTATCAGGTATCTTTCCGCCTGGGTTCACTGGTCCTCTCGGCGGTCCCAGGCCGGGCTCTCAGTGCTGAATGAAGGCTGTGCTTTAAGTACGTTGGCTGAGAAATCCTTTCATGCGTGTGGATCAGAGCGCGGGGGTCAGGGGAGGTAAGGGGCCCGTCCAGGTCCTATCATCTGTGGGAAACACTCAGTGCAGATAGCAAAAGCACCAGTAGTTCATCTCCTCTCCGTCCCACACACTTTGTCATTGACCCCTCACCTTGGAATACGAAAGGCTGCATATCTGCCCAACAATCTGCTCACCGAGGCTAAATAGAGCCATAAAGCGGCTCAAACGGAGAAAAGGAGGCAGCGAGAGAGCGATGGGAAATGAAAGAGGGGAGTGCGGTCTGCTCTGAGCTGTGGATTGTAATAAAGGTGAATCAGGCCTGCACACATTCCTCCAAATAAAAAGGAGGAAATTGGCTCAACTCCATGGGCAGAGGAGTGAGGATACGGAGAGCTGATAAAAGATTCAAACTTGAGCTCACTCGTGCAGATAGACCAGCCCAAGTGTTTGGAATGAACTCCAAAGCATGCAAAACCATGTGCAGAAGTTTTAGTGCCCCTGCATGCTTCGATTCAACTGCACAAATGAATAGATTATTCATTTTATCTACTCAGTGTAACATGTTTGGGATACAAATGCACAAACCATGAAAAAATATGACACTGTTATCTTTCTTTTTCTTTCTTTTTTATTTTTACTAAGAAAATCCAAGTCACTGAATGAAGGAATAAAATATATATGAATGCACCGCAAAGAAAACGCATCAAAATCAGATATATGTCCAGAAAGTGGTGTGTAAACTTTTTGGACGCATCAGTAAATCTACAGAGACACATACTGCACATTTTAATGCACAGTTCCTGTTTAATTATCGAGATTAAGAGACCTAGCCTAAGAAAACCAAAGCTTTTGACTGAAGGAATGAAATATATGAATGTTCCACAAAGAAAATGCATAAAAAAAACAGATATACAGCACTGCGCAAAAGTTTTAGGCAGGTTTTGGAAAAAATGCTGTAAACACAGAACGCTTTCAGAAATGGAAGTGTTGATCATTTATTTTCATCAATCAACGAAATGCAGTAAATGAACAAAAGAGAATCTAAATAAATCAATATTTGGTGTGACCACCCTTTGCCTTCAAAACAGCATCAATTCTTCTAGGTACACTTGCACACGGTTTTTGAAGGAACTCGGCCGGTGGGTCGTTCCAAACATCTTGGAGAACTGAGCACAGATCTTCTGTGGATGTAGCTTCCTCACATCCTTCTGTCTCTTCATGTGATCCAGACACACTGGATGATGTGGAGATCAGGGCTCTGTGGGGCCAGAAGAACTGATGCTGCTCTGAAGGTAAAAGGTAGAAACACCAGATATTGATCTGATTTAGATTTTTCTTTTGTTCGCTCACTTTGCATTTTGTAAATTGATCCAAATAAACAATCATTATTTATATTTCTGAAAGCATTCTTTGTTTATAGCATTTTTTCCACACCTGCCTAAAACTTTTGCACAGTACTGTATATATATATATATATATATATCACACACATTTGCTAATTCTTGCTATGAGGTGATTTTAGCAAGACCCGGGAAATGTACAGTTACTGAGGTCCACTCTGTAACTGTGTTATATGTTATATGTAAATGAGCTCTGCCCTGATTGGCTGCATTGCAGAAGCAAGGGATAATTAACCTCAGTGTGAAAATGCAGGGCTTAACCGCTGTGGACTGAATAGGTGTATATTTATGATCATATTATTACTACATTACTATATAGTAATAATCGAAATAATGACTCAGAAAAGGCTAATTTCTCCCCATAACCTTAACTCTGTAAACGTGTGTTGGCCATGGCCACTCAGAAGGCTGGATGGGTTTTATTTCAGTTAATGAGGTGTGAAGTCTAGCGCAGGGCGTGTGTTGTTCGGTCCATAAAGCCGAGGTGAGGAACAGCTTGTTTGGGAAGAATTAGTGCTTTATGTCTCCCCGTTTCCCAGTCCCATGCTGACTATGAATGGAGGCCTTCTGTTTCCTCTTTCTTGAGCCGCGAGACAAACAGAGTTTGCATGTTTATGAACTTCCATGAAGGTAATATCAGTAAAATCATCTAAAAATCAACAGTCCTATCAAACAACCGTGAGCCCTGATAATTGCTGATGCTTGAAGATCAAGCTGAGCAGAACAATCGGTAATGTCTCGACCGTAGCTGCTTCCTGCGACGGCTTTATTTTTCGAGGATTTGCTCTTGGTGGCTCGATCCTGTCGCCTGTGGCCTCCATATGTTTTATTCTCTGTCTGTCTGCGTCTGCCAGACATTGGGGCCCCCTTCAGCAGAGCCATTAACCCGGGTCATTACTGAGAGATGCTTTCTCATTAGGACCACATGGCTCCTCCACAAGTCACGTCCACTATCTTTTAATTCAACCCCGCTACCAGCCTAGGGCTGTGTATTTCTTGGTATCAAGGCTGGCGAGCTAGTACGCCGGTCCAGAGCAACAGCGTGTGTCCAGAAAGGTGTCCGGGACAGTGTCGTCTTCGAATCCAGCTACGTTCCTCTCCGGGTGACATTGAGCACTTCTAGCTGTCAGTCGGGGACGGCGAAGTGGCCAGTTAATGGATCTGATGCTTGTTAATGGTGCGAATATTTTCACGGCTCTCGTAATCGGTGTGACCGAAATCGCCGGAGCTGTTATGACATGGGAAAGTCGCCTTGCCACCCAGGTGCTAACACCCTTGGCAGGGGTTCTGCTTAGCATTGCTGGCTCCTTCACACCTTTCAACAGCGCTGTTAGTGCTGCACAGTGGCCAGCTGAGAACTCTGGGAGATGTAGTCCTCTACAGCCTTGTAGGTAAAACAAGTATTTGCAAGAGAATCCCTGTTTGGTGGTATAGTGATATTTGTTTTAGTGGAAGGTCCTACTTCTTCACATCTCGTTGACCTGCAAAGGTTCCATTGAACCATTCAATTCAGCAAGAAGGAAACAATGGTTCTTCCATTGCATCTCTTTTAGACACCTTTACCTTTGTACTTTTCTTAATCATGACAAACTGCTGCAGAAATTCCACGGTTTTATGAAATTTAGCCTCCAGCACCAGCAGTTCTAGGCCAAAGAAGCTGCCTTCCCCCAACTCAGCAAGGCTGGTAAACTTGAGCCAGTGCCTGTTTTCTCTCAGCCCATGCCAACAGTAACCCAAGGGGACGGGGAGGCCTGTGATTGGGCAGGAGACCTTGATGCACCCTGTTGCTCTGAGAGGCCCCAAGTCCCCGTATCGTGCCCCACCAGCCCAGAGGAAGGACCTGTGGCACCGAGACCACGCTTGTGGAGGGACTGATTTGGATGTGTGTAGATTAGATTAGTCTGACTCATATCTTTTTCGTTCTTTCGCATCCCTTCTCATCCAACCACTCTCTGTCTGTCTTTTTCCTCCCTCCTCTGCTTTTCCTATCTCGCTCCTTCCTTCTGTTTCTTCAGAATGTCGCACGGGACGGGCCGTGGCACACAGTCCCCTTAGTTCAGAAGAGACTCAGACAATAGGCAGATTAAGAAAGTCCCTTGTCCCCCTCTTTGATGCTTTTGTCTTTGTGCTGAGGGAAGAAAAAAACCACCCACTCCCTCACTCTTCTGAGAACGTCTCAGATCCAATTTGTTTTATCTTCGTCCCGCGTTTCGCTCCAGATTGTAAGTCGACCCGTGTCCTATTCATGAGGTGGACCTAGTAAAAATGGACTCACGGGATTTACAATCCCAGGCGTCCCCCTAAGGGGCTAAGAGGACATATTATACATCTTGCTAACTCCCCCCTAAGAAAACCAAAATGGATTCTGAGCTACTTGCTGGTCCAGCCAGGCTCATAAAAAGCCCCATGGCCTCTGCTCTGGCTGTTGGTGGTCCGTCTTGCTCGGTCCCCCTCTTTTTCTTGGGCCCATCGCTGGGAGGGGGGCCGTTTTTTTTGATTGTGTGCTTTTTTTTTTACCACGGACCAACCATCTTAAAGCCTGAGACATCAAAAGGGTACATAATCCAGGTACAGAACTTTACTTTTAACTTCTCAGTGCCCTGTTCCTATAGCAGCCATAAAACTGTGGCCACTGAAACAGGAGAATGATTGATGCTACGCTCAATGTGATTGCACAGAAACTTAGTTCCCTGTCAAAAAGGCAGGAAGGGAACAATAGAAAGTCTTCATTATATCTATGTTGACATTATTGGACTTAATTAAAATGGCAAACGTGAAAGGGAGTCAATCGATATTACAGGGAAGCCTTAGGAGTGAAGAGCATGTGAGTAATGTTCTTTATTTTTTTGCTTTATTTTTTTCTCCTTCATGTAAACCTTTAGCAAAACCACACAGACTGACGGAGCACATGGATCCCACATTCCGATCCAAAATGTTGGGCCCACGTTGGGCAACTGGTACAAATAATGTGGCAGAGTTCACATTCTAATACATACAGCTGAATGGGGTGAAGATGGAAGCTTCACAGCACTTTTGACAAACCGAAGCTTTTTTTTTTTTTTTTGATGTACCACTTCCGAAGACTTGTCTGTTTCTCTCCTTGATCAATGGGTCATTTGTCTTGGATGTGTTTTTATGTCGAAACATTAAAGCAATCAAACATGACATGTTTAAATGATGTGTGTGGGAAAGCAGGATTTTTATGCAGTGAGATGAAGATCATGTTAAAAGAAGAGACGTTTACCCTCAACTATTTTTTTGTCAATTTTTCAGTTAAAGAAAACCTTTTTTTATTGCAAAACACGTAAACCTGTTACTCCAATGGACATCCATGGATCATAAAACTCAATTTTTATTAGTATTTCATATACTGTGTTGAGTAAAAGTGTGGTGGCACTCATTTCTTCATATTTTGCTTCCAAAGAGTCAACCTTTCTAGCATTTTAATGTGTTGTTGAACAGTTCTCCAGATCTTCCTGAAGGACAGTGTTGTTGTCTCTCATTTTCAGTCCAGTCTCTGTACCTGAGCAGTTCTCCAGATCTTCCTGAAGGACAGTGTTGTTGTCTCTCATGTTCAGTCCAGTCTCTGTACCTGTATCAGAAGCATTGTGGGATCATCTCCAAAGACAATGGAAAACAACTTTGGCAGGTCCTTCAAAAAGTCTGGAGAACTGTTCATGCTTAAAGAAATGGCAAGAAAGCTCACCTAAGAGATTTCAGGCTGTGCTGAAGAATGACGGTGGTCATAGTGACATTGACTTTAAAACTGGCTAGAATTCTAAAGAGAAATGAGGGGTGGCTCAAGACTTTTGCACTAAGGGCTGAGATACTGGAACACAACACAAGCAACAGAGTTAATAAATAGTCCTGCCTGACACAGGACTGCATGTGTCTTTCTGTTCGTCCTCATGTCTCTGCTTTCGGCTGCCGCCCCCTACTTTAGCTGAGCATGCTAATAAGCTAGCCATACTAATTTAAAAAAGATGATTAACTTGCGTGCCATTTATTTTTGTTGTTATTAAACTTGAATTTGCACAAAATTTGTCCTCAAAGCATGCGATGTTGCAAACACAGTTTGAAGACGTCTCCCAGAAGACAGTATTGATGCTAATCCTTCTTTGTGAACCATCTCTGGTCCCTCAAGGCTACAAAGGTCCCTTGATGAACTGATTATTTAAAAATCTTTTAAATATTTTCTAAAGGATGAGTCAGGAGATCCGTGAGACCATGTGAGCACATTGTGCTTCTTTAGAAACCAGTCCTGAGTTACTTTGGTTGCACGTATGGGGTCGTTTTCCTGTTGAAATGGCCATCTTCTCCTTTTTCTTGGCTGATGAGATTAAATCCTCCTCCATGTTTCCTTTCTTGCCTGATCGTGGAGAAGAACCTCGATCCCATGATTCCGCCGCCACCATACTTCACTGCAGATGTGAAGCATAACGTCTCCTTCTCTCAGTTTGGGTAACTATACCAGAGGTTTTGTGTAACTGTTGAAAATCTCAGTGTGGGGTGTAGGATCATACAGATATTGTTCTCCTGCTGTTGCTCCAGCAGATTTTAGGGCTTCGCTCTTACCTTCCTTATCATCGGCCCAGTAAAACTGGTTGGGCTTCCGTTCATTTTCCACTTGCTTACTGAACCGATTCTCCTGACACTGATGTTTAAGGGCTTTGGTGCTGCAGCTCCCTCTTTTTTATAACGTTGTCCCTCAGAACTTTCCAAAGTTCCTGTCCTGTTCTCCATGATCTCTACTTGTTGTGTGAAATCAACCAGCGCCAATGTCATTTATAATGACATATTTTATTTTAAATATAAAAT
>CM029367.1:30787813-30870313 GCA_017165825.1 Hepsetus odoe
TTCTATTCTATTACTTTTGTTAGGTGCCCCAATATCCTTTGCGGCTCCTCACACTTGCTGGCAGAAGAACGCTGTAGATGTTCGGTAAAAACAGGAGAGCAGGTTCTGTTAGCCGCTCTTAAAAGATGGCAGACTTCCAGCTGGAACCTAACGGACTAAAGAAAGTAGAGAGAAAATATATAGTGTGTATAAAGCACAAGCACTGATAAAGAGAAGAAGCACAGTTCAGGCGGGTCTTTAGAAGGTCGGCGTGTGAAGCGTGTTTGTGTCCTTGCTCAGAGGTTCACTGCCTGATGATGTGCAGCAGAAGATAATCAGGGGCCGCTGCAGGCATGGGCGGCGAAGTGCTACCGCTGCCTGGTGCGTTAATCCCAAGCTATGGATCAAAGTCGCGCTTGTGGTTGAAGAGCAGCGTTGAGAAGTATATTCTAGTGTTGCCAGCAATGACTCATAATTCCTATCAGTAGTTTTGGCTTCTATGGCGTAGTTTAACCCTTTTTATGATCCATCGATGTTAGGGGGTTAATTGGTCGTTCTGCTGCCAGAGTTAAATCTTCCAGCTTTAAACCAGGTTTGTGATGCAGTCCCAGGTCTAAACACACAATAAAGCACATCTCCAGCCCTTAAGCTCACAGACAGCGCTGCACGTTTGCCAAAGAAAACCAACAGAGGGGAAAAATAGGCCATAGAGTTGTCTAGCTGCTTAGTTTGGCACAGCACAGGGCTCCTACATTACGCCTCCTCGGTGCACTGATGGGAGAGAGCGAACGGAAGAAAGCTCCACACGGCTGGCGCCTTCTGATCGGATGCCGAGAGTTTAGAGATGGAGGGATGACCTCCACTCTGACAGTCAGTGGATGAGTGTTGGGGGTGTTTGATTGCCCATGTGGCAGGCTCTTCTCACACACAGGTTCTCAGCTGTCACCTGCTGGGAGCTGTGAGACACAGAGAGGATACAGTTAGAATGGAACAGGCCATTCATAATGCAGACCTATGTCTGCGTGCACACCACACACACACACACACATATATATACAGAGAGAGAGAGACTTCCATATGCATTACATATTAGTGCAGACTGCCTGTAAATAATGACAAAACGCATAATTGTAACTTAAGGTATAAAAGAAGCTTTAAGGATTTAGTGGGCGGACACTTCAAAGCGCTTTGATCTCCTCTGTCGGAAAGCTGTATGACTGCAGATATGATCCATTTCTCCATTTTTCATACCTGCAGCCCAGTGAAGTGAAAGTGACTATTCTCATCATTGTGAGGTCACAGCGCAGCACACAGTGAACCACATTGAAATTGGACCTCTGCATTTAACCCATGCAAACACCGTGCAGCTATGAAAGGCCCCGTGGAGCAGTGGCGGGGGCCGGTACCTTGGGTACCTCAGTGCAACCTACTGGTGAGGGGATCGAACCCACAATCTTCCGATCCAGCGCAGCTCCCTCACCACTAGGCCACCGCTGCCCCAGTGACATCTTTAACAGCTCCAAGTATTTTTACATAAAAAATGTGCCGATAAAAGCCAGTCAGAACAACATGTAGCGCAGACAGTGCAGCATTCATCTGATTCCTCACCAGAGACCCAGAGGCTGAAGTGAATAACTGATAGTGAGAATAAGGTTCTGAGTGACTTTAACAAGAACCACACTGTGAAGACTAGACGACTGGTGGTAGGTCGTGCAAGGTCTTCTGGGGTTTTTCCCAGTATACAGTGATCAGTACCAGCAATGCTCAACCAAACAATATGAAGGACGGCTGGGGAACGTTCTTGGGTCCACGTCTCACTAATGTGTGTGAGGAGGGAAAATAGACCTTGAGATGCTGTAGCAAAAAAAAAAAATCCTAAAAACGTTCATGCTGGTTCTGATAGAAAGGTGTCAGAACACAGTTCACTGTTTATGTCCTGCCGTCCTGTGGGCGTTTTTTTTTTACCCCTAAACACTGCTGTGGAGTGAGATCTTCATGATGATGCTGTCCTCTAATGGCAGTGGTTTCTTTCAGCAGGACAATGTCCTGCCAGTCTGCAAACTTCTCAGAAACGGTTTGAGGAACATGAGAAAGAGTTGAAGATGTTGACTTGGTCTCCAAATTCCTCAGATCTCAATGAAATCAGTGACATCAGCAGGACGTGTGGGACCAGCTAGTGTGATTAATACCAGACCGTCACTCGGTCTGCTGTTGATCGGTGCAGAAACCACAGCGCCACGTTCAGAAAGAGTCCAGATTACCATCCGTCCGTCCTTCTACTCCTTCAATATATCTGTCTGTCTCTCTTTCTGTCTGTCTGTCTGTCTGTCTGTCTGTCTGTCTGTCTCTGTCTGTCTGTCTCTCTCTCTCTCTGTCTCTCTCTCTCTTTCTGTCTGTCTGTTTCTCGCTCTCTCTCTCTCTCTCTCTCTCTCTCTTGTCTCTGTCTGTCTCTCTTTTTGTCTGTCTGTCTGTGTCTGTCTATCTATCTATCTATCTATCTCTATCTATCTATCTATCGCTCTCTCTCTCTCTCTTTCTCTTGTCTCTCTTTATCGCTGTCTCTGTGTCTGTTTGTCTGTCTATCTGTCTTTGTTTGTCTTTCTATCTATCTATCTATCTATCCTATCTATCTATCTATCTATCTATCTATCTATCTGTCTGTCTCTCTGTCTGTTTGTCTGTCTACCTATCTAACTGTCTGTCTGTCTATCTATCTATCTATCTATCTATCTATCTATCCTATCTATCCTATCTATCTATCTATCTATCTATCTATTTGTCTGAAGCAGCACTCATGGATGTGCTCTGAAGTTTCTAACGAGCTGGCATTCAGATCATGTAAGCAAGTTTTATTTTGTGTTTCATTATTATTGAACCGCAATCAATCATCTGTACAGGTTTACATTCGTTTGGTATGAATTCCCTTTTGATAAAGTCAACAAGTCTGTTTAAAAGTAAAGGTTAAACTCTTACAGTGACACCACAGAACCCAGATCAGTTCACCTGTGAAGGGAATCCAGAGAAAGGTAATAAAAAAAAAACAACCTTACGTCCTTTTCAAAGAGTAAAAATCTGTTGCATGACTAATTTATATATGTGAACCTAAACAAGCGCTGCAGAAGTCCGTGAAGAAAAGCGCTTCACATGCTGAGGAGGCAGAATCTGAAAGTATTGATTGCTGCAGAAAGGTCCCAGACGAGACGGGCAAATTTGATACATTGAACTTTTATAATGATGATGTATGGCAGTGGGGAGGCAGCTAAATAATCCCTCACTGGTTGAATTCTTGGTGATTTTGGGTGGGTGTCTCTCCCTTTAGGCTCTGTTTGGGTGGGTGGGGGAGCACAGGAAACGATCCTCCAAACAGGGGCACAGTCTGCGTTATAGCCGCCTGATGGAGCAGGACACCAGGCTAAACAGGCCATCAGAAACTTCATCACAGCACTTTCCCAACACACAGCACCTCCAGCAGCCCCTACCCAGCACACACACACACACACACACACACACACACACACACATACACACACACACACACACACACACACACACACAGTTTTAGACCCCTGATAAAAATGATTTCTTTTCCATAACTGAAGAACTCGAGGAATGGAGTGTTTTAATGATTCATTTATGGATATTCTACTCATTTATTCATCATTAATGAGCACCTGATTACTTTCTATCTATCTATCTATCTATCTGTCTGTCTGTCTGTCTGTCTGTCATCTGTATCTCTGTCTATCTATCTATCTATCTATCTATCTATCTATCAATCCTCTATCTATCTATTACGCAGTGTCTAGTGGTTAGGGAGTTGGCCACAGGATGGGAAAATTGTGGGTTCAAACCCCTTACCAGTAGGTATCCTTGAGCAAAATTGCCGTCCCCATCACTACTCACGGATGCTGCATAGCTGCCTGCCCACTTTTGGTGTGTGTTTGTATTATTATGGAGTTAATGCACAGATCCAATTTCATTGTGGTTCACTGTGTTCTCACAATGACGAGAATAATCACTTTCACTTTCATCTATCTATCTATCTGTCTATCTATCTATCTGTCTGTCTATCTATCTATCTAGCTATCTGTCTGTCTATCTATCTGTCTGTCTATCTATCTATCTATCTATCTATCTATCTATCTATCTGTCTATCTATCTATCTCTCTATCTGTCTATCTTAAAGTTAGCAGATATGAGCCTCATGCTTGTTTTTTTATTTTAATTCAAACTTACAAGCTTAAGTTTCTGTCAAAACTGAAATTTAAAAAAGAATATCGGAATATGTGAAAAAGCAGAAATATTAAAATGTAACGAAATAGAAACATATTTTCTTTACTTGATCTGTTTTGATGGAAAATAAATTCTACTGTTAAATAAATAGATATTTGTGCTCATTCTGTTCATCTGATCTGAAAAGATCTCACACACAAACAGCAAGGTATGTGAGGAATCTACGCTGTTACTGTTTCATGCTCATGTTTAATTTCACTAAATGGAAATGTGTGAGATAGGATTATTTTAATGTTGTTTTTACTGGAGTGTATCAATAGCATGTTACTGTCAATGACGTTTCAAAAAATCCTCCTCCTTTAGCTTTACCTTCAGCAATGAAAGCAGGAGGCAGACTCTGAGGCGAGTCTGGATTAAAGAGCAGAACTGAAGGAGGAATAAAAAGTACAGCGGCGGCGGCTCTGGTCTACCTGAGGAACAGAGGAACCAGAGGAACACAGGACACTGGAGTGGATTTGGAAATTTGGAAATTTGTTCACGTGAGAGAAAGAAAACGAGAAGAAGTTCTTTCCAGGAATCAATGCCTCTCTCACTTTATTGGACTTTTTTCAGCCTCGGGCTCAAACGTCAAGCAGATGTCAAATAAATAAGACCCTGAGGCAGAACCACACGTGAGAACCTCTTTAATGTACTAATCGCTCTGGGGCTTTTATTTCTTAATGCTGGAAGAGATCTAATCGTTTAGTACCAGCCTGTGTTTGAGAGATGGAGCGGCGGAGGGTGTGAATTGTCACTGGAACAAGGCTGTGTGTGTGTGTGTGTGTGTGTGTGTGTGTGTGTGTGTGTGTGTGTGCATCCCCATTTGTTTATTGCAGTTTTTATGCATGTAAATGAAAATGAGTGAAGGTTCTAGTTATTATATATATATATATATGTGTGTGTGTGTGTGTGTGTGTGTGTGTGTGTGTGTGCGCATTATGTATAACATTCATTGACATGCATGACAAATCACACACACTAAATAGTTATAGTTGCATACAATTTACATCGACAGTGAATATCTTACATTTTTATACAAATTGCTGTTTATTTGCTGAACCCAACAAAGTGTGGACTGTGAAAAAGTTATAGCACACAACTATTTCTAAATGTGCTTTTTTTCCCCCAATAGCGGCTCTGCTAATAAATATAATCTTTAAAGGCTAAATCAACCTTAAAATATGCCACATTCAGATTTCATCCTTTAAAAGCGAGAAAAAGGAGCCACTGTGTTAGTGCGGTGTTAACCCCTCAGAGTGAGTGTGCTCTGTGTAGTTTGCAACAAGGGCTTCAGCCTGAACCCAGCCTGTGCTCTTCTGATCTGATCCCAAACCAGCATTTTATAAAAGCAAGATATTCTTTTCTTTTGCATTTCATCTGCAGATCCTCCTGCAATAAAACGGCTTTCAATGAATATTTTTGCACAGAATTCAATGCACGCATATAGAAGTGTGTAAATGTGTTTGTGAGTAGCTGTTTGTGTTTTCTTTGTTCTTTGTTTTATGACGTGTTTGGGTCGCCCTGCGTTATCGTCTCCAGTCGTTGTGGGTAACTCAGTCTGAGCGCTAATGCTTATTGGATAACTCAGGCCTTTACGCTCCACATTATCTGCACCGTCCCACGAAACTATCCCCACCGAAACGTGCAGGAACACCACTGGAGCGCTGCTTTCACAGGGTGCGCTTCAGGAAAAGGTTCAGACTCGTATTTATGCACATGTTACTAATGAAATAAAGGGTATCCAAATTCTGCAAATAAACAGGAGCAAAAGAGCAAAGGTGATGTGATCTCATTAGTGATATTTTATTTGGACTCTGAAGGAGCTCCTTAAAGTTCTCAGAGACAAAAATATAATAAATATAAAATAACAGCACTGAACTGAAAAGGCCTTTGAGCTATTTTAGATAGATAGATAGATAGATAGATAGATAGATAGATAGATAGATAGATAGATAGATAGATAGATAGAAAGAAGACAGACAGACAGACAGACAGACAGATAGATAGATCAACGAAAGAACAGAAAGATAGATGTAAAGATAGATCAACAGATAGATAGATAGATAGATAGATAGACAGAAAGACAGACAGAAAGACAGACAGACAGACAGACAGACTGATTGATTCATTCATTGATAGATAGATAGATAGACAGACAGACAGATACATAGATAAGCAGGAAGGCAGACAGAAGCGGAGACAGATAGATAGGCAGGCAGACGGGCAGATATGAATGAACCAAGAGAGTGAAGAGCACGCCTGATCCTAAAGAACTGCAGGACGAAACTGCTGTTTGACAGAGAACGTGATGAGCTGCAGAACAATCAGCTGCTGAAAACTGAGCACAATGAAGAGATGCGTCTCAGGATTTCACACCAATCAGAGCTTCCTCCTGATAGCAGTCAGCAAACCCACAGTGAAGTACGAAGGTGGGAGAAAGTAGCATTATGTGATATATGATATATGATATGGACATTACACGGTCCTGGGACAATACACATCACTGAAAGGACCAATGAAATAATGATGATGAACGATCTGCATGTTAATAGAATGAATAATAGATGAAGATCTTCTAGCGGAGGAATTACCAATAAGTGATGTTTCACACACACACACACACACACACACACACACACACACACACACACACACACACACACAGCCTTTTGTCTCCAGTATGTCTGCCACCCTCCGCCGCTCCATCTCTCAAACACAGGCTGGTACTAAACGATTAGATCTCTTCCAGCATTAAGAAATAAAAGCCCCAGAGCGATTAGTACATTAAAGAGGTTCTCACGTGTGGTTCTGCCTTTGTGGGTCTTTATTTATTTGACATCTGCTTGACGTTTGAGCCCGAGGCTGAAAAAAGTCCAATAAAGTGAGAGAGGCATTGATTCCTGGAAAGAACTTCTTCTCGTTTTCTTTCTCTCACGTGAACAAATTTCCAAATTTCCAAATCCACTCCAGTGTCCTGTGTTCCTCTGGTTCCTCTGGTTCCTCAGGTGAGATCAGAGCGTTTCGGCCGCTGTGACTTTTATTCTCCTCCTTCAGTTCTGCTCTTTAATCCAGACTCTCGTCTCAGAGTCTGCTCTGCTTTCATTGCTGAAGGTAAAGTTAAAGGAGGAGGATTTTGAAACGCTGACAGTGGCGTTATTGATACACTCCAGTAAAAACAACATTAAAAATAATCCCCATCTCACACATTTCCATTTAGTGAAATTAAACATGGAGCATGAAACAGTAACAGTGTAGATCTCCGTCGCGTCTTGCTGTTTGTGTGAGATCTTTTCAGATCAGATGAACAGAATGAGCAATAAATATCTATTTATTTAACAGTATGAATTTATTTTCCATCAAAAACAGATCAAGTAAAGAAAATATGTTTCTATTTCGTTACATTTTAATATTTCTGCTTTTTCACATATTCTGGTATTCTTTTTTAAATTTCAGTTTTGACAGAAACTTAAGCTTGTAAGTTTGAATTAAAATAAAAAAACAAGCATGAGGCTCATATTCAAGTTAACTTTTAAGATAGACAGATAGAGAGATAGATAGATAGATAGATAGATAGATAGATAGATAGATAGACAGATAGAGAGATAGATAGATAGATAGATAGAGAGATAGACAGATAGATAGATAGATAGATAGATAGATAGAGAGATAGATAGATAGAGAGATAGATAGATAGATAGATAGATAGATAGATAGACAGATAGATAGATCAGTCACTTTATTTATACACTCCAAAAATAATAAACTGTTGTATGAAATGACAAAACATTTTTTCAAATATTTCTATTTCCTGGCGGAAAGTATCACATTTGGCATAACATTTAATGTCCACATTTTGTCCCCCAAGTGTCCCATTTTTACAGTTTTTATTTGAGCATTATTTTTGAGGATGGTGATGATGATGATGATGAGGATGAAAAGGTTTCTCTGTAATTCTCGTGTTCTTGAGCGTTTAGAAATGTGTCTGAAAGTCTTTACGGGTCGGCGTCTTGTCCACTGGAGGCCGGTCCAGGCGTCTTTCAGACTCTGAGCACCTCCGAGCACCGCTCAGGTCTTTGTTTTGACGAAAGGCAGTCATACTGCCCATAAGGACTTCATCAATCATGGCAAATTAGAGCCAAAACCGGGCTCTTAATGCAGTGGCACCTCACATAAACAAGGCCTGCACCACAAACAGATACACGAGAGAGAGAATTCAGCAGAACCAGACACTGAACTGCGAGCTGTGCTTCAGTGGACTGTTGAGGATATGTTTTGTGTGAGAGGATTTCTTTAAGTGCCAATTTGATTCTTTTCTCTAAATTTTAATTCAGATGATTTGAGTGAAGCGAATCGAAATGTAAAAATCTATTCTTCATCATCCCAAGATGAGCAAATAACCACCGATCAATGACTCCTCTACCTCGGCTTCATGCTTTCTATATTTTTCCATTATTCTCCACAGCAAAAGCTACATTTCTTCTGAGAATGTCCACCCCCACCTCCCGTCCCGTCCCGTCCCGTCCCGTCCCAGCCCCCAACTACAAGTCACTGAGAATAAACTTGAAATAAACCTGAAAAAATAGCAACACATCTGAACTTGTCTTCCTGCAACAAAAAGCCAGCGAATGGTTCACCTCACACTTCACTTTTTCAAAAGTTACATTTAAGCTGAAACTTTGAAAGTAAGGGACGGGACAGTTTTAACATTTCAGGCTCTTTTAACATTTAATGCTGAATTTGACTGTCAGAACAGAATCTGTGCCTTTTATTTACTTACATTTTTGTTGGAAGAATTAATAAAAATAAAAAAAAACAAACAAACATATATATATATTTATTTATTTTAAATTAATTTTTATATTGTAATTATTTTTTATATCTTGATTTTAATATATTTTAAAATATATTATACATTTTTAACATGTAAATTTTGATAGAAAGTTTGAATTATTAAGAATTAAGAAAAATTAAGAGATCACAGATAGACAGATAGACAAAAAGACAGACAGATAGATAGAGACAGACAGAAAGACAGATTTATATATTATATACATTGTACATTTTAATAAGGATTAAAATAAAATCTGATATAAAGTCTCTCAGTGTCTCCTGTCTCTCTCTGTGTCTCCTGTCTCTCTCTGAGTGTCCTGTCTCTCTCTCTCTGTCCTGTCTCTCTCTGTGTGTCCTGTCTCTCTCTGTGTGTCCTGTCTCTCTCTGTGTGTCCTGTCTCTCTCTGTGATGAACCGAGTCTGTAGGGTTAGCTGCACCGAAGACAAGAGTAAAAAAGACCTACAGACAGCCGAGGGACAGGATGGGGAGTGTGTCCTTTGTTACCCCGGGACGTCTTTCACTGCCCTTTATTCTTTACACTGCAGCGTGTGATAGAATTAACACAGCTTTCATTCATCCAGTTCAATACGAACCATCGCTTTAAAGCAGGGTAAAGCCAATTATTTCATTCAGCATGTCTCCAACACACGTCACCATAGTGATAGAAAACTAAATCAATCCAAAAAGTAAAATCAATAAAAAAAAATGAGGATTTCAGTTCATCTCAATGAACAAAAGGGGGGAAACTGGATAAACCGGGAGGCTTATGTCAGGAAGGTGTACAACTTTTGCCAAATCAATATGAGGACAATGAAATAGATTTGCATAAATAGTCATTAATATTCAAAATAAGTGTAGCAACCCAAGAATAAGAGGAAGGAATATGATTTGTTGCTGAATAACATGGCAGGTGAGAGAGCAGCGTGAAGGGAGCAGATATCCATTGATGGGATTTGATGGGATTTAAGATGATTTGATGGTTTGGAGGGGATCTCACAGCTTCAGGGGATTGATGGGAGAATTCTGTTTTCTGTCTGGATGCAGGGCAGGCTGAGCGCTGGGTTTCAGCCTAAATAAAGCTTAGAGCTGAGGCTCATTTACAGCTTCATGTTTACTGGATGGAGTTTTAATCCTTTCTGTAAAAGTGACTCTGCTGCTGCTGCTGCTCTCTGTCAGCCGGCAGCGTGACGTCCGGCCAGCGAGCGATGAAGGAGGCCAAACGAGCAGAGATGGGCAGAAACCACAAACACGCTCTCAGAGCCATGAAGGATTTGATACTTGTGCCACTGAACGGGGTAGATATTTACGAGAGTCCCTGTAAATATTGTTTCGTGCTGGATGTTTTGAAGTAATTGCATTTAGATTTGCAAATGGGAGGAAATTTACTTCATAATGAATGAATTCTTCATAAACAAATTAATCCGCAATGAATATTAAAGGATTATTAAGGGACAAAATACTACTACTAATACTAGTTCTGCTAATAAGAACAACAATAAATAGTATCAAATGTTCATAATAGTATAAATTCAACATTAAGTGATACTTTAGCCATGAAGAATGAGTGCAGGTGCTGTAAAAGCTGTAGTTTGGCTCTAAATTAGCAGAAAAACTGATTTAGAGAACAGACCAATGTGTGTGTGTGTGTGTGTGCTAAAGGTCTTAACCCCCTGTGATTCTGAGCCTTTTATCAGAACAGGAAGAGTCTTTCTGCTGCAAAACACAAGCTAACAAAAAAAAATCAAACAAATAAAAACAAGCAAACAAACAAAAAGATTCAGATTATGAGAGTCTGAGCGTCTTAAGTCTGGGTCCATGTTTCTCCTCGAGGCTTGATGATCACTTAGTTGTGTTTAAGTTCACGAGCAGCACACGAATCAGATGATTTTGCACATTACTTGCAGCCACATACAGCAGTGATGGGGACAGTACCTTGCTCAAAGGTACCCCATGGCAACCTACTGGTCTGGGACTTGAACCCACGACCTCCTGATGCTTAGTCCCTAAACACTAGAGCACCGCTGTAAGAATATCTGCTATAACCTCACGAGTCTTGAAAACCTCACCTGTCCTCAGGAGACCAGACCTCGGCTGGAAGATCCTCTCAGAGACGCTGACGAGGCGAGATGGACTTTCGGACATTTCCCAACTTCCTGCATCGTTCATGTCCACGCTTTTGAAGGCAATGCTTAAAAACGTCCCTCAGAAACAACTCAAAATATACAACATGTTTTTGAAGGATGTCAGAAATCAAAAATCTTTTTCTTCCCATCTGTCTGATTCTTTAACGCTCTTACAAATCCAACAACAGGCCATTTTGCTCTGGTATGAAGGCCACGATGATACGTTTCAAGTTTCTTACAACTTAAATATATGACTTTAATGCCACTTTAATTCGAACCGAATTCAAATACTTGGGCTTACTCATGACAATATCACCCACCAATCAAATAGGGTCACACTCACACTCACCACGAGTAGACAGGACACAAGTTAAAGCTCTGAGATTTTATTTTTTATACAATCTAGAAGTATTTTAATCCAGTGTTGCCATTTGTTACAAACCTGTTGAACAATGAACTGCAAATGTTCTCCCGTTAAAGAGCCTCAGATCAAAGCTAACAGATCGAGCGATGGGATCATTCAGCGTCCCGTCTCTGCTGTCACTAGAAAGACCCACTTTTGAGCAAACTGTCCCCGTTGTTCTCCTACAGGCCCGGACACTAAACTAATCAACTGCGCGTTGATCATATAACAGTGGGGAACCTTGAAGAGCATCAGTTCCTGAAAGGTTACTGCTCTGAGGACAGCAGATGGGAGCTGGGACAGATTAGATGCGTTACGGTTTTGATGCTTATTATGATTAATTTCAGAAAAACAATGACCGCCAGACGCAGCCAAGGCGCCAAGGAGATGGGTGATGACAAAAATTCAGAAGTGCAAAAAGAGAATTCACCCCATCAAATGAGGGAGAGGGAAAAAAAACAATAGACAATATAGTTAAAATATTTTAAAAATAAAATATTGTATATAAATCTCTATACTTAAATATGTACATGATGTGCAAATCAAACAAATTTAAAGTGTGTACGGAGTCCATTGTTATTTTTGCGCATGTCAGTTTCTCACTAGCTTTTGCTGATGGCACTAATGTGGGCGTCCTGAAGACACAAACGGGCAAAAAAATAAATGTCAGATTTGAAAGAACTGCACACTGATGGGTGAATGACGGTAAGAGGGAATAGTAATAATGATAATAATAATAATAATAATAATAATAATAAAACCTCCTTGGGTTAAAGTGCTCTCTTGATCAAACCTAAAAAAAGCAAGAAACGAGTTTTGATCGAGTTACAGGTAGAAGCAGTGAAGAGATCGGGGATTGGCTGGTCATCGATGGCTGCAGAGAAAGTTTCCAACATTTCCAGATCATGCCCGACCAGATACCCTCGGGTGCAGGAGGCGGGAGGAAAAACGGGAAACACACGGGAACCTTCATGGACTTTGTGATGCTCAGGAATGATCACGTGGACGTTTGAACACACCTGGTCAAATTGATTAACCAAGTAGATCTTTAGCTCATTTTAACACCGTGAACATCAAACATCGAATGTTCTGCATATCTGAAGTTTCACTTCTTCTCCGAATCCGTTCTCCCAAACAGTAAAACGGTGCGTCTTGAGAAAAGGTGCGCCTTTATCAGCATGTCAGCCGACCGGGTGCCCAAACTTCTGCACACGACTCTTCATATCAAAGACGGAACCCCCGAAGCAGCGCTCGGCGCCTCCGTCGCTCAGCCTCATAATTACACGAGCTTCAGAGTGGAAGTAATTACTGAGCAGATGAATAAGAGGCTCCGTTATTCACCTCATCTTCCCGTCCCACCGAGCGAGGACCGCTTCAGCTTTTCATAGTGTTTCTTCCTTCGATTGAAGCAGAGCTCGCCTTTGCTTCTAAAAGAAGGCGATAAAGAGCCAAGATGGGAAATAAAAAGAACAACCTTCTCCCACTCCGACTTTCTCAACGGACGAAAAAGCGTCAACATTCACGTAAAAGCCGCGACGAGAAAGCAGGCCACTTAACTCGAGTTGAACCTTTAAAGGAATAATTTGATTTAAATGAATCCAATTCACACAATGTTCCACCAAAAACGTTGGGGGTCAAAAGCTTTAGTGCTGGAGAGCTAAACTCGAGTAGCCTAAAAAAGCATCTTCTCTCAAACGACACCCGTCCTGATCCGGGTGGGACGGACAGGTCGATACGGCTCAGGATGCGGTCTTCTACCTCCAGATCGCATGCGGTTCCTTTTTCAAGGCCTCAGAAGGGATGAACGATCTGGGGAGAATATCTAACGGATCACCTGAACTGATATTTTGCCCTCTAAATGGGATTTTCTTTCCAACCAAATCCTTTTCTTCCATCTTGAGGCTAAAATGTACTAAAAGTGTTTTGAGTAGTTGCTGGTCAGACTGACATTACAAACTAAAACTGCGCTGATGATCAAACTCTTTGCTGTTAGAACTTCGAGACTGAAAAACGTGAACATGCAATTCAAACCGCAGCCCTGTTTTTTGGGAAACTGCATCAAATCGTGGTTTTAGTTCAGCCTTAGCGGGTCCTAATCCAGACCCGCAAGTCTGCTGAATGGTTTGAATGAAGAGTTCTTGTGCTGTCTTTTTGGGAGACGATCGCTGGGCTCACGCCTGCAGTGCAGAAGCTAAAACTCATCTGTTCCCCGGATCGGTGGAAAACTGTGTGCATTGAATCCTCAACTATTCCTTCAAAGTGGATAGTGCTATATTTGTATTACAGCTTGTAATGTTGCATTTAGCCTTGCCGCTGCTGTGCATATCTGAACACCTTCAGTGGCTACAGGGTTCTGCTTGGTTAGGCTGAAGATGCTTAACCCCTTCCCCTGCGAGGTGTGAACCCCTGCTCTCAGAAACGACAGGACTTTCACTTTCGGTACAAAAAATAAGCTCGAAAAGAAATACTGCAAAGTGTTTCAACCCAATCTCTTCAGCATGGCATCATTTTCACAGACCGGTTTGATGCAAATTTGCAAATCTGAATTCAACCGCTGCCTGTTGGCTTCTGTAATGTGTTGCGAGTCTCCCGTGCGTGTCTGTGAAACGGAGAAACAAAACAAAGAGCTCAGGCTGAAAAACTCTGGACTATTCCTTTCCAGCCTGCAGCTGAAGGGGTTAAGCGCGCTGCTACCTCTGAGATTGCTTCCGGCTGCTTATGGCAGCCCACGTTGTGTGTGTGTTCTAATCACCACCCCTAAAACACAGTGGAAGGATGTCTGGCCATCCTCTGACCTCCCTGCTGTAGCTGCAGAGCGGAAAGCGTATCAGTGCCGTGGCCGAGTGTTTTATTGGCTCCGAGCGCGTACTAGGCAGCCACGTGGCCGATCAGATAGATGTTGTCGTAGAGGTGACCCACAAAGTCCTCGCTGATGTTCTGGGCCGCCCGGCGGGTGTTGCGGATGAACTCTCGCTTGGACATCTTGTTCTTCACGTGTGGACTGCTGAGGTCGATGGACAGCAGGATGAGCGAGTAGCACAGCACGTACACCGCATCTGCAACACAGCGCTTGCACATGTAATATTTCTGCTTTGCAGGCATTATATAAAAAGAAAGATCTTTACATTCGTTTTTGTTGACCGCAGAACATTTTGAACAAAATGAAATGATCTTAATAAAAATAGAATCATTGAAAATGGAAAAATAATGACATTTGACAGGAAAATTGTTTACACTGAATTTTCTGCTCAATGTTTCTAATAAAGCCTTTAGTAAAATTTTAGAAAGCATTAAGAATAAGGAAGAGAAAATACGCAGGTTCTGAACGAATATTTTCCACAGTTTAAACTAAAGAAATGATTTATTCCTTTTAAGGCCCTTTTCTGGTCAAACAGTCCATTTTTACTAACTTGAGGGTCGAGTACTAAAAATTGGCCAGGCTGCCTGTTAGATTAGATTAGATTAGATTTTTGGATGAAACATCCTCGACTGAAGCTCGGAGAATGTAGGACTTGATGAAACCTCCAACCTTCAACGGTCTAAAACGACACTTCTCTTTTCTACTACGATTAAAAATGAAAACTGCTTCAGCTCTAATCCAGAAACGCAGAGGATAAACCGTTTCCAGATTTATAAAAGCAGAGCGTAAAAGGTAAACAATGCACACAGTAAAAACTCTGGAGCATCACTGTGAACAAATCTTCTAATAAATGAAACTTTCATTAGATTTCCACACCTTTAACGAATACGTTAAAACAAACAAACAACAAAAAAAAAAACGATAAGAAAGGCAACCTTACACGCTTTTCTAAGCCTGATTGAAGCGGCTGCTCGGAGAAGCAGCCGTTCTTGCTGTTTAAGGTGCGGATTAATCCGTCTGTCACTCGTCTGTGATAAATCACTCCCGTTCTGCGGATCGGCAGCAGACGGCGGAGGGTCGGCTGCTCTCAGCTGGGGCGCCGCCCTGCTCGGCTAAAACTTTAAGCCTGTGGGCTTAACTGTGGATTTGGAAGCCAGCGACGGTGTCAGTACCACCGGCCACAACCGACCGCTCAGATACTCACAGATCACAGCCCGGTGACCGCAAATCTGCCGCCTGTGTGAACCGGAGGTCATGCAGCTTGAGTTTAATTCCCAACGTGAACCGTTTAAAATCACATTTTACAAAGTTTATGATCTTTATTCCTCCATCACGGCAGAGAAAAGGTTTCAGTGATTTAAAATTCTTTATTTTTTTTCTAAATGCACTTTATCTCAGTAGCCACCAATTCAACCAAAGACTTTTCCCGCACGCCTTGTTATCTGGTGATTTGCGGACACATTTTAGACACCGTGATAGGTCAGACTTACTAGCTTCCATTAGCAGACAAGAAGTTTTCATCCTCCACAAGGTGGAGCTGTTCGCACTGTTGTGGGGACCTGACGAAGCAGGTTTGTGTAGTTTTTTGTTTTCTTACTCGATGTAAACGTCGGCTGTAGTGATTTTCTATTAGAAATGACGTAATATTGTCAAAATAACGTTATTAGCTAATAAAGCTGATGTCAATGATGACAAAAATGTTTAATATTCATTACTAGTTTAGCAATTTCTAAATATTTGTGAAAACCTGCGACTTCCTTCACGCTCCTCAATAGAAAGCACCGCGAGGACCGGCTTCCCGAAACCTGATTTCATTTGAATTCTTTAGGAAAGGATTCAACGCGACATGAAAATAAGTCCAATTATTTTGTATAAATCTGCCAAAACTTTAAAAATAATAAATGTGAGAAAAAAAGGAATACTGCCTTTTTATGATTATTTTGTGTAGAATATTATACACAAAATAAGTACATAATGAACTCATTGTATTCAGAATTGTAGGAGTTATTCATTAATAGTAATAATAATAATAATAATAAGTCTTTGAACTATTTTTTATTTTAAAATTAGTATTTTTTTATTTGTCATTATACACATTTCTGAAATCTGCCCGCGACGACCAATAGTGCGCCCACATATTCAGAATTCACATTTCTCTATGGAATATATTCCCTGCACCATGTTTTTACATTTTAATTTTAGTTCGAAACCTTCATTAAACAGCAGAAAATAGTTTCTGCAAAGGCAGCTTTCAGAGGCCCTCAGTTCTTCTCCTTCAAACTGTAGAGCAGAGGTTTAAATCTGAATGTCTGGATTACTCTGCAATTTGGAAAACATTGTTTCTGTTAACTTTTATGTAAAAAAAGCTACTTTTAATGCATGCATGGGAATGAGGAGTTGGGGCCGAGCAGCAGGGGTTTAGGAAAACCCCTCAGGCTTTTTAATGATGATGCGCTGATGATTCTCTACACTCACCGGGAGTGAGGCCCACCTCTCTGACCAGAGTGGGGTTGCAGGCACAGAAACGGTGGGAGAACTTGGTGATGAGGGTCTCCAGGTACTCCCCCCGCTCCTCCGGGGCGTGGATGTGTCTGAAGAAGTCCCTCAGCGCGTTGGGCAGGAACTGGTTACTGAAGTTGTGTAGTGTGACCAACTCATCCAGCACGTCCCGTCTACGGGCATGAACGAAAGAGTTAACGGAGAACTAATTTACTGAAGGTCTTTTGAGAAAAGTTGCCTCGACTGTGTTTAATAAACACGTTTATTGTGCTCCGTTTTACTGCTTTTCCTTCTTTGATGCATCTGCCGCGTTTTGCAGCCTTGAAGTTTAATATAAAATCTCAGCCTTATTTTCTTTGACCTATTCTGCATCACTTCTTGATGTGTTTTATATAAAAATACCTAGCGTATCATCAAATAAAAGCTAATGTGGGACATTTGGCATTGGGCAGAATACGCCATGCCGTCTAGCCTCCGACGTTCCTCCTCTAGAACTTTTAAATGAAATGAGTCCCAGTGTGGTGCCTCTTTAAAAAGAAACAGAAACGTCTTGGTGCCGAAGTCAAGCAAGAGCAGAAGAAATGACTGAAAGCAAACCGTTCGTCCAGGTAGATCCGCAGCATCTTCCAATTCAGCGTTCTGGTGTAGAATATGAACTTGGCGATTTCCTTCGGGTGGTCCACCAGGATGCCTTTGGACATGAGGTAAGTGATACCCTGTGGAAAGAGCCCCCATGAAGCAGAGAGAACGAGGAAAGAAAGAGAAAGAGAAACACACTGAGCGCCAGACGCAACAGCCCGGGCCAGAGCACAGCTATCATATGTCCGTTAAGTGGAGGCCTAAAGCGGTGATAATGCTGCTAATGACACACACAAAAGCTGTATAAAAAAGTTCCCTCGTCATTAACCCAAACTCAGCAGCGCCTAAACGCAGCCACTTAGCCTGGAAAAGGGCTGTTTGCTCTTTTCACCTCCTGAGGGTTCGCGTTGAACGTCAAACTTCCTTCATCTAGTTGCATGTAGAGCTTTCTGTAGGAGAAACCAGGAGGAAGCCTCCTGTTGTAAATTGAACAGTGACCCCAAGTGGACTTACACAGCCTGGAAGAACAGGGAGACAACAGTCAGAAAGCAAAACACAAACAGGTGGGGAAACAAAAAGAAGACTAAAACTAGGGGCATCGCTGAAGAAATAAACTAAAATTGAAAAACAGACATCGGAAAGCGCGTTAGATTTATTCCAGAAGCTAAAATAGTCTGTGGACTCAACGAAAAGATCACAGCAATCTACTTCTGTACGCTCAGCTCACTTTAAGGGATTTTTTTTAAACATGTCTGCATGATTCCATTATTGAGATAAGGCTTATTGAAAGTGGTCTGATGTGAAATGAACGGACACGATTGATTTTTACACCGATGCAGTGCAACAGCTGTACATTTTTCTCTGTGGACTGTGGTCCTTGCACCATGAGCTGTTTTTAAAACGTAATCTGGGTTCAAAACCTTCATGAAACATCAGTAAAAGTGTCTCATGCATTCAGAACTTTCTGTGAAGGCAGCTTTCCGAGGCCTCCAGTTCTTCAGACGTCTTGCTTCTACTCTCCGCGACTATCCGACTGTAAACCTGAATGATTTGGTTACCCTGCAAGCTGGAAAATTTCCCATCAAGAAACTTTTTTTTTTTCCTTTGTTAACTGCTATGAAATAAGCTATGATGATGAAGAATGGATTGAGTTGGGACCCAAAATTGCATATATAATATTCATACATCAGGGGGCGGCAGTGGCCTAGTGTTTAGGAACACGGCCCCGGAATCAGAGGGTCACGAGTCGAATCCCAGACCAGTAATCTGCCCTGAAGTACCCCTGAGCAAGGTACCATCCCCATCACTGCTCCCCGGGCATTATA
Organism: Hepsetus odoe; assembly: GCA_017165825.1. Classification (NCBI taxonomy): domain Eukaryota; kingdom Metazoa; phylum Chordata; class Actinopteri; order Characiformes; family Hepsetidae; genus Hepsetus; species Hepsetus odoe. The sequence continues at coordinate 30,806,684 of CM029367.1, forward strand.
AATAGCTGCCCCCTGCTGCACGTGTGTGTGGGTGAAATGCAGATGAAGTATTTTGCTGTTTCTCATGCTGACAAATAGTCACTTTCACTTCAGTTGATTTTTTTTGGCCAAAAATTCCAAACAAATCCAGTAAATGTGTTTTGTCCATGTAGTTCGCTAAGCCTGTTCATCACTGACCCCTGCCACAGGTACTCGTCGTTGCCCAAATCCTGCCACACGCAGGAGGCCAAGCACAGGTCCGTAGCGTTCAGGTACGACAGGATGGTGATGCTGAGCTCGGGCGGCAGCATCTCCAGGTCGATGAAGCCCTGCTGGTCTTTGGCCTTGCGGGCGCGCAGCAGCTGACCGATGTCCGATCCGGGGACCTGGCACTGCGGCGTTCGGCGCGACTGTGGCTGTGGCTCGACCAGCAGCGGGCCCATCCTGCGGCGGCGCTCGCGTTGGAGGAAGCACTGCTCGCTGTACTCCTGTTGCAGCTGCTGGTTCCTCACCACCCTCCACAAGCCTTGACCCATCTGCGGTCCTGCAGGAGGAACAACACACACAGGGTTCGAATCACAGACCAATAGGCTGCCCTGAGGTTCCCTGTAGCAAGGAAACCTTTCATAACATATCATAAATTAGACAGCCAATCAGCAGTCTTGATCTGGGAAAAAGCGTGGCTTCTGGTAAATCAGGCAAAAGGTGAAGAAACAAACTTTCTGGGCAGGTGGTCAATTCGTCCCAGAGCAGACACACAGTCACGCCTAGGAGACCCCACTGGTCCACCCCAGTTTCACGTAAATACTGAAACTGGGACAAAATACTTGATCAATATTTGGGGCAGCAATGGACTCGTGATTTGGGACTAGACCCCAGGATCAGAAGGTCGTGGGTTTGAATACCAGACCAGTAGGCTGCACTGAGAGGTGCGCTTGAGCAAGGTACGGTCCCCATCACGGCTCCCACGCACTTGATATGGCTGCACACTGCTGCACGGCGTGTGGGTGAAAAGCTTGCTCCACACAAAAGGCTGAATTTGGAAAGCTCTTCACCAAATCTGTCTCTTCACCATTTGAATGAACCGAATCTGGATGGATCACTTGTATGGAGTGGAACTGTGGGGGGGGGTTGACCCCATTAAGAGTCTCTACATTACCCCTACCTCTATTCAAACTCACCGTGAAACAAAACGCCCAACGAAAAACTCCCGTTCTGCTTTTTACTGGCCTGAATTACTTCAGCAGAACAGTCCACACATCAGCCCTTCACTTCCATTTATAGCCAGATAAACTCTTCCATCGACAGACAGCTCAGCAATAAGGTTAAATCCTTGGATCTCCCTCCGTTAATGTCAGCACGGAGTTGCCATCATGCCTCCCGGTTATGTGAACTAAAGCCTGTCTTCAGCGCAGCAGCACTAATCCCCTCTCAGTGATGTGCATTAGGAGTCTTTATTGGCCTCTTTCTGGAGTCCAGGACGTCCCCCCCTTTTCCAGAACCCGACACTAGTGCTTGTTTTGTTGCGAATGGACGTCCTGAACTGTCCCTAGCTGGGCTGCAAAGTCAGATAGAACAATGTACAATGCTGTGAAAGTGTTTGTGCGTGCGTGTGTGTGTGTGTGTGTGTTCTCTTAGCCCTGATGCACTGAAATGCCACTGAACTCGCTCCACAACATTCTGAGCTAAACAGAATTAGGCTGTCCCATCTAATCCAGGACCGAATCTAAGAAAGGTGTGTTTTTCTTTTTTTTTTTTTACAGCAACAGCAGCGCCATTAAAGCGCTCGGGACAGTAAAAGCGCGGACTAATTTGCCCCACGCTTAACATTTCTAAAACCAAATTACTGGAAATGATTGGTCCTCCCAGCAGTGGATTTGATCCTATTGGGAATGAAACTCAGAATTTATTCACCTTGATAGTGGTGGGTGGAGAAGGTTGATATCATCTTTGCAGAATAGAGAACGAATAGAATGTATAAAATCACTGGTTATTTATACAGAAAACAACAAAAAAGTGCAAAATTATAGAATTCCCTCGTTCTTATCGGCACCACTGATAAATCAAGATAAGTCTCTAATTGCTGTTAATTTAAAGACAAGGTCCTGTCGTCCATTGGGAAGTTAATCTCTGATCTGAGCTCTGCACTGCACCCGCAGTGTTTACTGTAAACCAATCCAGTATTTTCCCACCCAGTCGCTCAGGTGAGTTACTGCTCACCTGCATTCCATCTCACCCCAGTGACCTTCCCTCACACGAACCGAAAACATCATTTTTCACTGGAAACATTGAAGGAAATCTGCACTATTCACTTGCTGTGTTCAGATCATTCTTCATTGATTATTCACTAGTAATACAAATTTATTATCCACTGGTTATTTCAAATTCTTTATAAAAACTTTATTCCTCATTTCTGTTTACTTCTTCGTTCTTTACAGATTATTTTTATTCTATTAATAATTGCTCACTAGTTGTTTTACACTTTTAAAAAAATTATTAACTGGTTATTTAAATTTTTTAATTAATTATGCACCGTTTTAAAATTATAAATCATTACTGGCTGGTTATTAAAAAATAAAAAATACTGCATTACTACATTTTTTTTTATTTATTCCTAATTGTTTTTAAGTTATTATTCATAATAAAAGTTTTTTTATTCGAAAATTATTCAGTTTTTTTTATAAACTTCACTTTTGCCTGGCTAGTTTGAATAAATCCAACATTATTGACTGAACGTAAATTATTCAGTGATCATTTAGTAACTTTAAATGAAAGCTCTCTCACTCACAGGCCTCTGAGCTGCTTTGAATAAATTTGCACAGATCACCAGCCTGTTCTTCTCCAGCTTCCCATTTGACGTTTCCGTTCCACCTTAAATGGTGCAGCTCTAATCAATACCGGTGCAAACATTTAAGGTGGAACGGAAAATTCCATGAAAAATCGAACTTCGTCAGTTTACAGAAATTGACTCTCAATGAACCGCGTGTCATTAACAGCAAATAAGTACAATGATTCGATCGTGAAATAAATATCTTTTCCATTTAAATCAGATGCTGACGTTTTTGTTTTTGTTGATGTTTCCTAAGTAATACCTATATCCCTCATCACGTTAGATTGCCGCACAGGTCCCACCTCCGCTCAACGGTGATTGGCCACCTTGTTGATCAATCACAAAGCAAAGCACTCCTATTGGCTACAATATCTGTCAATTATCTGAATCGTGTTTTGAACCCACCCACCTGTGTTTTTATGGCTTAATTTTCACCGCCGCCGCGACGAAATAAATATTGATTAACAGCAGCCGACGCACAAAATGTCTTTCACGCTTCCAGTTCGAATGAAGCAGTCATGCCTGCTTCCAAAGCTGCCAGAATAAGCGCAGCAGCCGAGCAGATACACTCCAGTTTTAATCTCCGCCGCCTCTTGCCCGTTCTGGGCTTCCCTTAAAAACCCCGCCCACTCGCATCTCAGCTCTATTTTCTTCATTTTTCTTTATTATATTTTTTATTATGGAAAATACGTGGACCAAGTTAAATAATTTCACATTTTTAATACATTAAAATCCAGCAATACTGTAAAAAAATAAATCAATAAACGGAAAAAATATATAAACAAATAACAGAAACTGTCGTCGTCTCGTTTGACGTTTCTAGTTTGCGGTCGAAAGGACCCTGAGGAATGAGAATAGCACTTTCGATTTTTTAAAACAAGAATTCACTTTGCATAATTAACAAAAGTAATCTTAAACGTAATATTTAAAATGGTGTAAATTTTAAACCATTAATAAATGTTATGAAATATCCGCTCTGCTGTACCGGAAGACGCTGTGGCGAAAGTGCGGATGCGGAACTTCCAGGGAGGCGCGGTTGCTTTGAAACGGACCAAAACAAAATGAAACTTTAAAAAAACTGTAGAAAAAAAAGTCAAAATAAATAAAAGAACACGATAAATATCATTTCAAAGACTACATGAGGAACACATATCTCCATATTCACGCTGGGAAGAAAGCGAGCGGCCGTTAAAAGCTACAGTAACGACGTAAATAACGAAGGTGTTTATGAAGCTAATATCTCTAAAATTAAGAGCAATATACTTCTTAGTACTGTTTTTACAAGTTAGCGTTTGATTTTCCATTATATTACTGTCTGTGAGTGCCAGTTTGTACAGGAAATGTTGTAATATTTGAACTTTTCGTGTGTATTTCGTGTGTCTGTTATGCTGGTGAAGACCGTGTCCATCCTGTTGTTCGTTAGTTTGACTTTATTGATGTGATTTCTGTCTATAATCTCTTCTTTTCTTTTCTTTGCTTCCAGGTGGTATAAATGGCGACAGGTGATCTGAAAGGAAGCCTCAGGAAACTGCAAACCTCTCTCCGATCTCTGAAATATCCCAGAGAAGTGGACTATAACAGGTCTGTGTCCTCAATTCTACAACATGTCCAGAAGTATCCAGACACCCCTTAGTGTAGTGAATTCATCAGTATGTGCTGTCTTCTGTCCGTGGACCATTTTTTAAATGTCCAGAAGTATCCAGACACGCCTTATTGTAGTGAATTCATCACTTCACACTGTGCACAGTTATTCTGCGAGTGAGTATTTTGAGGATTCATTTGAATCTGGAACAAATCCAGATCTATCAGTCAATCCAGAATGTTAAACACCCTGAAACCTGAATGTTTTACTCTGGAAATGAGTGTGAACATTCTCAGTAGGTACATACGTGTGCACAGTTATTAGGCAACTATTAGTGCAGAATTATTACACAACTAAATGAAACTTTTGGAAAGAAGGAATGTCAATAAAATGTCCTTTTTTAAAAAAATGAAATAAATAGCCCCTCCTCGAACCACCACCTTATCGTGGTGGAGGGGTTTGCGTGTCCCAATGATCCTGGGAGCTATGTTGTCGGGGGCTTTATGCCCCTGGTAGGGGCACCCAAGGCAAACAGGTCCTAGGAGAGGGAAGAGACAAAGAGCGGTTCAGACCTCTTATGATGAGAAAGATTTTTGGACAACGCTTTCCCTCGCCCAGACGAGGGTCACCGGGGCCTCCCTCTGGAGCCAGGCCTGGAGGTGGGGCCCGATGGCGAGCGCCTGGTGGTCGGGCCTTCACCCATGGGGCCCGGCCAGGCACAGCCCGAAGAGGCAACGTGGGTCCCCCTTCCAATGGGCTCACCACCTGTAGGAGGGGCGAAAGAGGTCGGGTGCAGTGTGAGCTGGGCGGTGGCCGAAGACGGGAGCCTTGGCGATCCGATCCTCGGCTGCAGAAGCTGGCTCTAGGGACGTGGAACGTCACCTCTCTGGTGGGGAAGGAGCCTGAGCTAGTGCGCGAGGTTGAGAAGTTCCGGCTAGATATAGTTGGACTCACCTCGACGCACAGCTTGGACTCTGGAACCAGTCTCCTTGCGAGGGGCTGGACTCTCTTCTACTCTGGAGTTGCCACCGGTGAGAGGCGCCGAGCAGGTGTGGGCATACTTATTGCCCCCCGGCTCGGGGCCTGTACATTGGGGTTTACACCGGTGGATGAGAGGGTGGCCTCCCTCTGCCTTCGGGTTGGGGGACGGGTCCTTAGTGTTGTTTGCGCTTCTGCGCCAAACAGCAGTCTGGACTACCCACCCTTTCTGGGGTCTCTGGAGGGGGCGCTTGAGAGCGTCCCTGCTGGGGACTCCATCGTTCTGCTGGGGGACTTCAGTGCTCACGTGGGCAATGACAGTGGCACCTGGAAGGGCGTGATTGGGATGAATGGCCCCCCCGATCTGAACCAGAGTGCTGTTCTGTTATTGGACTTTTGTGCTCGTCACGGATTGTCCATAACGAACACCATGTTCAGGCATAAGGATGTCCACATGTGCACCTGGCACCAGGACACCCTAGGTCGCAGTTTGATGATCGACTTTGTAGTCGTGTCATCGGACTTGCGGCCACATGTCTTGGACACTCGGGTGAAGAGAGGGGCGGAGCTGTCAACTGATCATCACCTGGTGGTGAGTTGGCTTTGTTGGTGGGGGAGGATGCCGGTCAGGCCTGGTAGACCCAAACGTATTGTGAGGGTCTGCTGGGAACGTCTGGCAGAGTCCCCTGTCAGGACGAGCTTCAACTCCCACCTCCGGCAAAGCTTTAACCACGTCCTGGGGGAGGTGGGGGACAATGAGTCCGAATGGGCTATGTTCCGTGCCTCCATTGTCGAGGCGGCTGGCCGGAGCTGTGGTCGTAAGGTGGTCGGTGCCTGTCGCGGTGGCAACCCGAGAACCCGTTGGTGGACACCGGGGGTGAGGGAGGCCATCAAGCTGAAGAAGGAGTCCTACCGGGCCTTTTTGGCCAGTGGGGCTCTGGAGGCAGCTGATAGGTACCGGCAGGCCAAGCGGAATGCAGCTTTGGTGGTTGCTGAGGCAAAAACTCGGGCGTGGGAGGAGTTTGGTGAGGCCATGGAGAAAGACTTCCAGACGGCTTCGAGGAGATTCTGGTCCACCATCCGGCGTCTCAGAAGGGGAAAGCAGTGCACGGTCAACACAGTGTATAGTGGGGATGGTGTGCTGCTGACCTCGACTCGGGACGTTGTGAGTTGGTGGGGGGAATACTTCGAAGACCTCCTTAATTCCACCAACATGCCTTCTGATGAGGAAGCAGAGCCTGGGGACATAGAGGTGGACTCTTCCATCTCTGGGGCTGAGGTTGCCGAGGTGGTCAAAAAGCTCCTCGGTGGCAGGGCTCCGGGAGTGGATGAGATCCACCCAGAGTTCCTCAAGGCTCTGGATGTTGTAGGACTGTCATGGCTGACACGCCTCTGCAACATCGCATGGACATCGGGGACGGTGCCTCTGGATTGGCAAACCGGGGTGGTGGTCCCCCTCTTTAAAAAAGGGGACCAGAGGGTGTGTTCCAACTATAGAGGGATCACACTTCTCAGCCTCCCGGGGAAAGTCTATTCAGGGGTCCTGGAAAGGAGGGTCCGTCGGATAGTCGAACCTCAGATTCAGGAGGAGCAGTGTGGTTTTCGTCCAGGTCACGGAACAGAGGACCAGCTCTACACCCTTGGCAGGGTCCTGGAGGGTGCATGGGAGTTTGCCCAACCAGTCTACATGTGCTTTGTGGACTTGGAGAAGGCATTCGACCGTGTCCCTCAGGGAGTCCTGTGGGGGGTACTCCGAGAGTATGGGGTATCGGATTCCCTGTTAAGGGCTGTCCGGTCCCTGTACAACCGGTGTCAGAGCTTGGTCCGCATTGTCGGCAGTAAGTCGAACCTGTTTCCGGTGAGAGTTGGACTCCGCCAGGGCTGCCCTTTGTCACCGATCCTGTTCATAACTTTTATGGACAGGATTTCTAGGCGCAGCCAGGGCGTTGAGGAGGTCCGGTTTGGTGGGCTCAGGATTGGGTCTCTGCTTTTTGCAGATGACGTTGTCCTGTTGGCCTCATCAGGCCGCGATCTTCAGCTCTCACTGGATCGGTTCGCAGCCGAGTGTGAAGCGGCTGGGATGAGAATCAGCACCTCCAAATCTGAGGCCATGGTCCTCAGCCGGAAAAGGGTGGAGTGCCCTCTCAGGGTTGGGAGTGAGACCTTGCCCCAAGTGGAGGAGTTTAAGTATCTTGGGATCTTGTTCACGAGTGAGGGTAGAATGGAGCGGGAGGTCGACAGGCGGATCAGGGCAGCATCCGCAGTGATACGGGCTCTGTGTCGGTCCGTCATGGTGAAGAAGGAGCTGAGCCAAAAGGCAAAGCTCTCAATTTACCGGTCGATCTACGTTCCCACCCTCACCTATGGTCACGAGCTGTGGGTAGTGACCGAAAGAACGAGATCGCGAGTACAAGCGGCCGAAATGAGTTTCCTCCGCAGGGTGTCTGGGCTCTCCCTTAGAGATAGGGTGAGAAGCTCAGTCATCCGGGAGGGGCTCAAAGTAGAGCCGCTGCTCCTCTGCATCGAGAGGAGTCAGATGAGGTGGCTCGGGCATCTGATTAGGATGTCCCCTGGACGCCTCCCTGGTGAGGTGTTCCGGGTAAATCTTATTTGTTATTATGACCTGTACGTTAGAGGAGAATCCTGCTCTAATCCGGCTACCTTTTAATAAAGAGCATGTCAAGGTGACACTTTTGGCCAAAAAGTCAAGGTCAAACAAAAGAAATAAGTCATTTGGTGCTAAACAGAAGTTTAGAGTGTGTGCAGGGTTGATTTATACTCTTAGTCTATTTAGTGTCAAAGAACTGCCTTTATTCTGTGCTAATTCACACATTTTAATCTGAAACGCTGCAAATATTTGCAGAATGAATGAATTACTGGTTGCATAAACGTTAATGGGGAAAAATGATCCTTCACATGGTCTGAAACCTACAAAAAAGAGGCAACGGTGCTTAGAAGCTCTTCAAAATACGAAATAAGTGACTCATTATGGTGTGTTTGTAGTGAAACCAGCAGTTCGGTGTTTTAATAGTACTGTGCAAAGGTCTTCAGCCCCACCAGCTTATTGATATATTGCAAGCATGTGTCAATACAGTATAAAAATAAAACTGCAACGTTAAAGACGACAAATTTATTTCTTTTAAAACGAATTGAGAACGACACTCTTTGTCGGCGAGTCCAAAGTCTGATTCGTCCATATGAAAAGGCACGTTTATTAGTATAGCATGCCAAAATAAAAAGTAGAAAAAATAAAGGAAAAATCATCAAATCAAGTTCAGAAAGGTTAACAGGTAAAGACAGCAAAAAGAATCCAGATAATTACAGATGTGGTTATACAGATAGTGTAGCTGGTTGGAGCGGGGAGCTCTGTGACTGAATGCCATTTCACCCAGTTCAGTTTCGGCTCCCTGAGCTGCTGCCACTACAGGCAGGTGAACTTTGCTTCTCCTGACGTGGCTCCAAGCGTGTCATCTCTCATCTGTGACTGCTTTGATGGAACACTGCTGGCTCAAAGATGAGCTGCATACACGAAGCCATTACTCAGGGTTTAAGAATTTCTCAGGCTGCCAAGGTTTCTCAAAGCCTTCTGTGCTTTCGGCGGTTCGATTCAGGGCCAATACGTTCATTTCAAACGAGAAGATGGACATCAGCCGACGATGCACCGTTCTTCACCCATCGTAGTGCAGTGGTGGAGATGTAAACGACCTTTAACAGAAGTATATAATATGTTTTGGACCATTTCAGAATTGATGCAGAAACAATGCCCCAGGCGGCGTATTCACAACCGTCTCATTCAATAACTTTCCAAGAGGAAGCTTTCAGAGGCATTAAACTCATTAGACTTCTGTTTCCTATCACAATGAATACATCTGGTGTGGAAAGTTTCTCTACAGCAAAGCTTTTCATCTCTCACCACTATGAATGGATTTGTTTGTATCTTAATTTTAATATGATGATGGTTAAGTATTCAAAATATTTAAAAAAATATAGAGATTTAGATTATAGAGATTAAGTCTGACTTAATATAGCAGAAAACCCCTTTTGTTTTTTGCCGAAGAGCTGCTGAATATGTTCAATGAAGTGCTTTCTGGGATTAAATATAAAAAATTTGTAACTTTTTTTCATTTCAGTACCATCGAAAAACAGAATGAAACATCCTTCATCCATTTCACTGCCAAAAAGCAAAACAGCATGAAAAGGTCACCGTGAACGGCTTCACTTAGGTAGTAATCCAGGCTGAAGACCAGAGTCTTCCTAGAAGCAAGACAATAAGAGAAAATAAACGAAGGATCTTGTTGGTCTAAATGTGTAATTTCCTAATGTGAAAAACGTTGGAACCCAAGGGGAGCCGTGCATCTGGTTGCTCTCTCTGGAAATCAAACTGACAGCTCCTCTTGATCTCATTTTCGTCAGTGATGCGCTGCGGTAAGCAGAACCACCTGCCCAACTCTCACTAGATGTTTGCAGTGCCAGTGTGTGCATGTCTGTTTACTTACAACCAGGTTAAGTTTAATATGAAACATGGAGGCTGTAGTCAGTACCAGATTTGAAACAGTGGTCCAGGAAGCCACAAGGTGACAGCAGGGTAGACCTGAACAGCACGTGTCATCTGATCAGACCCACCCAAACTTTTGCATACAGCATATATATACACACTATTAATACAGTGTTATTGTCATTGGGTGTGATGAGAATGGACAGGAGAGTTAGGGAACCGAGATTGTGCTGGTTTGGACATGTCCAGAAGAGACGAGGAGTATATCGGGTAAAGGATGTGGAGGATGGAGCTGCCAGGAGAGAGGAGAAGAGGAAAGATAAAGAGGAGCTTTATGGACGTGGTGAGAGAGGACATGCAGGTGGTTGGTTTGAAAGAGGAAGATGCAGTGGACAGAAAGACATTGAGACAGTTGAGCCAGATATACTTTTTGAAAATAATTATAGCTAAATATCCAGCCACAAATTGAAGCTAGAACACGATCACTACTGTGGCCAGTTCATCTACGGTGCAAAAGGTCTTCAGCCCCCGTTTTCTTAAGCTTCCAAAGATCCAGACTTAGGCTTCCTGAAGGACAGTGTTGTTGTCTCTCATTTTCAGTCCAGTCTCTGTACCTGAGCAGTTCTCCAGATCTTCCTGAAGGACAGTGTTGTTGTCTCTCATGTTCAGTCCAGTCTCTGTTCCTAAACAGTTTGATAGTTCTGTGTTGGTTAATCCACACAGTGATCTACGTCTGAACCTTCACGCAGAACAAAGTTTCTAACTTTAGACATGAAGCAGTGAAGAAACAGGAGCAGGTGATTCCAGATGATCAGCTGATTAGTTTAATGCTGAAAACTGAGTGGGTGAAACCCCTATATCTAGAGCCTTGTTTCTTTAATCACAGCCTGTCTTAAAACATTTGTTCACATTTCTGTAATTTAATCAACTCAGTATGACAAAGACAGTTTGATCGACATATAAAGAAATGATGGGACTTTTTAGAGAGAGAAAGAGAGAGAGAGAGAAAGAAGCATTACATTACATATGTTTTCTTCTTTCCGCTGCTCCTGTTAAGTGTTGCCACAGCTAATCAAGCGTCTCTATTTCTTCCTGTCCTCTGCATCTTCCTCCTTCAAACCGACCACCTGTATTGTCTCTCACCACGTCCATAAATCTCCTCTTTGTGCTTCCTCTTTTCCTCTTTCCTGGCAGCTCCATCTTCAACATTTTCAAACCAACGCAACCTCGCTTCTCTAACTTTGTCTCCAAATCGACCAACCTGATCTGTCCCTCTAATATACTCATTTCTAATCCTGTCCATCCTCGTCACACCCAATGAAATCTCAGCAACTTTAACTCTGACACCTCCAGCTCCAGCTCCGCCTCCTGTCTTTTCATCAGCGCCAATGTCTCCAACCCGTACAGCGTAGCTGGTCTCAGTACAGTCCTCTTCTTCTCCTCTCTTCCACATTTGCCCCTTACTCTGAACTGTTGATCCCAAGTATTTAATTCCGCCACCTTTGTCACCTCTACTTCCTGCATCCTAACCACTCTATTTTCCTCCCTTCCATTCACACTCATGTATTCTGTTTTTGTCCTACACACATTCTGTCATTCCTCTCCTCTCTAGAGCAGATCACCACCTCTCAAAGTTCTCCTTAAGCTGCTTTCTTCTGTCACTACAGATCACAATATCATCAGCAAACTTCATCGTCCAGGGAGACTCCTATCTAACCTTGTTCATTACTATTGGAAACTAGAATGGGCTCAGCGCTGATCCTTAATATAATGCAACCTCTACCGTAAATGCATCAGTCATTCCTAATGCAGACCTCACCACTGTCCCACTGCCCTCATACATATCCTCTGCTTATCTCATAAACTTCTCTGTAACACCTGACTTCCTCATACAAAACCACAACTCTTCTCTAGACACCCTGTTGTATGCTTTCTCCAAATCCACAAAGGCACAATGCTTGTTTCATAGTGACAAATAGTCACTTTTACTTCACTTTAACTGTTCTTTTGTTATCAGTTGTTGGACAGAGAAGGACAGGTTCTCCCTCTGAGTCTTGGTTCCTCCCCATGTTTCTTCCAAACCTTTTTGACTGTGGTTTGGTATCAGACACAGACTGAAAATGAGAAGATGATCTCAGCCATGATGATATTTCAAAGTGAAGTGAAAGTGACTATTCTTGTCATTGCGAGGTCACAGCACAGCACACAGTGAACCACAACAAGGGAGCAGTGTCAGGGACTGTCAAGGGTCAGTCCCTGTCAGACCCTTGCTCAAGGGTACCTCAGGGCAACCTACTGGTAAGGGGTTTGAACCCACAATCTTCCGATCCTGTGGCCAAGTCCCGAACCACTAGGCCCCTGCTGTGCGACCATACAAGCGCAAGTGTTTAGTACAACAACAACAAATAAAAAAGAAACTCTGAAATATACTTAAATATACTTTATATAAATTCATATGCATTTAAGCATTGCAACACATTTCAAATAAATCCAAAACAAAACTGAAACTAAGCGGTGACCTCAGACGAGGTTTAAAAAAAAAAAAGGAAACAAAACATGCATTTTTTTCAGATGGAGCCAACAGTGATGATGCGTGTATGTTTTTTTGGCCAGAGGCCTAAACATCTTGAGTAGAATAAACAGGCAGATTGGGCCGACGTTTCATGTTGTCTATTTTAGTTTTGCAGTGTTGAGATGGGAGGGCTTGTCCAGTGCCCCCCTACTTTAAACACTGGACTTTACATTAACCAGCTCCATCCCAGGGCTGCACGTCAGATGCTCGGTTTGAAGTGCGATGCATCAAACACAGCGTCCTCTTGAGAAAACATTTGGCTCAGAAACACTGAAGATGATCCAGGAGGATTATCTCAAGCAGGACAATCACAAGATGGCTCGCAGACTTTCTTTTTTTTTTTTTGTTCCCCAGATATGTGTTTTAATGTGCTTAACCACCCAGCGTTGTTGTTTTCTCTGCTTTTCCCGTACCAGGTTGGCCAAAGGGGACCCATGCTCTTGTTTGCCCATCGTCAGCTATGCCTTCACTTCCTTCTCTCCAGCCGTGGCCGAACACCTGGTGGAGCACGGCATCGAGCTTACAGGAAAGAACGACCTGAGCTTCATCGAAACGGTTTACAGGGTACGTGTTGCTGCACGATTTCGTCACAGATTTTTAAAAAGTATGCATTGAATTCATATGTGAATCATTTCCAAATCCCAACAACTTAATATTATATGGTTTCTCCATACGGAAACGATGGGTCTTGTAAATTCGGAGCATCACTTTTTTCATTAAGGGTTTATAATGTCAAAAAAATTGGATTGCATTTTTCAGCTGCAGGCTGCCCGCAGTTCGAGTGCTTTTCCAAAATCTCTTCAGGATGTGGGTTCTTGGAATGGGTGCGCTGAATCTTTGAGCTGGTAATTTTCCATTTTATTGAAGATCAACAGCAGGCCTTCCTTTTTATTGGTCTTTTATTATCTGTTACTGACTACTGGGATTCTTTATGGTTTTGCCGTCCATCACTGCCTCAGACTCTCTGTGCTCCACGAATCCGCCTTAGAGAAAGAAAAAAAAAAACAGTGTTGTGTTCCATCTCTGCTGATCTTTAAAGACCTGGCTAAAATGGCACCAGTCAGATTTGTGGAGTTGAATTGTGGCTGAGGTCCTGGGGGTCCACACTTCTGTAGCTGATTAAATTGTGCCACCCCTGAGTAAAAAAAGAAAAAGGCCACAGGGATTCAAACCATGTAAAGAAGCAGCTGTTCATTAATGACAGCTATGTGATTATTATATTTTATTTATTTATATATATATTTTTAATGTTATGTATGCTGTGTTTAATGTTTTTGGTCATCTTTGTATTTCCTTTATGTATGAATGTGTGTGTGTGTAACGGTACAACATACTGAGTTGTTTGGTTTCCTCACTGAATAATGTTGTCTTGTTGCCAGGGCAACAGATGGAGACACTAAAAAGCACGTTTTCTGTCACATTCTGTTCAATTTTGATGGTAAACTCACTAATAAACTGACCAATTAATATGAGGCACATTCTCAACAGCTTCTAATTTCTGCATTTTTGAAGAAAGAATTACATCCCTTGCATCGGTTTATGTATTAATTCATTCATTCACTCACTCACTCACTCACTCACTCACACATTTTCTGAGCCGCTTGTCCTGATTAGGTTTGTAGCCGGTGCTGGTGTCTATCCCAGCTCTCACAGAGTGACACACATAGGAGAGACCGCTGGTCCATCACAGGGCGGACACACACACACACACACACACACACACACGGACAACCACCTGAAGTGCAGGTGGGAGGAAACCGGAGCTCCTGCAGGAAACACACAGACACGGCGAGAACGTGTCCTCTCCACACAGAAAGGACCCAAACCGTCCCATCTGGGAATCAAACCAGGTCCTTCTAGCTGTGAGGGGACAGTGCTACCCACTGTGCCACCGTGCCGTCCTATCTTTTGTTTATTTGTTTAATATCGTATTCGTAATTGCCATACAGTGCCTTGCAAAAGTATTCACCCCCTTGGCATTTTTCGTGTTTTGTTGCCTCACAACCCCGGAATTAAAATGGATTGAGAGTTTGCACCATTTCATTTACAGAATACGCCCACAACTTTGAAGATGTGTTTTTTTTTATTTTTTTTTATTGTGAAGCAAACAACAAATAGGACAAAATAACAGAAAACCTCAGCGTGCATAACTATTCATTACTAAAGTCAGTACTTTGTAAAGCCACCTTTTGCGGCAATTACAGCTGCAAGTCTCTTTGGAGAAGTCTCTCTGAGCTTGCCACATCTTGTCACTGGGATTTTTGCGTGTTCCTCAAGGCACAACTGCTGCAGCTCCTTCATATTGGATGGTTTTTACACGTGAACAGCAATCTACAAGTCTGAGCACAGATTCTCAATTGGACTGAGGTCTGAACTTTGACTGGGCCGTTCCAACACATTTAAATGTTTCCCCTTAAACCACTGGAGTGTTGCGTTAGCAGTGTGCTTCGGGTCATTGTCCTGCTGGAAGGTGAACCTCCGTCCCGGTCTCAAATCACAGGCAGACTGACAGGTTTTTCTCAAGCATATCCCTGAATTTAGCACCTCCATCTTTCCCTCAACTCGGACCACTTTCCCAGTCCCTGCTGCTGAAAAACATTCCCACAGCATGATGCTGCCACCACCATGTTTCACTGTGGCGATGGTGTTCTTGGGGTGATGGGACGTGTTGGGTTTGCGCCAGACATAGCATTTTCCTTGGTGGCCGAAAAGTTCAATCTGACCAGTGCACCTTCCTCCATACATTTGGGGAGTCGCCCACAGGCCTTTTGGCAAACTCTAAATATGCCTTCTTATTTTTAACGTTAAGTAATGGCCACTCTTCCATAAAGCCCAGCTCTGAGGAGTGTACGGCTTATTGTGGTCCTGTGGACAGATACTCCAGTCTCTGCTGTGGAACTCCTTTCAGGGATACCTTCGGTCTCTGTGCTGCCTCTCTGATTAATGCCCTCCACACCCAGTCTGTGAGTTTTGGTGGGTGGCCCTCGCTTGGCAGGTTTGTTGTGGTACCATGTTCTTTCCATTTGAAGGTGATGGATTTGATGGTGCTCTGGGGGATCATCAAAGATTTGGATATTTTTTTTATAACCCAACCCTGACATGTACTTCTCAACAACTTGGTCCCTGACTTGTTTGGAGCTCCTTGGTCTTCATGGTGTTTCGCCTCTTGCTTAGTGGCGTTGCAGCCTCTGGGGCCTTTCAGAAAAGGTGTGTTTATACTGACAGATCATGTGACACTTGATTGCACACAGGTGAACTTTATTTCACTAATTATGTGACTTTTGAAGGTAATTGGTTGCACCAGGACTTAGAACTTTTTTGGGGCTTCATGGGGTGAATATATATGCACTTGCCAATTTTTTTTTCCTCATTTCACTTCACCAACTTAGACTATTTTGTGCAGATCCATTACATAAAATAACATTAAGAAACATTTAAATTATAGGTTGGAATGTAACAAAATAGGTAAAAAGCCATGGGGGGATACTTTAGCAAGGCACTGTATATTGTAAAATACTGTGCTGTACATTGGAGTTTATATCATCCAACCCAAACGTTTTCAGTTTTTTTTTTAATCTTTGCCGAAATCTTTGCGTTCTGCTGTGCTCTTCCTCTCACAAATCAGGATCTGTTTGGTGAAGAGAGTCTCAATACGCTTATCTTCAGCCCTGAGGCTGCGTCCCTGCACTGGTTCAAGTTTTAACCCTCGTGTCTGAAGCAGAAGAGAGCAACATGATCCGGAACATCTGTAGCCCACAGCTCCGTCCGGCTCCTCTCGGCCCACTTCTCAGTAATTACTGTTTTCGGCTCATGTTTCCCACAAATGGAGGAAGCAAAAAAAGGAGTATTTCATGTCCATCCAAGCCGTCAGATATGAGCTCCGTTTTGGGTGCGTTGCAGCGAGTGGAGCAGATGAGCTGCTGCCTGTACCGTGCTCATTGACCCTTCGTGAGACTCAAACAGGGCTTTGGCTGTGCTCCCAGCCTGCAGAGCGGCTGCAGCCTGCCCGATGCATGGAGGAGAGAGGCATACCGGGATGCTACGTACCATCAAGACGACCAGAGAGGGCAGTGGCGGCATTTGCTCCGAATTAAAGACCTTGTAACAGGAAAGCAACATTTAGCAGTGCAGTCATACCTTCCACTTCTGCCTTCCTCTCGTGCTCAGAAGCGGATTGTTTCTATTAAGCTCTTTCCTGTGATTACTCTTGGTTGGTCCCCACATTGTCTCCGCTTTTGGTGGGATGCGGATTGCATGTTAAAATTAAAAGTATTAAGTTTTACATATGACACAATCACGTTTATTACTCTTTACTCTTTTTTGCTTTTAATTTAGCTCAGATTTTTATTTCCTACCGTGGTCTTGGAGTAATTCAGGGGAACCGTCAACCGTGTTCCTGCCGGTCCCGGCGGTTAAGCGAGGTTGGAATGAAAATGTCTGTCTCTCTGTTTTCAGGTTCTGCGAGATCTCTTCAGCTACAAGCCCCTGCTGACCAAGCAGCAGTTCCTGCAGTTTGGTTTTGCTGAGAGAAAGGCCGGTCTTCTCTGTGACATAATCAGCTTTGTGCTCGACAAACACAAACGGCTGACAAAGGGCGCAAAGGTACGCACTCCTTTAGAAAAGATCGGATTTAGCCGAACAGGTAAATCAGAGGACTTCCAATCTGACGGTTCATTTAACTTCACCCTGCAGCTGGTTAGTCCCCCCAAAAGGAGGCTGCTGTCCCGGAGTGACTCCAAATCCAGCGAACTGTCACCTTACAAACAAGCGCAGAGGATCCCAGCTCAGACGGTGAGTCCTCCCTGCTTCTACGAACACTGTGACCTGTCAAATGAAATAATACGTTTGAGTATTACTTGTTAATATTTGTGACATTTGTGATATTGATTTTCATGACATTACAAATTGTGAAAGTGAACGTGACTGTCATTGTGAAGCACAGCACAGCACGCATGCATCCTCTGCATTTAAGCCCCACACACCGTGCAAAAGGGGGCAACTACATCCAGTGCCCATGGGAGCAGTGTTGGGGACGGTACCTTGCTCAACGGCAACCTACTGGTCTGGGATTTGAACCCACAACCTTCTGATCCTGGGGCCTAGTTCCTAGTCCCTTAACTAGGGGCAGCGGTTGCGTAGTGTAGGGACTAAACCCCAGGATCGGAAGGTTGTGAGTTTGAAACCCAGTAGGTTTCCCTGAGGTTCCCTTGAGCAAGGTACCGTCCCCTTCACTGCTCACCAGGTGCTTTAAATAGGATATACTCCTGCAGCCACAGCCATCCTGGTTGATTTAAGTTTATAAAATGGAACAGGGAAGAACCCAGACTCAGAAGGGGAACCCATCTTCCTGAGTGGACATTACTAAACAGATCTGTAAAATTAGTGAAGCACAAAAACAAATGGAACCACTGATGGCCAGTTCAGCCAATATCAAGGTCTGTTAATTAAGTATTAAAGTATTAAGTATTAAAAAAAAGTTTCTGAGTGTCAGTCAGAACTTTCCGTTTCATCGTTTTTGTTTGGTAAATGATTTCATCTCCAGTTTTGAGTCTGGAGTGTGGTATAAGGACCTGTTTTGTTTGTTGTAGGTTGTTCACAGCAGGCCGCTGGTGGAGAGGCACTTGGGCTGCAGCACTCCAGCACAGTTCAGCCTTTCCTCAGATGAGCCTCCCCGGCAGAAGGAGGAAGAGGCTGAAGACAGCCAGGAAGGAAAAGAGTACTGTGACAGTAACAGTCCCCGACCGGTGAGGAGTCAGTGCATCCAGTCTTCTTCCTCTTTTCCTTTCGGCTGCTCCCTTTAGTCGCCGCAGGGTACCAGCGTCTCCATTTCTTCCTGTCCTACGCCTCTTCTTCTTTCACACTCCTATGTCCTACCTCATCACATCCATAAACCTCCGCTTTCTCCTTCCTCTTCTCATCTTGCCTGGCGCCGCATCCTCAACAGCCTTCTCCTGACATACTCCTCGCCTCTCCTCTGGACGTGTCCAAACTGCCACAGTCTGGCTTCTGTGACTTTGTCTCAAATTGTCCCTCTAATATACTCATTACTAAACCTGTCCATTCTCATCATACCCAGCGAAAATCCCAGCACCTTTAACTCCGACACCTCCAGCCTATCTTTTCTTCTGCACATCCTCCAACCTGTGTAGCATAGCTTGTCTCCCAACCGCCCTGTAAACTTTCCCTTTCACTCTTGCTGGTACCCGTGTGCCTCAGATCCAGTCGAATCTTTCATAACATCTGTTTTCACCTGTGCATGGTTTGCTTTAGGAAAGTGTGTCTGAGAGCATGTTGAGGACGGTGGAGGCGGGTCTGCAGGAGTGTGTTAGCAGGCTCGGGCAGCAGCTGAACCTGCTGGATACTCGGCTGCAGGCCCTGGAGAACAGGATGGCTGGGAAGATCACCATAGAGCACAGCGACTGGGAGAACCTGCAGAGCCGCGTGCTTCTGCTGGAGACGAAACTAGCCTTGAACTCTGCACAGGTACCACGGAAAGCTTAACTCCTTCGCAACAGTGAATTAGAACAGCGGTTTCTGCATGAGCGTTGTTTGCAAAGTGCATTACAGTGCATGTAATGGGACAGTATGCTTATGTGTCTGCTTTTATGTAACCAACATCCTGCTTTGTGGAGCATTAACATGATCCAGCAAATGATTTAGATCAATTACATCAGTTTTTTTACAATGTGATACAATGTGGCAGTCACATTATTATATACCAGTAGAATTGCAATGTTTGTCCATGTCATGCAGCTCTTGCTATGTTCTTTGGGATTTTTTAATCTGTACAGGATCCTGCCAGAGCAGGTGGAGTTGGAAATCTGCCAGCCAGTATAGAAAAGAGCCCCTATACTGAGGAAACAGGTGAGGAAAGCTAATTACAACCACTTGAAAAACCTAGAAAATATTAAAAAAAAAAAAATTTCACCATTTCACAATCATAAGTCCTTATTTTAAGAAGAGGGAGGAGCGCAGGGTGACATATAAGAGTGGAGGAAGATGCACACAGGTGGATTATATCCTTTACAGGAGGGTCAGTCTGAAGGAGATTAGAGGGCACACTGAGGGCAGCGACGAAGAAGATGAAGAATGGAAAGGCTGTTGGTCCAGATGACACACCGGCGGAAACGTGGAGGTGTTTAGGGGAGATGGTAGTGGAGTTTCCATCCAGATTGTTTAACACAGTCTTGGAAAGTGGAAGGAGCCTGAGGAGTGGAGATGAAGTGAACTGGTAGATGAAGAGTAAGGGTGATGAACAGAGCTGTAGAGAGGAGAGACAGCAGGCAGTTTGGAATGGATGGAGAACGGCAGCAGTGATCTGTGACAGACGGGTACCAGCAACTGTGAAAGGAAACGTTTAGAGGACAGTAGTGAGACCAACTATGCTATATGGGTTGGTGGTAGGTTGGACATTTTGGAGACAAAGTTAGAAGCAAGACTGCGTTGGTTTGGAGAGACGAGGATTATTTTGGGAGAAGGATGTTGAGATTGGAGCTGCCAGGAATGAGGAGAAGAGGGAGGAAAGAAGAGGAGGTTTATGGACGTGGTGAGAGAGGACATTCGGGTCGTCGGTTTGAAGGGGGAAGATGCAGAGGACCGGAAGAAATGAAAACTGATGAAACGCTGTGGCGACCCCTAGCGCATGTCCTGACTAGAGCAGCAGGGTTGCTGGAGTCTGTCCCAGCACTCAAGGGGAGACGGGCAGAGAAGCACTCTGGACAGATCGCCTGTCCATCGCAAGGCAGACAAATTCACTTCAAAACAGAGTGCATTGTGGGAGGAATCCTGGAGGAAACCAGCCAGAGCTTCTTTATAAGTTGACATTCCAGACAGATGACATATTTTCTAAAGGTTCTGAAATAATTCAGATGATGAAAGTTACACAGGGTAATAATGAAACGACATTAATATGTAAATGTAGCGATTCAGCTCGTTCACTGGTTTCTTTTAAAATATTTTTTCCAAGAAATGATGAAACCACATTTGTTGAGGTTGTGAAAGGAACCAGACGTCTTTAATGCTTTAAAAGTCACATCAAAGAAAGTCTTTACAGGAAAAAAAACATTAGAAACACATTGCCAGATGCCCGAGACCTTTCTCTCCATCTTTAATGGTGCATTTTTTCACTGATTAATATCTGTTAGTTCTTCTTTTAAATGAACGGTTCTCAAGATTCGCTTCAAGTTGTCCTTTAATGCTTTTCGTTAGATTTAGGGCCTGCAAGTCGTCCCAGGATGGTGCGGACAGACTTTAACAGTGCCTCTTACACCCCGAGCAACCTTCCACCCTCATCTCCAGAGGTGAGTTTCCTTCTTCTGTCCATTCATCCAGCCTTTCCTCCATTCGCTAAACTGTCCAAAAGTTTGTAGACACCTGTTCATCCAGCGTTTCCTTGGAAATTTTGGCACCGCTTCTTCTAGGAACACTTTGCACTAGGTGTTGGGACATTGCAGTGAGGATTTGATAGCATTCAGCCAAAAAAGCCTTATTGAAGTCATTGAAGAATTGATGGGTGATTAGATCACAACTCTGGCTCATCCCAATGGCAGTGGATGGACCCGAATCCTGGTTCCCATTAGCAGTGTTCTCCATGAAGTGAACCCTTGTGAGTTGGGAACCTTAAAGTAGCTTAAGCCGTTATTAGAATCCGATGTTGAGTATGTAAACAGCCTTTTACAGCAGTCAGAGTTTTGATTAAAAGCTTTTATGAAGAAATGAATAAATCACCTCAGTCGTGGAAGGAACCAGGCGTCTTTAATGCTTTTAAAGTGACGTCACAGAAAGCCGCTACACAAAATACATTCTAGACACGCCGTCATGCCTGAGACATTGGATGTCTGGACTTGTGGACATACAGTGTATTTGCAAATCCATCTCTTCATCCCAGATTCAGATAAAGAGTTTTGATACATAAAGGAAGAAGAAAAGGGTAAAACGTGCCAACGTTCTGAAAAACCGTGTGCGCAGACATCAATAGCGCACGGTTTTCTCTCGGAGGATGTTTGATCCCAAACCTTTTCTCACCCCACAATCCAGCAAAGAACACACAGAGCTTCAGGAGGTGAAATAATCCCTGACTGTGTTAGACATCCGCATCCGAATCAGAAAAAACGATCCCCAGGGAATCCTACTTTAAACAAATTATATGAAGTGTCTCTACAATAAATCATTAAACCCCTTTAAGTTATTTCATTTAATTCATGAATTCTGAAGGAATATTGGAATATTAATGAAAACCCCTGTGGATAACACATGTTACGTCCTTCTCTTTCTTTCAGGAAAGCATAAAGGAGAGGCTGGAGAGAATAGCCAGCATGTAAGTACAGCTCGGTATCTCCATGTCTGGACAGAACGAGTAATGCCATACGTTATACGGTCTCCTTTGAAAGTATTGGTCCAGTCTGTGCTTTTGTTCTGCACTCGGGTTTGAGACCAAAGAGGAAAGTGAAAGCGAAAGTGACTCCCCGCGAGCACAGCACACAGTGAACCACAAACAAAACGCAACCACTGTATTTCGCCCACACACTCCATGCAGCAAGCCATATGCAGCCTCCCAGGGAGCAGCGATGGGGACGGTACCTCGCTCAGTGGCACATCAGGGCAACCTACTGGTCCGGGATTCAATCCCACGACCTTCTGATCCTGGGGCCTAGTCCCAAACCACTAAATGCATTAAACTGCATTGAGGTTTGCACCTCTTGTGACCAAGCGAGCAAAAGTGACAGACATCACCAGTGCAGAGAAAACAACAAACGGACCGCTCGTGCTGTTCCAGTACTTTCGGAGAGGACCGTATATTTTATTTCCGTGCGTTTTTGCTCGAGTAAAGACATCGCCTGGTTTGTTTTGTCTCTGTAGGATGAAGGACACGTCCAGCCTCCTGAAGAATATCGAGCCTACAATATGATTTTGCGTACGAAAAGCTGTGTTTTACCGTCCAGATGAATGTAAAGAAGTACCGCGTCAGATGGCCAGTAGGTGTTCCGTCAATGTTGAAATATTTATGCATTTTAGGGGCTTTTTAAGCTTTTTGCAAAAAGTAGAATAATGAGAAACAAGACGAGCTGTTATGATTCCAGTGTGATCTTTTAAGGGCAGTTTTATTGACCAGAAACCTTCCGTTATGATGTTTTCAGTTGCTGTGCTTCATGAAAAGCATGCCTTGTCCGTTAGATGTCACTGTAATCCTGACCAAAGGTGCCTTTAACCTGTCTGTGGCGCCCTCTGTCGGCCGCTCTGTGTATTACCGACCCAGTGACAGTTTTTTTGTACCATTTTCTTGGTCTTCAGATCAAATAAAACCATGTAAGCAATGATGATTTTGATGCAAGTTTTTAGACTTTTGCATTCAGACGTGTGCAGATAACTGTGAGGGTGGGAATAGATTCCGAGTGGCTGTGCTGTATTGATAGATGAAGGTGTGCAGGTTCAGGTCCCCATGCATAATTGCTCTGTGAGTGTGTGTGTGTGTGTGTGTTGTAAATTCTGCTTCAGTGGAGTTCTAACACACCGGAGGGTAATTAAAGTTGCAGCAGACACCGTGGCCCTCCATCTTCACACAGGCTCTCAGCTGGAGCTCCAGAGTTCGTTCTGTAATGGCTCTTCTGCAGCTTTTTAATTAAACTTCTCAAAGCCGCCTCCTCGGTTTGCTTAAGCCTCTGATGGAGGTAATCAGGGGCTTTTCCTGGGCGTTTCTGAGGAAATGCTTCTTTACCCTCACTTACAGAATACCAAATAACCCAAAAGGAAACATTTCATAAGGAGGTTTTGACCAATCCAGGCCCACAATGCACTCTCCATCAAGCTTTACAGATCCAAGGCCACATTTACATTCAGCTCATTGAGAAGTTTTAACAAAAAGTATTTTTTTAACTTACGTTCAAAATGTCATTTGTTATTTTTATTGTTAACGTAGTTATTATTTTTCTGAATTTTTGCAACAATTACATGGTTGAGATGTAATGAGAATAACTCCGAGTTGGTTTGGAGTGAAACGGTCGATGGTAGACACTCAGGTTTTTTTGCAGAACGCAACCAGGTTCTGTGTTTCTGGAAAAACCATCCAGTTCGTCACTCCAGAATGAACATTTCGCACCAAGCCACAGTTAAAAAAAGAATGCAAAGTTAACCCGATGTCTGTTTTAGAGTTTTATTTGTGTTTTATATACATTATTTTTGTGCAATTGGCCAGACATCCAATTGACGTTCCAGTTCAGTAGCTTTAACATAACAATTTAAACGGGCAGTTCTGGTCGAAAAAAGCTTGTCCAGCGGTGGGTTCTACACACTCGTTTGGGCCAGGATTTGTCCAAAGGAAGGGGGAGATTTGCTCCAGCCATAGGACTGCGACTGTGAGCAGCAGCTCCAAAGCATGAGATAATCTTCTCGTGATGTCCAGCTATGTAGTGTTTGCTTGGACTGCACTGGAGTAAGGCCACACATCTGTAAGGGTATTGGAATCTACCTTTTTCCCTCTTTCACTTTGGAATAACTAGCATGTGTTCATAAATAAAGCAGCTCCGGTTACTCACACTAATGCCTCTTGTTCCGAAAGCCAGACATGATTGATTGCAGTGCACCGACTGACCTCAGGTTTCAGATGGTGGGTGATTTGAAAGCCTTTTGAGAAAAATCCCCGAAAAGAACCGTCCCGTCGCCCCAAAGCCAATTATTACCTGATGAGTTCATGATTTCTTCAACGTTTCAGGTCGCAATGAAAACACAAACCTGGTGCTGCATGAAAGTGAGGTGAAAGTGACTTTGTCATCGTGAAACACAGCACATCATCCGCCACACCGTGCAGCAGTGTGCAGCTATGTCCAGAGGCCGGGGAGCAGCGATGGGGACGGAACCATGCTCAAGGGTACCTCAGGGCAACATACCGGTCCGATCGTGGGCCACCGACTCAAACCTGCTTCGAAATAGTGATAATAGAATCCTTCTGTCCTCTGTTTCCTCCATCTGCTCACTACTCAGTATCTGTGACATTGTGTGAAAGTGTGTGTGACGCTGTGTGTGTGGTGAAAGGCTGAGCTGTCTGGAGCAGAACGAGTAAGGGTTTCCTTCAAAGGAAGTATCTATCAAGTCGGCAGCGGCAGATCACTGCAGTGCTACGAACATAAATCAAATTCTTGGCCTCCGGTCACAGGCTTGTCAGGGCAGCTGAAAAGAATAACAGTCGTCTTGTTTTAATTGGGCTAATTTCAGTTTATGAAACGAGGTGGCAGAACTTCATATCTCATATTTGCACTTCCCATAATATCAACTAATGTCAGGCTTTCAGCGCCGCCACTAAAACCGAATTAACCCCTTAACCTTCACGGGCCTGTCAGCGTTCAGACGTCCAGTTCTCACTTCTAGAACTTTGCAAGTTCTTTTTTCTTTCCCAGAGATCCACTTTAGACACGTGTGCTTTTCATTCAACAGCCTTTGTTCGCTTTAACCTGAGCAACCTCTCTTTCTCCCTTAAACAGGCTGTTTTTCTCTCCGTGACTGATGTTTAAAACTATTCCGTTAGGCTACTCTGTGTCCTCACCTTCAGAAAGCGGAGCAGGAGGAATCAGTCCTCATAAATTCATCCTCAGATCACTTTCTTCACTTCCATTCTCAGATACGTACACATTTTTGGATACATTTTGGGTCATTTCTGCTGTCCTTCTACCTTTCAGGCACTGAACACCTGTCTGTTTCCATCTTACTGGACATCTTATGATGTCTTTATTGCGTGATATTGAGAAAGTAAATATCTGTTGATTGATTTTAAATAAATACAATAACATGGAAGGTTTACAGGACAGTAGTGAGACCAACTATGTTGTATGGGTTGAAGACGGTGGCGCTGATGAAAAGATGAAGCGAAGCGGAGCTGGAGGTGTCAGAGTTAAAGATGCTGAGATTTTCGTTGGGTGTGACGAGGATGGACAGGAATTAGAAATGAGGATATTAGAGGGACAACTCAGGTTGGACGTTTGGAGACAAGGTTAGAGAAGCAAGGTCGCGCTGGTTTGGACGTGTCCAGAGGAGAGACGAGGATTATATCGGGAGGAGGATGTTGAAGATGGAGCTGCCAGGAAAGAGGAGAAGAGGAGGACCAAAGAGGAGGTGGGAGAGAGGACATGAAGTTGGTTGCTTTGAAGGAGGAAGATGCAGAGGACCGGAAGAAATGGAGACGGATGATCAGCTGTAGCGTCCCCTAAACGGGAGCCGCCGAAAGAAGAAGAAGAATTTTAAATAAATACAAAATCCAACCAATGCTGAGGGTCCACCAGATCGTCAGTGAGAAGTAACTAAGTACACATTCAACATATCACTGTGCTTAAGTTCTTGAGCAGTTGTACTTGAGGACGATTTTGATTTTTATTTTTCTGGAGACTTTTTTACTTTATTATAATTTAAATATCTGTCATTTTCAGAACAGATCTTATTTTAGTCTAAACTCATTTGAGTCGAATCCTTCATTATTTTTATTTTCCCTCACTTCTCCTTCTTTATTCCGGTGTTGAGCAGAGGAGGACGGGTTCCCCTCCTTTAGTCTTGGTTCCTCCCAAGGTTTCTTCCTCCAGTTGTAGGGCGTTTTGTCTTTGCCACCCTCGGCTTGCTCACTTGGGGCTCGGACCCGGATTCTGTAAAGCTTCTTTGTCACAAAAAGTAGTAAAAGCGCTTTATAAATAAAACCGACTTGACTTTTCCAACATCCAGACCTGTTTCAGTCTAAAAGGACAAAAGTCCATCGGTGCAGGACAGAGTGAAGGAGAGTGAGAGAGAGGACGGGGAGAGTGGACGGTGGAGTTCAGGGTGTGTTGAGTGTGTGTCCGTGACGGGAGAACTAGTAGAGACGTGGATGAAAGTGAAGCGGTGAAGTTAATGTTGATTATTTTCCGTAGATTGTTTTTATTGGAGACGCTACAGACGTCCTCGAGATGCCTCCATGTTGATCTTTATTCATTCGGCCTTTTTCACTTTTACCGAGGCAATAGTTGAACCAGTACTTCTACTGTTTCAGCAGATGCTCTTCAACAAGAACTACTTCTACTTTAGAATGTGGACTTTAAACCTTCTACCACTGCTTCTTCTTCCCACCCTTCATTAAAGGTCGCCATAGCGGAACATCCATCTCCGTTTCTTCCGGTCCTCTGCATCTTCCTCTTTTATACCAATCATCTTCATGTCCTCTCTCACCACATCCATAAACCTTCTATTTGTTCTTCCTGTTCTCCTCTTTCCTGGCAGCTCCATCCTCAACACCCTTCTCACAAAAAAATCACCAAACCCAGCTGGATGTCAGCTTTCCAGGACTGGATTACTGTGAAAAGGGGTTAATAAGTGGAGCTAAGCTGCCATAAGCTGAATAAACAGATGGTTTTCCATACTACAGGCCCTTTAATCTCCCGTTTCTTGTGTTGTGTACCGTCTATTGAATTATTAACCGAGACCTGGACGTGTGTAAGGTTATTTGTGGAAAACTGCTTTTTTGCCCTTTACTGGACTCTTTGTGGAGAGAGCAGAAAGGTGACTTTGATGGTGTTCAGGTCTGATCCCTGGATTTGAGGGGATTAGATCCTTGCTTGTCATGCACACACAGCTTTCAGCCACAGCTGAATATGATGAGCGCCGAGCTCTGCAGACCTCCTCCAAGCAACAACGCCCTCAAAGTCTTCCAAAGTATCGCCCCGTCCAGCAGGAGGCTTTGGCCCGGCTCAGTAACGCAGCCCCCTCCTTTCCACCCACCCACCTTGTGTAATCAGACGAGCTGCAGCGGGCCGGACAGCCCAGATGTGCCAAAGCCCAGTAAAGACTTTAATCGCCTCTGTGCCGTCGGTATGTTTTCACAGGATACTGTGTTTGTGCTCTACCAGCATTCTCATTCTGTGGAGCAGTTCAGGAGAAGAAAAGGAGGACAGAGCTCTGCAGACACGGGGGTCTTCAGCCTGTGCACACTTTTCATCCACTGTGCAGGCTCCACATCTGAGCACCTGACATTGTTTTGGTGATGCATGACCACAGCAGTGACGCTGGCTGCTGGTATGTGTTGGAGGTGTTTACACTCTTCGAGGACGGACGTATCCAGGCGGTCAAAATCTGACCACTAATTGAGGGTTCCAGCATGACTAACACAAACTCCGCACCAGCAGTCCGTAGCTGACGAAACTACGTGGCAGGGGTTTCTAATAAAGTGTGTAAAATCCCCACTCCTGATACCCTCAAACCTTCTCCTCCTGTCGCTGAGTACACCAATAAAGTGTTTCTGAGAATTGATCAGATCTGGATCTTTATGGTCCTGAAAAGTGCAGATGTAGTCATTCATTAATGATTTGTCTTTTTTTATTGTAGCTATTCATTTAAAACTTAAATGAAAAAAGGCAGAAATCTTCATCATCGTCATAATAATTGTCCAGCATTTTCTATAAATATTACTGTACATTAGTTCTATAAATTATTTTTCACTAAATTATTTCGTAATTAATAAATGAATCAATACCTGCTGTATATATTCAGAATCAATTATACATTTTCACTTTCTGCCACATGTTCAGTATCTGCTATAAATCATAAAATAGGATAAATTTGTGTTATTTAAATTGATAACTAATGTAAATTAATCAGCGTCTGCTATATATTGTTCAATATTCAGGCTGCTATGACATTCTGTATCTACTGCAAATTGTTCAGTAACTGCTGCAGGTTATTTAGTTATTACTAGTTATGCAGTCTTTATTAAATTATTTACTTTAAAATTCATCATAAAATTTCATCTAAAAATTTGTGTCCACTATAAATCTTTCACAATTACTGTAATCATTTTCATAATGAAAGGTCACTGTTTTATATAATGTTTGTTTCTTTGTCTTTCGGCTGCTCCCGTTCAGGGGTCTCCACAGGGGATAATCCATCTCCGTTTCTTCCTGCCTTCTGCATCTTCCTTCTTCAAACCGATCACCTGCATGTCCATAAACCTCCTCTTTGGTCTTCCTCTTCTGGATCACTTTAAGAAGTGTGATGATCAAGCCTCGTCTTTTGGAATTCTGGTTGTGAGTTTCCTCTTAAGTGAACAGGCCGGATAAAACGGCCTGGGTGGTGGTGGTCTAGTGGTAGGGTATTTGCCTACGGACCTCTGGATCAGAGAGGTCCCCGGTTCGAATCCCACCTCTAGCACTACCACCACTGGGTCCCTGAGCAAGACCCTTAACCCTGAGTTGCTCCAGGGGGACTGTCCCTGTAATTAGGACATGGAAGTCGCTCTGGATAAGAGCGTCTGCTAAATGCCGTAAATGTAAATGTAAATGTAAAACACTTCTTCATGAGCTCTGGGTGTGAGAGCAGCTCTTCTGGAAGGAGAGTGAAGTTCTGAGAGCAGGGAATTGAGAACAGGCCTCGAAACCCTTAAAGAGAATCAGAGAAAATCGGGCCTTGCGGATACAAATGCAGGCTTAATAATAATAGTACAAAGAAAAGAAAAAAAAGAAGACGAAGAACTGTTGTTAATGTGGCACCATTAAAAAAAGATTAAATTCAGCTAAAAGTGCTTCACGTCTGCAAAACATAAGAATGATCTTAAAAAAAATGTGGCAGCAGTGCAGTAATTATAGAAGAACAGATCTTTTAAAAATGAGAAAATATTCAGAAGAAGTTTTTTTTTTTAACTGAGACTTACTCATCAAAAATCTGTTGGTCTA
Source organism: Hepsetus odoe (assembly GCA_017165825.1). Lineage (NCBI taxonomy): Eukaryota > Metazoa > Chordata > Actinopteri > Characiformes > Hepsetidae > Hepsetus > Hepsetus odoe. The sequence goes on from CM029367.1 coordinate 30,835,793, forward strand.
AAGGATTTTGATCTGAGACCGAGTAGCTCTCAGTTTCTAGGAAGGTGATTCAAAGAGCTTTGGCCTCACTGACTCGCTGCTCTTCAGTCGTGTTTTCAGGGCCGTGTTTGTTCTGCTGTGTGAAGTCCTGACAGTCTTTGCTTGAACATTTCTAACATTCTTCCCTCTGAAACAGGAGAAAAAGCAAAAAAGAGGATGTGGGTGGTGGTGGTGATCTACTGGTCTATCAGATCCCACCTCCAGCACCATCACTAATGGGCTCCTCAGCAAAATCCTCAACCCCAAGTTGCTCCAGGGAGACTGTCTCTATAATTAGAAATGGATAAGACTCTGGATCAGAGAGTCCACTAAATGTTGCATTAACAAATTTGAGGTTTTTTTTTTTTTCCTTTCTGGAAGCTTTTAAAATTGAGATCTATGGATGGTATGGATGGAGACATGAAAACAGACCCCAAAACAGAGGTCCAGCTTCTTCACAGGTTCCAGCCAGAAGGTTCTGGGTTCAATTCCCAAGGAGTTCTTTCTGTGTAGAGTTTGTTCTCCTTCTGTCAATGTGGGTTTCCTCCAGGTGCTCCAGTGGATGGAGATGCTAAATTGCACCCCAAGTGTGTTTGTGTGTGTGTGTGTGTGTGTGTCTGTGTTTCCCCAAAGTCAAACTGATTACCTGTCCCAGATGTTTCTATGAGCTCTGGAATGGGCTCTTCTGCCCTGGTTAAGCAGGGATGGATGGATGATAGTGCGTAAGTGTTATATTCATATTTCTCTCTTTCAAACCATTAAAATTAATCCCTTTCAGGAAGTTGGAGCACCAGGACGCCAGTGTTTCGAGAGGTTTTGAGTGAATTTGCTGCAGCCGTCCCTCCAGCAGTGGGGATTTTTCCGTGTCATCCGACCCCCCTGAGATGGAGAGCATGTGGCTTCACCGCCAGCTCACTGCAGTGCCGGATTATGTAGTGTAATGAATGATGTAATCACACCAGCACACAGTCCCCCCCCCCCGAGGGGTCGAGGATATTAAGTGCTATAATGGACCAGTCATAATGATTGTAATCATCATCACGTGTTCATAAAAGAAAGCGAAAACACAAAGCGACCCTGTGGCCGAAAGGAACGTGTCATTAGCTGCTCCTGATTAGCCGAGCGCCTCATGGCTCTGGTGCTTTTCAACTTTATGGTAATCTGCACCCTCATTCATCACGACCTTTCAGAAAAACACGCCAGCTGAAGGGGACTGAGCCACATGTCGTCCACTGGGTGAGAATCCAGCCCCTTTCAGCAGGTCTTTCTACCTTTGGGCCGTTTGGATTTTCCGCGGGGCCGGGGTGAGGGTTTCAGAGCGAAAAAGTCCAAAAATCAGAGAAAAGTTGAATCAATCACCAATTTTAAGCTTTTTTCTTTCTTTCTTTTTTTTTTTTTTACAAACATTCACTAAAGGGCTGAGCAGCAACATTCAGGACAACACGTGTACATGAAACGTTCACAATGCGGAGAAGAAATCGTTCAGATTCGGGACAATTTCTTCATCACTGAAGCAAAAAAACGGACTGTTAAGGCACTAAAGTGTCATTAAAGCAGAATTAAAAAATGAACAGAAGCGTGTAAAACATTTAGTGGACGTATTTTAACATTTTAAATTCCATAATTGTGTAACACTGTTCGACTAATAATATCATTTCTTATAAAAATGAATTCAAAACTGGGTTAAAATTCTTCTTTTTCTTTCGGCTGCTCCCGTTTAGGGGTCGCCACAGCGGATCGTCCATTTCTTCCTGTCCTCTGCATCTTCCCCCTCCAAACTGACCACCTTCATGTCTTCTCTCACCACGTCCATAAACCTCCACTTTTCTTCTTTCCTGGCAGCTCCACCTTCAACGTCCTCCTCCCGATATACTCCTCGTCTCTCCTCTGGACATGTTCAAACCAGCGCAACCTTGCTTCTCTAACTTTGTCTCCAAAATGTCCAACCTGATCTGTCCCTCTAATTATATTTCTAATCCTGTCCATCCTCCTCACACCCAACGAAAATCTCAGCATCTTTAACTCCGACACCTCCTGATCCGCCTCCTGTCTTCCACAGCGCCACTGTTTCAAACCTGTATAATGTAGCCGTTCTCACTACCGTTCTGTATCACAAATCACTCCAGCCACTCTTCTCCATCCATTCCAACCTGCCTGCACTCTCTTCTTCTTCTCTCTTCCATCCACACCATGGTGGAACAGTTTAAACCCTCCTCCAGCACACCTGATCTCACTACCCTTCCATCTAGTCTCTCACTCACAGAAGATCAACCTTTCTTCTCTCCATCATATCAGCTCATTCTCTACCTTTACCAGTCACGCTGCCAACATTCAAAGTCCCTACTTTCACTTCCTTCTCTCCTCCTCTCTACATTTAAAATTAATTCATTTAAATTCTGTATTAATGTAAAAATGTATTAGCATATACAACAACAATAATAATCATTAACAATTCTTCTTATTATTATTTTTTTTCTTCTTCTTCGTCTTATTATTGTTACTGCTTTAAACCTTAAAGAAAAATAAAAAGCTTATAACTTAAAAAAGAAATTAAACGCTGTTGAAAAAAGCCAGTTAAAAAGTTAATAATACTTTATTGATCAGGATTATGCTTTATCATCCAGATGATAGTTTTTTTTGTCATCATTGATCAGCCCCATATATATATATATATTTTTTTTAAAATATTAAATATGATGTCCCCCAGTGTGTGTGTGTGTGTGTTTAGTGCAGACTCTCCAGACCCGGCTCTGCATTAGGAGTTGATTTTCACCCCTAATTAGCCGTACCTCATGCATGCCACTGAGCTCTTTTTTTTCCCCCTTCCTGATTGGCTGGTCCCCGCCATGCCTGAGTCACTCCAGGCTAATTGAGCTCATCATTCAAGTTAATGAGGGCCTTTTGGAGCAGAAGGGTTAATAGACGAACCGACATGAACGGAATGAACTGAGAAAGTGAGCGATGGCTCTTGCCTAACAGTGCTGGTAAAAGCAGCAGGTTATTTCTGTTGAGCTGCACAATATACTGACTGTTAACTGCCTGCAGGCTCACACTCCTACTGGTTCTTTACGTTCTTCTAAGGAACGTCATCTATCCTCGTCTTCGCACATTGTAATCAGTCCAGAATTCTTTCATTCTTGGTTCCCTGACGGTGAAACAAACCACCAGATGCTTTCAGAAGCTCCTGTAGACTATTTCAAGAACCCATCATCTCCTAAATCTAAAACACCTTCTTAATCTTCTCACCACGTATCCTGCTAAATTAACACTTTCCTGCAGTTCATTTTGAAAGAGGAAGATGCAAAGGACTGGAAGGAACGGAATCGAATGATCCACTCCTAAACTGGAGCAGCAGAAAGAAGAATTTAGTTTCACTTTAAATGGCATTTAATGTTCATGCAAAGCTCTTAATGCACCGTAGCTTGAATGGTTTTCACTCCGATCGGATAAAAGCTAAATCTTAACGTCTCATAACAGCTACTGCACTATTGGACACTGCATCGTCCATGGATACGGATACTTCATGAGGCGACCTCAGACCCTTCGCACGTCCATGTCTCTCATATGAGCCAAAAAATATCCAAAATAAGTCTTTAAATGGGACACAGGTTGGGTTTTGTTCACATTCTAGACCCTCTAGTGATTCTGTACTGGGTGTGGGAAAATGGTTCCCACTGCACTGCTCTCAGACTTAACACTGAAAAATGAAAGTCTATGAAAGCTATGAGGTCATTACTTTACCCTGTGTCTCTTCATCCCCTCTGTATTTACACTGGCCCGGGGGTTAAATGCTCGCACCCCTCTGAGCCCCTTTCTCCAAATTAGCCCGGTTCATTTTATTTCATTGTTTCGTTCCGAAATGAATTTCCTCCCCGTTCCTTGATTGGAAATGTACACCGCTCCCAGAGCTTATTTTCTTTGCCAATCAAAGCCGAGGTATTATTGTTGGCATGTGGCCAAAGCCTCATTGCCTGCCAGTCAAAATAGTTTTCACAAGCTCATGGGAAGTCCTACAATAACATTTTATCACTGGGGAGGAGGCCGCGGGCGAGCACCGGGGGCTGGGGCTGGAAAACAAACACGGGGGCTCACGTCCAACCTGCAGGGGGTCTTTCACCTCATCGCCCGGGGCGAATAAACCCAGGTTTAAATCTGAATCGGGCTTGATCCATAGGGGACATGCTTAAATGATCGATTCTCATTTCTGTAATTACACATTCTCCAGACTCTGCCTTGAACTGGGAGGGTCTACACTTCAGATTCCTCGTTCTCCGATCCTTCAGTCGCAGTTTCGGAATAATCCACCGGATCTAAAGAATAATTCATAGTAAATATTCACCATTAATAGTACAGAATAACGTATGGTGGATGTGCATAATTGATATTGGACGCTGAAGAATTTAAATTTATAATGAACAAACTTTTATTTATAATAATAATCCAGATTCTTAGAATAATAAATACTAAAAACTTTAAAATGGATGTGGCATTTTATATTTGATGCAGCGCCGTTTAGGGGCAGCGATGGCCTAGTGGTTAGGGACGAGGCCCCAGGATCAGAAGGTCGTGGTTTTGAATCCCAGACCAGTAGGTTGCCCTGAGGTACCCTTTAGCAAGGTACCTTTCCCATCACTGCTCCCCGGTCGCTTTCAATAGCTGCCCCCTGCTGCACGGTGTGTCAGGGGTGGGTTAAAAGCAGAGGTGTAATTCCATTCCACTGTGTGATGACAAGGATAGTCACTTTCACTTTATTTTACACCATGAATCATGTCTATCGGATACAGAACATTAAAAGATAGTTGAACCCGAATAATTTAGAGTCAAAGCTGAATCATTTGTATCAGATACTAAATAGGTAGATACAGAATAATCCAGGATGCATACTAAATACTTTATAGCAGACACTGAATAATGTATGATATTTCCTGAAAAATGCTTAATAGATACAGGAAGAATTGATGGAAGATTCTGAATAAATTATAATTATTATAGTTGGGTTATAGTGCAGTAATAATTTATAGTTGATTGGATCGTTTTTGATAGAAAAAAAAGAGTGCTAAAATAATGCTGTGCGATAAAAAATGTATTTTGCGGTTACTGAATAATTCATCATAGCACATTATAGCTGATTTAACGTTGCCCCGCCCAGTTTAACCCATTTGTTACAGAATCAGATTAACTACAGAATGATTAGTTACAATAAAACACAGTGATTAAGGTGCTTCTCTGCCCTGTGGGTGCTGGGACAAGCCAGAGCCCCGCTCCATGACCCTGGTCAGGAGAAGAAGCCCAGATAAAGGATAACGAATAGAGGGATGATTAAGTGATATTTTCTGATTTAACACCATTATCATCTCTGCATCTGGGGCAGCAGTGGTCCAGTGTTTAGGGATTAGGCCCCAGGACTAGGTCATGGGTTCCAATCCTGGAGCAATAGGTTGCACTAAGGTACTTGAGCAAGGTACCGTCCCCATCACTGCTTCCCGGGTGCTGGATATGGCTGCAGCCTGCTGCACGGTGTGTGTGGTTTAAATACTGCATTTCGTTGTGGTTCAAATAATAAATAAAGTCGCCTTTAACGGTAAAGTAGTTCAGTGGGTTAATGACCAAGAGGAGAGTTACACTGTAGGAAGAGCTTTCTGTGCTATATGACTGTGTGTGTGTGTGTGTGTGTGTGTGTGTGTGTGTGTGTGTGTGTGTGTGTGTGTTTGTGTGTGTGTCCAGGCTTGCGTGCGATAGACGACCGGGCTGCCCAATCTGGCCGGACTAAAGTTTATAGAACTCGCTGAACACGGACAAACCCCTGGCTGCCCCTCCCCCTCTGTTTACACTGAACATAATGTGAAATGTGCACAAGTGGAACTGGCAGAAAATAGAACATTGTGAGAGTTTTCCCCTCCCTAATCCCTAAAGAACATACGAACTAAACATCTCCTGCTTATCTCCCCTTAAACCATTAAACATTGTTTTACTCCTTAAAACACTCAACCGACTCCACTTCCCTAAAACGCACGCAGTCGGTCCCTCGCTCCACCACGTTCATCATGAAGGTGCCCGAAAGGGTTCTGGGCCTAAAAGAACAGGTGATTCAAAGAATCACCAACAGCGAACTGCTTCCGTTTAGGTGTCTTTGAACCTTCCTCCAAACCAGCTCACATGTCCAGTTTGGAGTGGAGCCGCTGTGAAGAAGGATGCACCATGAACGGAGGCGGGGCTACGTAGATGAAATAAAAAAGGAGGACACCACTGGTTCACATTCGGTTCTTGCTGGGAACTGACTTTTCAGGTTCAGGAACCGTTTATTTTGTTGGAAATGTTTGGTTCTGTAATGCTGTATTTAACCCACACGCACCGTCCAGCGGGGGGCAGCCATATCCACCACCCGGGGAGCAGTGATGGGGATCGTACCTTGCCTAAGGGTACCTCAGGGCAACCTACTGGTCTGGGATTTGAACTCACGACCTTCTGATACTGGGGCCTCGTCCCTGAACACCAGGCCCTTTTAACAGCTCGTTTCAGAAGTGGGGTTTATTCTAATATATTTATTCTAATATCTCGTCTTTCACTGCACACGGATCGTCTATGATCTGCAAGCATTGCATATCGAGTTACTTCGACCTCAGTGGCTCAGTGATCTAATCCCACGAGTGCGTGATTACAGGACTTTGAGCAAGACGAGACCAAAAGAAGGTGGCTTTCTGCTCTCTTAGAACAAATTGCGTAACACAACCCGACACTGAAGCAGTTTTGTTCCTCCTTCTGTGTTCTTGAAACTCGGGGACAAATTCAAAGCAAAACAACTTTACCAGGAAAAACTTTAGCGGCGCACCGCGGGAGGACGTTAAGAGGAAGAACAGCGCTGCGTTTTTGTGAACTTTCTGTTTCACAGCTCACCCACAGGACGTGATGTACCATCAGTGACACAGACTCTGTTCTCAGAGGAATCACAGGGGGACGTTCAGCACACTGTGAACCCACTGTGTAATAAAGATTCACCCTTTCTAACCGATACCGACCTCGAAAACAACTGGACATCTTTCAAGTGAGGCCTAAAACGAGTGTTTTTAAAGCAGGCTTTATTATCAGAGGCTGCAGGCTACAGGCCGAGGTGAGGAAACTCTGCCCTCATTCCGTGTGCTTCACCGATTAGCAAATACAAATGTAAAAATCAATACAGGACAGAGTCAGGTTTTAGTTCAAGAAACCAAATAAAAGGAACACAAATAAAAGGGTGTTTTTTCCGCAAAGAGCCACTGATTAAACAAACGCCTCACCCAATACGGCCCCAGGGGGAGCAGATAAGTGCCCAAACTAGTCTCTCAAACCCTTTAACGGACCGTCCCGAATATCATGAAACTCATTTAAAGCCAGTTTGTAGTCTCACGTTTTGTCGCACTCTCAAAAAATCACGACGTTCGAGTCCACTGTTGCTGTAAATTCGCTATAAATTCTATCAAATTTTTGTGTTCATGAGCTCTAGATTTAGCAATTCAACAGAACTTGTGCATCAAGTTGTGCAGCAGTGTGTGTCTGTGCAGGTGGCTGACTGCAAAACCTGCTGTTTGACCAGGGGTACCAAAACTTTTTCACGAATTCACAAATGGCCAAAAAAATCCTGCTGTAAAAAAGGAACAAAAGTAACTGTAGAAATACAGGTCAGTGTTGAAAAACATCCCCGTTTCCTTTAAGGCCCCACGCTGGAGAACTCATATTTGGCAACGCTTTCTGCTGATGTCACAAGGTACTAGCGACACACATGGTGCTGTTACAAGAGGAATGAGGAACTGATGTCCTCTCGTTCTTCTCTGGACAGGTTCCTGTGGATTTTCACGAACGCGGCGGGGCTGTCTTTCCCAGGTTTCATTCACAGGGTTCACGCCCAGCTTTTTCACACCACCCTCTCATTATCTGCTTCCACATCAAGAGCGAGAAGAACATTCTACTCCTCCCTTAATGTGATCTTACATCAGAAGCATTACAGCGTCTAAACCCAGCGCATAAAATCTCCCAACAGCTTCAAACATCCTGTCCTGCTCAACCGCATACCTGTGACAAACACACTCATCCATCACAGCAACCGCTTCAAGACCTTGTAGCTACAGATCCATTCTTAAAACGTCCCTCTTTTTAAACTTCTACATTAATATCTGCATCCACCGCCTGCATGTCCTCTCTCACCACGTCCATAAACCTCCTCCTAGTCCTTCCTCTTCTCCTCTTTCCTGGTAGCTCCATCCTGAACATCCTTCTCCTGATACTTCTTGCCTCTCCTCTGGACATGTGCAAAAGCAACACAGTCTCACTTCTCCCACTTCGTCCCCTACCTGAGCTGTCCCGCTAACGTACTTGTTCTTGATTGTGTCTATGTATATATTTTTTCAAACTTTCAGATTAAAAATATTAAATGATCAAGTCCCTTATTTACATTTAGCATATGCTCTTATCCAGTTCCTAATTACAGGGTTCTGCTCAGGATCCTAATGGTGGAAGTGCTCAAGGTGGGATTTGAACCTGCAACCTCTTGGTCCAGTGGAGAGTGTCCTACCACTAGACCATCATCATCACCCCTTACTTGCTTGGCAGTGTGTTTTTGGCAAAAAAACAACTGTAAATTGTTTCTGTAGACTTTAGGATTTATTCCTCTGCTGCTAAGGTGAGTTAAATCATCTTTAAAGACCATTGAGACTGTTCCAGAATCAGTTCTGCAAGGTGCTACCTCCACCATGCTTCACAGATGAGCCTGTTTTTTTTGTTTTTGTTCTTCTGACTGGTTTGTATCTGGTCGTATGGCCTCTATATATTTTTTTCTACAGCTTTCACAATGTGTCTGCCAGCAGCTGTCATTTCCTTGATGGACTGGTTTGATGTCGGGCGCTCTTTACACCAGTGATTTCCTTCTTAACAGGAAGCTCAGATAGGTGTACTGTCCCTGCCCGATGTTTGTGAAATGCCTCTAATGCTCTTCCCCAGATCGCTCTCTGGTCTTCATGCTGGTTTTCCCTTTTTAACAACAAATTCCGTTTTTTACAGGTGAAATCAAAACCTTCAACCTAGAGCAGACAATCAATCTACCAGGAAAGAAGTGCGTTACATCAAACACCTGTCATGTTCCAGTACTTTTGCTCACTTCAAAAACTGGGTGGTCAGATACAAAAGATGGAATACTCTATGTTATATATCATATCTTGATTTAAATAACAGGGACATTTTTAAAAAACGGATCCCTTTTCCAATATAAACCTGCATATACAGTGTGCAATTGTTAATAATTAAAAATAGTTGAATTAAAAACACATTCCACGATTGTTAGGTCAATTAGAGATAATAAACCGAGGGATTTTGTCTTTTGTCTTTTGCCCTGGGAGACCTGGGATATGCTCCAGAATCCCTGCCATCCTGATGGATGGATGGCTGAATGGACGGATGGACGGATGGACGGATGGATGGACTTTGTCAGTTGTGTTTATATTTATCATATAGCAGATGCTTTATTTAGTGCTTGAAGAAAGTCACCAGAACAAATGCAGATAAAGACATTCTAATAAGAACAGGAGTGTTCACTTTACTTTTACACTTTCTGCTGCAGTTTGTTGTAGCCTAACTCTTCCATTTCCCAGGGAGGAAGTTTAGAAGTAAAGCAGCTGTAGTGTGACGGCCAGTTCAGCCGGTGTGTTTACAGCCTTTGATTGGAGCTCCTCCACGTTACCTGCAATTAAAGTGTTTAACTTCAGGCTCAGAATCATCTGCATGTGTGGTTTGAGGGCCTGAACATGTAAACAATAGTGAAGGTTTACAAAGTGCTGGAGATCATGTGCAGGACTCGGAGGCTTTGGATGTGAATGAGTGAAAGTGAAAAGCCTGCCAAAGTGTGCAGGGCCTGAATAATGAAGTGAAGTGAAAGTGACTATTGGTCATTGTGAAACACAACGGAATGCAACGTCTGTATTTAACCCACACACAATGTCCAGTGTCCAGGCAGTAATGATGGGGACAGTACCTTGATCAAGGAAACTTCAGGAAAACCTACTGGTCTGGGATTTGAACCCATGACCTTCCAACCCTGGGGTCTAGTCCTGAAACTCTAGACCACCACCGCCTCAACGACTGCAGTTAACGTGCCTTTCTGAGTATCAAAAACTGGGCCAAATAAAAGCCCCATCACACACACAGTGTAGCCGGGGGCAACCATATCCAGTACCCTGGGAGCAGTGATGGGGACGGTACCTTTCTCAAGAGTACTTCAGGAAACCTGGTGGTCTGGGATTTAAACCCCCAACCTTCTGATCCTGGGGCCTAGTCCCTAAACACTAGGCCACTGCTGCTCTTTCCTATCGCTGACTCATTATTTACACTATTCTGGCAAATCTTCTTTGGGGAGTGAGCCAGAGACTCCAAAGAGTGACGCCAAACCAGGAGAACAAATTTCCCAATCAGGTTTCAATGTCTGCTTGAGACCCAGGACATAGTTTGCATAGTTTTGAGTTTTGAGAACTGTTTGACCTTAAACATCTTTGAATGGATTGAATTAAATGTTCATTGATTGAATGCGTTACAGGACAAAAAGAGTCTATTTCAGATCTGAGCTGTTACTTCTTTACAACCAATCACTTTGCACCAAAGGCACTCTGAATGAAAAATAAGGTTCTTCTTCTGCAATGCAGTGTTTTCCTTCCCTACAGAATCGGATGACGTTCTAGGTCACGTTTATGGAAAAAATACAGAACAGTGTTTAATCACCACTGTATATTTAATGTATTGCCATTCAAATCTGCTTTTTCATCTTCCATCCATCTTACAACACATCTGCCTCGCATTTGATGACACGGTGAGGTTCAGGATGTGTAACATCTCCAGAGAAACCCATTTCAGTACAGAACATAATGCTCTTTCCATGTTCTTTCCTTTTCTCATCATGCACATTGCGTACTACTCCTAAACCAAGAGAATTACACAATATTACCTTTTCATGACCCTTTTACACTCTACCGCACATGTGTCAGACTCCAGTCCTCATGGGCCAAGCGCTAAGCCTCATTAAAAACACCTGATCCAAAGTGTTGGCGAAGTAGTAAAGCCTTCATTGTAATTTGAAGGTAAAACGGCTAATCTCTGCAGTAATTAAGGTCTGTGGACCCACACTGGTGTCTCTTCCCTACAAAACCACAAAAGAGTGCAGGAAACAACCTACATTATGGCAGATTTTCAAGTAGTTAAACAGGTTGTGCAACATGCTTTTGTTCACCTTGTATTTCCATGACAACATCACCTGTGAACTTCCACAGCTCCTCGACATGTTTCCTTAGATTCTGCTTCTCAGGAGCTCAAATATTGATATCATTTCATGTAACCTACTTCTAACGAGAGCCAAACTGCCTGAAATACAGTGAGCAATCGGTGTAAACAACACTAAAAGTGGGGCAAAAACTCTTTTTGAGATTTTAATTCATGTTAAGTATCGCTTTGGTTCACCTAAGCATGAATAAAGATGTCTGCTGCATCACAGTGATGGTAAAGAGGCTTCCTTGAGGTCTTCGTGATGACATTACTAATTGAAACTTAAACAGAAAGAGCGGCGAAAACCTAAACATCACATTTAATTGGTTCGACAAAGTACAAGAGCAAATGAAAGGATCGTCGTTAATGTGGCCTCAAGAACGTCAAACTCACAGTAAAGCATGGTGGTGGAAGTATCACGGGAAAACATCCGTTTTTGGAATTGCAAATCTAGAGAGACTCCCAAAGATTTTAAGAATGGGCAAAATTAAACACGATGCAGGAAACATCATCACGTTAGAACCTTCAAATGCCAAAGTCCATCTACTAAATCTCAATCCTAAAACACACAGCAACATCAAATAAAGCTGCTGTTAGCGATTAGCAATAATGCTGTTGTTGAAATAGGACAAATTACGGGCTTCTTACTTCCATGTAATGACAAACTCTCAATTTAATTGATTCTGAATCTCATTCAAGTATAAATGCAGTATTTTATAGTGGCTTTGAATGTCTCAGCCAATCAGATTTTTGAACCAAACCATGTCTACAGACCATAGACTGCCAACAGGCAGAGTTGGGCATGATGAGCAAAAGAAAATGAGCCCCAATAAAAAAAAAAAGTACATGTAGATTTCACAGCAAATTTGAAACAGCATCAAAGATTGGGCTAGATATAAATCAGCCCCATCTGAGCATTGTTACAATCTGTTGGTAGCGCTGTTGTTTTCAGGTTCATTCTCATCCAAAATAAGTTCTAGTCGTTCGTTAACATCACGAAACAGTTTGGATGTGTAAAACTTCACCTGATATTCAGCTCCTAAAACACATAATTGTTATTGTAGTTATTAAAATACTAATTATAAGTAAATTTCAGCGGTTTGTCTAATGATTTTAATTTCAGGACACCGCTTTTTTTTTTTTTTTAAACTTTTTTTTTTTACACCCTATTAATTCTAAATCTATTTTCAATAAGGCGCAGACTGATGAATACAATTTCAAAATGAACAAAAAGTCATTTTTTCCAAAATTATATGAAAATGATGTTTCTATTAAAAATAACAAACAAATATTTGGCTACTCTTTGGCATAGCTGTTTTTGCATTGCAACTAAATTAAGTGGTTTGATAAAATTCATAAAACTAATGTTCAGAGGGTCTGCTGAGGTAAGGTTAATGATAGAGCAGTAACTAATGTCAATAAATATGAAGAAAACCTTTTTTTTTCTCTTCAGTGAATCATTATAAACACAATTAAAATCAAACTACAGTTTTGTACAAATGATTATCAAAAGGTACTAAAGAAACACACTATCCCCCTCCGCCTGCACACGTCTCGAGAGCCTATTTGGACGACCTGATTTGAGTCTTAAAGGAATATTCCAGCTTTTCTTAAACCTAATCTCTACTGGCAGTTGCTGTAAAGTAATGTTCTTCGTGGTTAGAAAAAGAAAGTAAACAGAATTACAGTGTGTGTTGCCTGCTTTGTCTTACTGACCTTTCCCGGTCAATGATGTCATATTTAAGAAACTAAATATCACGGAAACACCACTAGAGACGTACTTCCTTTTAGGGCTTTGGTGTGATTGCATCCCTTTTATAAGCTTTATGAAAGTGAAAGTGACTATGCTTGTCATCGTGAGTACACGGCACAACATTTAACATCATTTAACCCACACACACAAACACGTGCAGCAGGGGGCAGCTACTGAAAGTGCCCGGGGAGCAGTGATGGGGATGGTACCTTGCTCAAGGGTAAGGGATTCGAACCCACTATCTTCTGATCCTGGGGCCGACTCCCTCTCTCGCTAAAAGATATTTCTGAATTCATCTGCAAATCAGTAGAAATCTTTTGTTTCGTTGTTAAAATTTGCTACCATTAATAAAGCTGCAGTGTTCCTTTAAGTCCCTCCCTGCTCTACTACACCGGATCGACTCCGAAGTTCACTTCTGTGAAGTGGGTGTGTTAGAGTAGGGGGATCTCTCAAATCTCCAGGGCCACATTTATCTGCTCTTTGGACTCAGGCAGGGGTCAGACTGATCAGCACTCCTACTGCTGGTGAAGGAAGGCCCTGAGCTGGAGCTGCCGGGTTTCAGCTGAGGCGCTGCTTCAGGCCGAGAGTGGCTCGTAGGTGTGGAAGTGGATCCCTTTGGAACACGTGATCTTCATCACAGCTCCATTCAGAGACTCGTCCGTTATAAGACGCATCATTCCCTCGGCGATCAGAGACGGCCTGGAAACACACACAAAGTCACATTAGGGAAAACACTGATTCTCTCTCTCCAAGTGATGCTTATGGTTAGAACTGATTCCCGGGTTTGAATCCTCAATTTGACATTTACGGCATTTAGCAGACGCTCTTATCCAGAACGACTTCCGTTCCTGATTGCAGGGACAGAACCCCCTGGAGCAACTCAGGGTTGAGGGTTTTGCTCAGGATCCCAGTGGTGGTGGTGAAAGTGAAAGTGACTACCCTTGTCATTGTGAAACACAACACAACAGAACACAACGAAATTCAACCTCTAAGTTTCACCCATACATACACGTGCCATTGGCAGCACCTTGGGAGCACTGACCGGGACGGTACCTTGCTCAAGGGTACCTCAGGGCAACCTACTGGTGCAGATGCAGAGGAATGGAGAAGGATGACCCCTGGTGACCCCGAAAGGGAGCAGCCGAAAAAGAAGAAAAGGAAGAAGAGGAAGACACTGACATGACACTGATGAAACCTTGCTTTAATAATGTTTCTAATTTACAGTTTATTAAATATTTCTGGTAACTACCGTGGCAGACAGTCCGGTGGCGGGCACTGTTAGTCATATTGAAGATCATGGTGTCAAGCTTTGCAGTAAACAGCATGAACCATCTGCCAGAACAGGACAGTGTCAGGGTTCATCAGCAGTCGATACTGACCACGGGATCACACTATAGTGAAAGTGAAAGTGACAATTCTCGTCATTGCGAAGTCACAGCACACAGTGAACCACAACAAAATTGGACCTCTGCACACACCGTGCAGCTATGAAAGCGCCCAGGGAGCAGTGACGGGGACGATACCTTGCTCAAGGGTACCTAAGGGCAACCTACTGGTGAGGGAATCGAACCCACAATCTTCCGATCCGGGGCAACTCCCTACCACTAGGCCACTGCTGCCCCCTTATAGGCTAAAGGCTGGATATTTCTGCTTAGGGGACTTTTCTGCATTCATTCAGAATGACGCTTTGGACCAGGGACATCAAAGTGTCAGCAGCGAGAGCCCATGATTGTCCAACCTGCTATTTATGTCTTTAAAGATAACAAATCTCTACATTTCACACTTCAGTTATTGTCGAATATGTGCTTTGCATTCCCAAAAATGTAAGCATCTTTCACATGCACTGTAATCCTGCACTGCTCTAGAAGAAGAGGAGGAGCTGATCGTGTCCCCACACATGTCTGTTTGATGGGATGAGATATTAAATGGACTTTACTCTTCCGCTCACCAGTACAAAGTGTCTTTAATGTCTGACTGAACTCAGCGTCTTTAATGTCTGACTGAATTACAGCGGTTCCTGACACTTCATGCAAAACCGGAAAAAGGTGAAAATAAAAGATCGTTTACAAGAAGATATAAATGTCTGAGAAGACGAGGAGATTCAGGAATCGGAAAAATTTAAGGAACGAAGATCGTGTCGTGTCCTGCCTCCTGCACACTCTACCCAGGTGCCACCCCTCACCTAAACCACAAGGAGTATTTCCAGCAGATGAGAAAAGTGTCCCTTAGGGACAATCTGTAGGCTTGAAAGGACAACTCTGTCCAGACCTGATTCTCTGCACCATGGATAGCGTATTTGCTTTTTTCTCACCTAACCTAATTTCACCCGATCGTCCAGAAAGGGACAATAAGCGACGAAAGCTTTGAGCCATTTGTTCAGCAAAGAAAGAGAAAAAGCAAAAGATAAAAATAAAGAACATAAACTCTGTCTCACGTCTTGTCGCTGCACTTCCTGCCTGTTACGCTATTTTTACACACGACTGTGCGATGAGTGTGCGAGTGCAGGAGAGTGCATTAAATTATATTTCTGTCTGCACCGCTCGTGTTGAGCAATAAAAAGCTGACGTAGCCAGTGCGTCAGTACAGGCCGTGTTTTCTTTTAGAATGGCGTGACATTTCAACCAGGAAGTCAGACATGACCGTGAGAACACTGCTAAGAGTGGACGGTTCCAGCTGGAGGAAGATAAATGTGGCAAAAAATGCCTTTAAAATACATCTGACTCTCAGAGAATTTGGCGGTTATACGTCAAGTTGTCAGAGGACAAACAAACAAACAAAATCAGATTCCAACATTCAGAAGTGAAAGTGACTATTGGGCTTTGTGAACGGCGCAGAGTGAAACGACTCTGTATTTAACCCGGGACAGTGGCAGCCATGTCCAGCACCCAGGGAGCAGTGATGGGGACCCTACCTTGCACAAGGGTACCTCAACTTTCTAGTCTGGGATTCAAACCTACAAGCTTCCGATCATGGGGCCGAGTGCCTAACCACTAGACCACAGCTGCCCCAAGAGTGCTGATCTGGGATCAGATCGGATTGTTCACTGCGAATTTACTGACCAGATCAGGCTCGATCAGCACTGAAAGTGACCGTCATTGTGAAACACACAGCACAGCACAAAAGGAACCACAACCGATGCTTCGTCTGCATTTAAACCATTAACACCATTCAGCAGTGGGCAGCCAGACATCCAGGGCCCTGTGTTGGGGACGGTACCTTGTTCAAGGGTGACCTACTGGTCTGCTACTCGAACCCTGGTGTCCTAATGGCTAGGACACCACTTCCCAAGTGATGCTGCCTGACAGGGATAGATTAGAGCTGAACTATTCATCGTTAATCCCTAATCGTAACGTGAAAGAGCGAAATCTTCGGATCACAAGGGCTGCAAATATTCTAACGGAGGAGTTTAAAAAAGTGAAAAAATGTAATGATGCAGTGCTTGCGAATTGCCAGGCAGGCAAATGATGCTTAGTACTTAAATAATCATACTTTAAAAAAATTAAATAATTGCATTTCAATTTTTTCCAGAATCCTTCAAGCCTCAAAGATTCAAAAACTGAATGTGAGTCAATTTCAGACATTTAGATTAAATGTTTTAACTAATGGCTTAATTACGGACATTCTAATGATATACATTTTTGGATGTAGCTTTCAGGCTTAGAAGGCAGAATACTCCTAACTCCTTCTCATACGCTTAGAATTGCAAAACTCCCAGCAGAAGAGAGAAAAATCACTAAATTAATAAACCACTGATGTCTTTTTGCTTACTTTGGGCAATAATTCTGCTCCAGCCAATAGCGCTTGACAATTTCGACGTAATTTAGTGCACGCCTGACAGCACTGAATTCCTTTCCTGCAACTTGCACCTCTGATATGATGTCATCACTCTTCAGAAAGGCATTTCATGCTTGATCCAAAGAGATAACGTGTCCATCAGATCAAGCTTTTGGGAAACAGCTCAAAGAGACCTGGATTCAGTCCTACCTGCATTCCTGCTAAGAGCTTCCTCTGAGTGGACCAGTCTGATGTAAGAGATGGGGGACATTAAGCTAGTCTCGGATACAGTAAGTCTCCAAAAAGTCTCTCAGATAACACACACCAGAAAACAAACCCTGCTGTTGATCTAAAGTTCAGCAGAGCTTTTGTTTCGGTCCGTTCCTCGTGGTGTAGAGGCCAGCTGGCGTCTTCAAAATGGATTATTTAATAAATACATTCGCCTGTTAAAGTGAAAGTGACTAAAACAGCACACTGTGAAATGCAATGAAATGCTTCTCTGCATTTAACCCCCACACACCGTGCAGCAGGGGGCAAACATATCCAGATCTTCCTGAAGGACAGTGTTGTTGTCTCTCATGTTCAGTCCAGTCTCTGTACCTGAGCAGTTCTCCAGATCTTCCTGAAGGACAGTGTTGTTGTCTCTCAGTGATGATCAGCTGCTGAACGTGTGGTTGGAACCTCTATATCTAGAACCTTGTATATTTAGGCTATTGTGCTTAGTGCTGTTTGTGAGGGTTTCACTTGGTTAGATCTTTTTGTTGGTCTTTTAAGACTAACAGCTGCAGCAGAGAGTGATCTCTTAAGCAAAGTTGTAGGAAACTGAGACAAACAGGCATTTCATCAGACACCACAGCTGCAACACCTAACCAGAGACTGCAACATCTGACCACGTGTACAAACAAGCTGTTCGACAAGCTGCGGCACTGCTGGTGTTGCAGGATGTATAAACTGAATCAGCTCGACACGATTAATGTTTTGTTTAAGGTTTCTGAGGAAACCTCACATCTTATCACCACGGATATTAACAGAGCTCAGCTGATCAGACTCGATCGTCAGGACTGTTATATCGGTAACTGTTATTGTTATAAGTGCTATTTTTGAAAAATGCGATTCAGTGCCCTACTGTCTATTCTGTACTTAATGTAAGATTAAAAAAGTATCTCTTTGAAGGACATGTTTATGAAGTGAAAGTGAAGTGAAAGTGACAACATTCATTGTGCGTTCATGGCACAGCACACAGTGAATCACAAAGAAATGCCATCTCTGCATTTAAACACAACGTGCAGCAGTGGAAGCCAGATCAAGCGCCCGAGGAGCAGTGCTGGATACGCTGGAGTCACAGACCAGCAGGTTGCTCTGAGGCACCCTTGCGCAAGGTACCGTCCCCATCCCTGCTCCCCAGGTGCTGCACACTGATGCACGGTGTGTCTAAATCATGCCATTTCTTTGTAGTCACTTTTACTATGAATAGTCCAGACACATCCCTACTGGACAGTCCCCACCTTTGCAGTCCCCACGGCAATTAGCATATTCAGCTGAGAATCCCTGCTTTCTGACAGGAGGCAATCTAGAAGAATGATGATGAGTTATGAAACACCCGTTGAAAGAGGCCGTCCTTGACATGAACTCTCAACGCTGTGCACGCTGTGAACTTCTGAAGTGATAAAAGCATGAAAATATGAAAACAAGAGGCTCCCCACATCAACCAGACTTTCCCTTCTTCACAGATAACACAAGGAAGATAAACCGATTGCACACTCCAACAGTGACCCATCCACTAAGGGTTTTCTAACTTCTCTCCATTTCTTCCAGCCATAGCATGTTTTTCTCTAGCTCTGTCTCTCCTGTCTTATCTCACTCCGGTTCCTTTGCTTTGTAGATCACATCTGGTGACTGAAAAGCATCCACCATCATGAAGGTCTGGAGGATTGAGTTCTTTGTTTACTACAAATTTTGGAGTGTGATGAGTTCAAGCAGCCCGGAAAGTCTTGCTATTGGGTATAACGTGGGATCGCCACACTAGAACATCCCACACAAGAACCTGACTGTAGATAAATTGGGGGGTGGTCATTATTTTTACACATGCTAAAGCTTGGTATCACAAAGCTGCAGCTGAAAGTGGGCAACTCAGCCTACGCAGTTGTAGAAATGGCTTTATTATTGGGATTCTTGAGATTTTTCTGCCCGGCTCAGTCGTGGCTGATCTGTGACCACACAGCGCTTGGTACAGGCGAGCATGAGCCTCCTCTGAATCATGGGAAATGGTAGCGTACTAGATGCTACAGGCATCTAGTCCCCTCCAAAAGAATTAGAGCACCAGTTTATTTCAGTTTAGGTCATTTTTTGCAACGCAGACTCTTGGGTTCAGGATCAAGAGATGAATGAGTTGGGAAATCGGTCTGTATTCGCTTGTATAGCCTCTATATTTCAGTTCTTCAAAAGGTGGCTTGTGATTCCTCCACTCCTGCCCTGTGGAACATCTTCATGATCTCACTGAGTGTTGCTTTGATTGTTTTCTTGACCCACTGTCTCAGTGTTCTTTAGTTCGCCGGTTGTTTCCTTCTTTTTCAGGAAACAGTCTCTTCTCAGTGTTTGTGAAAAACATCTACTGGATTATTCCTCCTTTCTCAGCTTCAGAACGACATTATTTTCCCATGCTGGTTTTCCCTTTAAAAGCAACTTCACAGATGAAAACCAGAGGTTGAGAACTTGTCAGGCACCAATAGTTTGCTTTCTTCAAAAACTGGGTGGTCAGATGCAAAAGATGTTCTATGTAATTCAAAATATCTAGATATAATCATCAGGCACTAGAATGAAGAAGATCTGATCTCTCATGTCACATTCATTTAGCAAAGCTCAAACGTCTTCACTGCAAAGCCAAACCACTAGGCCTTGCTGTACTAACGGTTATTTATTCATTTATTGGTGCTCATGTAATTTGCTGAGCGCTTTAGTTTGTCATGTGGTCATGTGTCATGTGGACCATTATGTCTTAATGCAGATGTTTCAAAACAGTGGTTAAACCAGGCTATTCCAGCTTATGCCCCAGCTCACAGACATGAACAACTACAATTGTGACAAGAATCCCAAGCTGCCACTGCATCCGTTTTCAGATGATTGCTCTCACATCAAACCAAATATCACTTTTCTGAGGAGTAGACTTGAAATGTAGACATTAGGTTGCCTAATGGATGCTACCTTGCACTAAAGTGTTGCTAAAATCAGTCATAAGTAACTATAGTAATGGGGCAGCCTATGGTGGCCTAGCGTTAAAGGGCCCCTGGATCAGAAGGTCATGTGTTCGATTCCCAGGTTGCCCTGAGGTTCCCTTGAACAGGGTACTGTCCCAATCACTAATCCCCGGGGCGTTGGATATGGCTGCTTCCTGCTGCACAGTGTGTCAAAAGGAGAGGATTGTTGTAGTTCACCGTTTGCCATGTGTTCACGATGACAAATAGTCACTTTCACTTGATGTGACTAAAACCAGCATTGAGATGATGTTTATGATGAACCTGAGAAGCATGATCAGCAACCAGCAAGATTTGATGTTTAACAGTAAATCAATAAATGTGGAATCACTATTTGGCAAGTGAGGTGTTTTATTTGAAGGGCTTTTTAATGTCTTTTAGGGTAACTTTAGTAAAAAGCCTGTCAGTGTCTGGAGGTAACAGTATGTCAAAAAGAAATTTCATTAAAAATCTCATTAAAGGTTTATGTGACTCAACCCGTAGTTCCCGCACTACTTACTTCAGCACCCCGAACTTGTCCATTCTCTGCTTGAAGTCATCTTTAAACTTGACGAACTTGCCCATGGTCTCCTCGTGCTCGACAGTGCGAAGCAACGGTGTGTCCACAAAGGCCGGGCACAGGACGTTAATCCTCACCCCATAATTACCGTGTTCTGACGCGTCCTGCCAGGAACAAAACGTGTCCAGACAAGGTCAGCTTCAATAACATGTTGCACAAAGAATGTGTCAACATGCAGACAGAGAAGAGGGTGATGTTATCTGGGAGCTTTGAGGGTCAGCTAATGCATTGTGGGTAAATTCAGCAGCCGCGGGTAAACCCACTTAAAGTCTCTCCATTGTCTCCTCACCTATCGTTTCAAAAATGTTATCTACTGAATTTACAGAGGAGCGGCTATATTTAAATATAGATTCGCCATGACGTCAAGCGGTAGTGCTGGAAGGTTTCTGAAACCTTTAGAATTTACAGCTGTTCATTAATATCGAAACATCACCAGATTTTCAGTCCTGAAAGTAGATCAGGAGGAAACAATAAAAAAACAAAATATTAAAGCTGCCCATTTCCTTCATTTAAAATGACCCAACAGTATACAAATGGGGGGGGCAAAAAGTAAACCTCTAGGATTAGAAGTCAAAATGAAAGTAAAAATGAGCAGATGTTTTTCAGTAGGGTCACACCCAGATGTGAGTAAATGGACAGGGATCTGGAAAAGCTTGCAAAACCATCTCGACAGCCTGGAAAAGGTTACAAAACCATCTTTGACATGTTTGGACTCCACCAGTCCAAGGTCAGATGGATAGCGTAGGCGTGACGGAAAATCAAGACGGTTATTAAACCTCCCCAGGAGTGGCCGATCTAAAAAAAAAAAACAATCCTGCAATGTTCTGTAGGGTCGCAAAGGAGACCAGAGTGACTTCTAAGCAGCTAAAGACCTTTCCCTCATCGGCAAGTGTTAATGTTCTTCAGTTGACCTTCAGCAGAGCACTGAAGACTTGAAGTGTTCTGGCAGGGTTTCTCCAGGATCAACTGCCATAAAGTATCCTCTCCATTAAAAACAGAATATTTTCTTTACATCTGACAGTTAAAAAGGTATAAAGTGGTAGGTGCACTCACTGCCATTGCTCTGGAGAAGCCGATCACGCCGTGTTTGGTGGCTGTGTACACCGGTTGATGAGGGGAATGCAGGAAAGCTAGGAGAAAACAAATGACAGAAACTCGTGATTTTCACTGGAAAACACTGCATCAGATACATCAGCATGGCTTTTCAGCTTCACTCTATTTTCCAAAGCAGCCTCGTGCAAAAATAAAATAATCTCTAAAATCTCTGGGCTGGAGTTCTCCAGGGTTTACTCTTAGGCCCCCTCAGCTTTAAGCATCAGTGTTTTCACTAGGCCAATCAGAACAGAGGAAAAACTGAACCCCCCTGACTGAGGATTTCTTTCTCTTTCTCTTAAAACTCCGATATGAAAACCCCGCTGGCCGCTTAGCGTGTTTAAACCAAAGCTGCTGGAAACCCAAAGAGGCTAAGGATCATTTGCCAGGCTAATATCCTTCACTTTACACCGCAGTTCCACTTCTTTTTCTTTTTACAGATCCACATAATCCTCACCTTTTGGACCCCCCTGCTTTTCTTCCTTTGGTCTTAATTCATCATCCGAGTGCTGAAAGCTGGATCCGTTACCTCAAACCTCGAGGCTGATAAACAAACTTTACAACCTGCCCCAACCCTTCAATTACCGACAGCCGACGTGCAAAAGACGCTGTTTACAATTAAGCGGCTCCTTGTGTGTTCGGGTTGAGTGAATCTAAACACAGGGTTGATGAGAATCCAGCGAACAGTCGTCCCGTGCACAATGGAGGCCTCTGTTTCATGTGTTTACCTCCATCACAGATGTTCCTGCTATGGCCTGGCTGCAAGCTCCACGTTAATTTCAGGGCTGGCTTGTAATAAACCAAACAATGAGGTAATGCCACAAAGACGCATCTCCTGCAGAGCGCAGCGCATTGTTGTTGTTGCGTAAGTACAGCAGAGGTTTGAACCTAAACTCGCCTGCAGAGCAGTTAATAACAGCTGTGCAGGGAAAAATTCACAGCGTAACAGAAAACGGGTGGTCTTGGAATTTCTTTTTCCTGAACGGATCCTGAAACTCTTAAGTCAGTACAAACACATACAGGCTATTATTGGATGGTATGACTGTTTGGATTTACTGCATATGGTAGAAAGCACTGGTTGTAAATAGGTGGGGAGAGAAAGTGAAAGTGACTATTGGTCATCGTGAAACACGGCACAGCACACAGTCAATGAAAGTGCCCAGGGAGCAGGGATGGGGACAGTTCCTCGCTCAAGTTTACCTCAATGCAACTTACTGATCTGGGATTTGAAAATGAGAGACAACAACACTGTCCTCCAGGAAGATCTGGAGAACTGCTCAGGTACAGAGACTGGACTGAACATGAGAGACAACAACACTGTCCTTCAGGAAGATCTGGAGAACTGCTCAGGTACAGAGACTGGACTGAACATGAGAGACACAGATCGTCTCTGCTCTGGTCTTTAAACTGGTTTGTTCTTCATTCAGTGGTATAGGTTACTCTTAAATGATGAGAATACTGTCCACTCAAGGATGACAACCCAGAAGAGTTCAAGAACCCAGGCCTTTACCCGTGCAGGATGGACTACCTGAGCCTGAGCATAAGCACTCAAATGTGCAAATATTCCTGACAACAGCACGGACTTCACTTTCACCTCGGAGGTGCTGAACACAAAGAGACAGATGTCGAGTGAATTCCTCTCCACTCTGGATGAAATAACTTAACTGAGCAGCACAAACAACTGCAACGAAAGCTTCTTCTGACCCGGTTAGTCTTCAGCCTCTTCACATTTGAGTTAGTCAGTCTTCAGACGGGGACATTTCAGCTGAAGAGGGGATTATTTATTTATATTCCTTTATTAACAGGACTTATTATTAGGCACCATATCATATCTAGGCTGATAAATCAGCCAATAATGAACACAGGGCGAAGTCCTAACCTCTGCCAGGTGTGTCCAATCAAGAGAGTCACACCATGGCAGGGGTTGGGACTTCACCCTGGCGCCGGGCGTGCCTCATTAGAGTCCATTTGTCTATGTGCCTCTGTGAGTCAGGACGGACCTGTTGGTCCTCGTTTGTCCTCATCTGCCACAACACGACACTCTCCAGGGACCATTATTAATATTATTATTACTATTATTATATATCCTGCTTGTAGTAGAAGAAGAATAGTATAGTATTATACAAACCCAACTGTAAATAATCCATTTAATTACTATAATCAATGATTCCATAATTGCATGATTGCAAATGATTCCCTGACTGTCTACTGCGCACTGTGGATAATTCACTAGACTAGACTCTAGACCGTCTTATAAATCCTCATCTGTTACACGTTAACTAATCACTACTGTCATTTATTAAGTGACAAAGCGAAAGTGACTACACAGTGAACCACAACCAAATGCATCCTCTGTATTCTACCCACGTCGTGCAGCGGGGGGCAGCTACATCCAGTGCCCAGGGAGCGGTGATGGGGACGGTATCTTCTCAAGGGGACCTCAAGGCAACCGACTGGTCCGGGATTCAAACCCACGGCCTTCTGATGCCTGGTCCCTAAACACTGGGTGGATATTTCAGGATGCATGACTTTTTTAGTATATCGTATATATTATTCAGCAACTAATATAAACTGTTCTGTATCTTTTATAAATGAATTAGTGGCTCTGAATTATTTAGGGCAGAGAGTTGGATGAAAACCTGCATCTCAGCACTGTGCTTTCAACATAGGTATGATGTTGGCAAGCTTTGGAGAGCGTGTGTGTGTGCGCGTGTGTGCGCGTGTGTGCGCGTGTGTGCGCGTGTGTGCGCGTGTGTGCGCGTGTGTGTACAGAAAAGACGTCTATCACTGAATTTCATCACACCACACACTCGGGACACCACAGTATCTCCCGGCGACCATCTAAAGGCCATTTCTGCCTGCTGTTGTTTGAACTTGCCTGAAACATGTTTAGAAGGAATGCAGTGTTTTGTTTAAAAAATCCCGCTCGTCTGCTCAGGGGAAAAAATGTGAAAAGAGCAGAGAGCGATTCTATCGCTGCGAAATGCGAGCGCTGGGTTTATTGGACGGCCAGGCCGTGTTTATGAGCCACAAGTGTGTGTGTACAAAATCTTGAAATTAAACAGTGGAGTGAAGGCCCCGGGCAAACACGTGGACAGGAGCCTCCCCACACACACACACACACACACACACACACACACACACACACACACACACACACAGCAGCTCCCCTTTTACTTGGAAATGTGACGCTTTGCACATAACAATAAGGCCTGACAGCGCTTATGTAACGAAACACTGATTTCATGTCACAGCAAGTAGTTCCATCAGAAGAGATAATCATTAAAAGCTTTATTTATATATTTAGATATTAATGCACTTTTCCTTTTTTGGTGCACATTATCGGGAGCGCGCTTTACATTTGCAATATTTTATCCTTTATGAGAGAAATTAAAACATGTCTGTGCAAAAATGCAATGAATGAACTTTGAAATGAAAGCACTGTTAAATTCTCTACTGTTGTAAGTACAGCAGCTCATGGGTGTTGGTGGTCCAGAGGTAGGATACTTGCCTATGGACCAAGAGGTCACATGACAAAAGACAGGAGGCGGAGCTGGAGGTGTCAGAGTTAAAGATGCTGAGATGTTCGTTGGGTGTGACGAGGATGGACAGGTTTAGAAATGAGTATATTAGAGGGACAGAACAGGTTGGACGTTTTGGAGACAAAGTTAGAGAAGCAAGGTTGTGTCGGTTTGGACACGTCCAGAGGAGAGACGAGGATTATATCGGGAGGAGGATGTTGAAGATGGAGCTGCCAGGAAAGAGGAGAAGAGGAAGGACAAAGAGGAGGTTTATGGACGTGGTGAGAGAGGACATGCAGGTGGTCGGTTTGAAGGAGGATGCCGAGGACCAGGAGAAATGAAGACGGTTGATCTGCTGTGGCGACCCCTGATGAAAGTGAAAGTGACTATTCTTGTCATTGTGAGTACACACCACACAGAGAACCACAACAAAACTACACCTCTGCATTCAACCCACACAAGCATTTGCAGCAGGGGGCAGCTATTGAAAGTGCCCGGGGAGCAGTGACGGGGACTGTACCCTAACCCCTATACCTAATCCTTCTAACCCCTATACACTTTGAACATTACTTAAGTGTAAGTGAATTGAAAGTGACTATATGTTAAATTGTGAAACATAGCACGCAGTGAAACACAACCAAATGCATTTTTTGCTTTTAACCCAGGGGGCAACCATATCCAGCGCCCAGGGAGCAGTGATGGGGACGGTACCTTACGCATGGATACCTCAGGGCAACCTACTGGTCTGGGATTCGAACCAATTCATACAAGCAACTGTTTATTTGCCTATATGTTTTCATTGCCATGAACACTGTACATACTACGAGATTTGGCCTCACAGTTCCTACACTCCCTAGGGTTAGGCTAATGTGATCTAATGTGATCTAATTATAAAAAAATAAAAATAAAGTGAATGCACCACACATTTGGGTTCACATTGTCTTAAATTCTCTTTAAAGTGAAAAAGTGAAAGTGACAACCCTTGTCATTGCGAGGTCATGGCACAGCACACATGAACCACAACGAAATTGGACCTCTGCATTTAACCCATGCACACTCAAACCCGTGCAGCAGTGGGCAGCTATTGAAAGTGATGGGAGCAGTGATGGGGACGGTACCTTGCTCAAGGGTACCTCAGGGCAACCTATTGGGAAGGGGTTTGAACCCCCGATCCTCCGATCATGCGGCTAACACCCTAACCGCTAGGCCACCGCTGCCCCAACATTGTCTAGTTCAGTTACATCGGATTTTGAGATCATCTTGTCAACTTTGTTCAGCTGTAAAGATCAACAGGGCTTGAAGAGGAAGTTTGCTGATTGCAGCAATTATGTAGACGAGGGAGTTTTTGTTGATTTTCCCAGAATAAACCAGTCAAGCAGAAACAACAAGCTTCATATCTTTGATCGCTCCCTCGTCAGACAAAGTTTTTACATTTGCATTTAGCAGTCGCTCATATCCAGCGTGACTTCCATTTCCTACCTACAGGGACAGTCTACCTGGAGCACCATGGGGTTCGGGGTCCTGCTCAGGGACCCAATGATGGTAGTGCTGGAGGTTGGATTCAAACCAGCGACATCTCGGGCTGTAGGCAAGTATTCTACCACTAGACCACCAGCACCCCTTTTACTAGTGACCAGTTGCTATGGACACTACTTCTCAAATAAAACAAGCTTTGCAACACATCACTAATCTTACAGTTATATCAAGGAGTGTATCCAGGCTTAGATTCAGAATCAAATCAAATATTGAAATGAACACATGAAAAATATGGAGCACTTGAAGTAACGTTATATTGGGTCTGTATCTCAGCCTTCATATTTTGCTTCTAAAGATCCAGACTTTCTTGTATTTTAATGTATTGTTGAGGAACAGTTCTCCAGATCTTCCTGAAGGACAGTGTTGTTGTCTCTCATTTTCAATCCAGTCTCTGTACCTGATCAGTTTCAGATGCAGTGTGAGATCATCTCCACAGAGAGAACAAACGGCAGTGAAGAGCTATATTTATTGGACAAATATGTAGAGCAACTGCAGAAGCTTGCAGACAGTCCAGAAACCGAAGCACAGAAGACGTTCTAGCTTGCAACTAGAGATGCTGCTGAAGGCAGTACTGACCCCACAGGGATCGATCAACTGGGTTCCTCTCATACACGTCCTGGGCCATTCTTAATGCTCAGCGTTGAGAATTGAAACAACAACCAGAGGGTTAAAACTCATCCATCTAGTCTTTGTCAAGCTGTGTTTGAGTTTCATAAGCCAAAGACCTAGATGGAGCATTTCCAACACCTTCACTGCCAGAGGATTATCAGGAGCCATAAAAACCCATATTCATTATTCATTGTCTGCTGAACTACTACAGCTAACAGTACACATTAAGCATTAATCTGCTCCAGCAGTGGCATCTATATCCATGCTCCATCACGCCCCAGCAGCTCATCAGGGGGAGCTTTCTCACATTTCACTGAAACAACGAAAGCCTTTGTTATGATCTGCTTTCCTTCTTGATTTACAACCTCCGGAGACTTCTTTTTGGCAGGTATTGTTGAACTAGAAAGCAGGGAGAGATTTTCTTTTCTTTTTTCCTGCTCAACTCCAAAAAGCTGGAATTGCCTGGGCTATTGTTTCCTCAGCCTGCTTTAGGAGGCACAGATAAAGAACAGGCAGATACAATGTCACTAAAGCACATGAGGTGACCCAGAAAGCTAATATAAATATTAGTCTACGGATCAGGAGAAGGAAACGGCGCCAGCAATAAACCCAACGCATTAAATCACTGCCTTCTGGGAGCTATTTCTGATGCAAACAGTCCTCTGCAGATCAAAGCGCTGAAAGGTGAAGCATATCTCAGGTTTTTCTTACAAACGGGTCGTTCTTAAAAAGAGGGATTAAGGGCTGAAAGTCCAGGTGTGCACGTCCTACAGGTAACATTGATAATGATAATGAGATAATGAGATGTGTTCCTCTGCAGATGTTCATCAGCTCGGCAGAACAAAGAGTAGCGCTGTGGGTGACCTGGACTTTCACACCCTTGAATTTAGAAATGTATGTTCATATTTTGTCTGATTAACACCTTCTAACCCCAAAACTAATTCTAGTCTTAACCTTAAATTTAAGCATACATCTTACTGTAACGTTGAAATCTAAACCTTAAAACTCATCCTAATTCTAACCTTAACCTCATTCCTAAACCTTAACTTAACCATTAATCTTGCTGTGACCTTAAAGAACCCTAAACCTTAAATTTGAACCTAATTCTAACCTTAGGCTCAACCCTAAACCTTAAAAATGCATCTTATCATAACATTAAAAAACCCTAATCCTTAAAATTGACCCTAATTCTAACCTTAGGCTCAACCCTAAACCTTAAAAATTCATTTTATCATAACATTAAAAAACCCTAAACCTTAAATTTGACCTTAATTCTAACCTTAGGCTCAACACTAAACCTTAAAAATGGGTTTTGCTTAACCATTAATCTTACTTTGAATCTTTCAGAACCCTAATCCTTAAATCTCATCCTAATTATAACCGTAGCATCAATCTTAAACCTTAACCATCAATCTTATTGTAGCCTTAATAACCCTTAACCTTAAAGCTCACCCAAATTCTAACATTTTGCCTTAACATAAACTATTATATATATAACTTTACCTCTAAACTGAGCCTTAAACTTACCCCTGAACCTTAAACTTAACACTCACCTAACAATCTAACCCCAACCCTAAACCTAAACATCACTCTAATTCCGACCTCACTAACATAAACCTCATTCAATTCTTATATAAACCTTAAACCTAAACCTAACCTTCGCTCTAACATTAATTTCACCCCTTCAACCCAAACCTAATCTTTACTCTGACTGTAATCTCACCTCGTCCCTAAACCCAAACACATTTTGAAATCAACCGTAAAGGATCATCAAAAACTCCGCAGCCCAAACATAAAACCTTAGTCCCAACACGAGTCTTGAAGTCTTAAAGCTAACACACCAGAATCACATTTATGTTATGACTAGGTTCACCTAAGCTTCAAAATTCAGTAAACTTCAAGCCTAAACTTTAACCCAAAGCCTAAACATCCACCTTAAGCCTTAATGTCACTCTAAATGTAGTTTAAGGTTAGCAGGTCCTCAGAAAGATAAATAAGGCTGTAGAGGTCCCTTCTGTAGGCCTTCAAGTGAAGCCTAATGTATGTTTGCATTGTTCTCTCTCAGCAGAGCTGGCTTGACTGGACAGCTTGTCTTTAATGGGACTGAAAGTGTTTGATTAGCTAAGGCGTCACCAGGCTGAGCACACATCTGACTCAGCCTAAAGCTTAGGCCGGATCAACTGCACTAAAAGCAGAGAACACATCGCAGCTCTTATCGGCTTCTTTCCACATTTGTCCCAACCGTGTGTCGCGATTAAAACCTATCATTTACTGTTTCATGATAACTGTTTTCCCAGAAGTGTAACGGACGGCGTAAGAAAAAGAGTTTCTGGTTGAATATTAGTGAGAGATCGTGCTCTACAGATAAAAATACCAACGAGGAAAAATATATCAATGGCTTCGCTTTGACTGGGCAAAACATGGTGTCGTTTTTTAATCCCCTGAGAAATCCTGTTTGAGCAATAGCTGAATGTCAAGAACTCTTAAAAGACTGGAGAACCTTTGATAGCGCTTTAAATGTTCTCAGACGTTCATGTGGAGGAAAACCTTTAACAATGTTTCAATTCTTATAAACATACATATAGTAATATACTATCGTGGTGCTGGTCAGCCTGTGGACCAAGAGGTCACGGGATCAAATCCCACCTCCTGCACCACCACCATTGGGTTCCTGAGCTAAACTCTTAACTCCAAGCGTTTCCAGGGAGACAGTCCCTGTAACGAGGAACCGAACGTCAAGAGCATCTGCTATATTTCGTAAATGCAATTTATAAAATATCCGCCACTCCAGTAAAGCGTGACCCAAATATGGATGCAGAATTCCAGACTTAGAACATGAAGTGGAAAATAAATGTCCATTCCAAGACATAATGGCTATTTATTAGATTTTTTTTGTTTGTTGTTGTTTTGTTTTTGATTCTTATCGTGTCTGCAGTTTCCTTGCTGATTTCTGCAGCTCTGCACACGCTTGAGTTCACGACCCCATCATTAAACACAAGCTCACTAAAAACACGGCCAGAAAAACAGCCCGAGAGTCGTGTTTCCCCTCCGTGCTTTACGGGTCTCGGTTCTCTGGGTTCCCCCAATAATTCTCCATCCGTCCAATGCTGATAGTTTTCTTTGCGTTTTTAATCGGATGGTGGAGCGTAGATGCGAAGTGGATGCTCAGGTTGTTGTTAACTAACATTTAACGAGTTGAATCCAAAAGATTCGGTTCCGGCTAATCCTAAAACGAATCCTTTCCTCAGTTCTAATCGTAATCCTAAACCGCAGTGCTGTTCGGAAAACCACAGAGGTGAAGCCGAGTTCTGAGTTCAGTGTGTTTACAGAGGAAGCGTCTGTAGATCATCTACAGGGGACCGGCAACATGTCACCAGTGGTTAATCAATCAGTGTCCAAAATGTTTGGAAACGCCGTGGAAACGAGCTTCTATCCTGGATCTTGGCCTGTCAGGGTTATTACATAACTGCTTTTATTTATTACATAATTGCTTCATCAAAATGATTCCATCTGAACGCACTTATTTTCCAGAATAGATCGGAACACAAATCTTCTCCCACATTATAACTCCAGGAGGAGGTAAAACATTCATTATTCATTAAGATTAAGATCTTAGTCTAAGCATTTCTTGGGCACCTCGTCTTGGGCAGGAAACAAGGTGGAAAAAACATTTTTCTCTGGACAGCAAACGCAAACTAGGCATGTTAATCATCCGGACGTGTCTATAGAGCTGCATCACTGGTTTCAGAACAACCTTTAGGGGGAGACAGTGAGCAATGTTTGTTTATTTGAGCTGACAAATATCAGTCATTTTCTGCCGCTTGTCCCAAGCAGGGTCGTGGGGGGATGCTGGAGTCCATCCCAGCTCACACAGGGCGAAGGACGGGGGACACACCCTGGACAGGTCGCCAGCCCATCGCAGACACAC
Source organism: Hepsetus odoe (assembly GCA_017165825.1). NCBI lineage: Eukaryota > Metazoa > Chordata > Actinopteri > Characiformes > Hepsetidae > Hepsetus > Hepsetus odoe. The sequence goes on from CM029367.1 coordinate 30,867,108, forward strand.
CCTGGACAGGTCGCCAGCCCATCGCTGCCCCAGCTTTGACGAATGCAATAAAGCTAACCGGGTGATTTAGCCACTTCTTTTACGATTGCGGGCCTGATTGTGTATTTGTTTCCAAAAACGCAAAACCACCCAACGCAGCTTTACCTGCCATCGATGACACGTTAATGATGACTCCTCCCTCCTTGCCGTATTCTTTACTCATGTGATCCAGGGCTAGATAAGTGCCCTTTATGACGGAGGTCTGTAAAAACACATAAACACACACATTAACACTCGCTTTGGACACAGACATACATTTTACCTGTTTGAAAATGGAAAGACAAAAATGATTAATGAGAAATGAGTAAATCCTTACTGGAAATCTTTTCCTAAATCTAGATGAACCAGTAAACCCAGCAGGGTAAATACGTTAGAAATGGACAGATATGGTAAGGAGTCTGAAGCATAGCGCAAGAAGGAAATTTGACTGTGCATGCCAGATGGTATCTAGAACTGTCAACAGCATTACTGTGGGTAAACACTCATATCACTGGAGAGCGTTTAGACCCCACGCGATGACATCATTAGCTGATCCCAAGCCTACCCCACCAGACAACTCAGGAAATTAAAAATCTCGTACTGCCCATCTTAAGAGAAGATTCTGAAGTTTTAAATATCAGTGAAGGTACTGGAAGAGGAAAAGCACAGGAAACATCTACCGCTTCGGATACTTGTGGAGTTTCATGCTCTGCACAAAAGCAGATTTTTAATGAAGTGTTTTAAGTTTTCTTTCCAAACCTTTGCTAAAAGCAAACCTTGAAACTCTTGAGTTTCACACAAAAGGGGTTTAAACATGCTGTCGCCCTGGGTTACCCCGGGTTTGGCTGAGAGTTTGCTAAATTTATTTCATTTTTGCACATGAAACATAATGCAACTGCTTCATCAAATAAAATCATGTCTTCACAAAGAAGGGATCTGATTGGTTTAGAAGACTGCAGACACAAGCGTTTCTGAAAGATGCTGACTCGGCCAGCAAGTGTTCTAACGATTTGTAGCTTAAAAAGCAAGCTGGTCGAGTGTCCAAGAGTCTGAAGCCCGGCTGAAACAGCTTAAAGTGTTACTGAGAATAGGAGTTAGAATAAGAGCTAATTAAATTAACACAGTTACCCTCGTTATCCTCGTTATCCTCGTTACCCTCGTTATCCTCGTTATCCTCGTTACCCTCGTTACCCTCGTTACCCTCGTTATCCTCATTACCCTCGTTACAAGCGAAGCATGTTTAGTCCAGTTTGATTAGATTAAGTGAAAGTAACTTTCTGTCATTGTGAACACAGCACACAGTGAACCACAACGAAACAACTTCTGCTTTTCACCCACACGCTGTGCAGCTGGTGGGAGCCACGTCCAGCCTAAACACTAGAACCGCTGCCCCAAAAGGAACGATGCCACCGTCCCTGGGTGGACAGGAACCGCCAACCTGTCGGTTAACAGCCGAACGCGCTGACTGATTGCACAGGTGTTGAAAACACTATAACCATTACCCTTCCAGAAAAGAGGTACCGGGTCGTACCTCCTGCACCACGACAGATACGCCTTTATAACGGCTACACCTTCAGTTCCTTTAGTCAGGGAACATAATCTGCTGCATCTTTTTTAAGGTGGACTGACTCTCTAGAGCCTGTTCTGACTCCAGGCTTTCTACTTGATTGTTTTCTCCTGATTACCTGTTTTAACAGGTGAGGAAAAGGTACAAATCTGCCTGGAAAAACAACAAAAATGTACCTTTTTTTACCCTGTGTACTTTTTCATCTCTTTCAAACGGGATCTTCTGCGTGTGTTCCAGCACAGAAGACATCGGACATAAGATGAGCAGCAGCGGGCTGCCAGATTAGGAAGGGTATTGGTGTATTTGTGCCATCTCATTTCATCAAACGTTTCATACGTGTTTTTGGCCTGAAATGGCAGAGAGAGTGACCTGGGACCATGTTTTTATCCTCCTCGGTGCGTCTGATTCCAGGACAAGCCTGTAAAATTAGTGCAGCACCATGATGAATTTGTACCTAGCTTCGGTCTTTTGGTTCTCACTAAGGTGTGAAGACACGATCTGTTCTTGTTAAAGCTCCCACCTCTTTGAAGGTGTGCGGTGCTATCTGATTTGAAATGTGCAGCTTTCGTGCCCTGCGGCGGTAGGCGTGGGGCAGCCCGGGCCGAGCTGTGTAAACCGTGGATCAGGACACATGCAATTAGCAGGAGACAGTTCGACTATTACCAGACAGCCGTGACGTAACGCACGCTTGCATTTACCAGGTTCACTTCGATGGTTTTCTCCCAGTTTTTCTCGTTGTTGATTCCGGCGTTGTTGATGACGATATCCAGCCTTCCGAATCTCTCCACCGTGCTTTGAAAGGCTTCTACAAAAAAAAAAGAGAAGAAGACAGGCCTCAGAACAGGTTTTGACATCTAAAGAGCAGCTCACCCCCTTAAGGCACGGCTGCCCCGACAACTTTTCCGAATCGGGCCAGAGCTCGGCTGGCAGCTGCAGCATTCCACACACATGCACTCGATGAATAGCCGTCCTTAACTTCGCTCTGCAGAGACAAGTTTGGTGAGCTTGCAGAGGCTCAGAGAGAGAGAGAGAGACGGATGAGCGCGTGAAGAAAAAAAGAATAACCAGGAGAAAAATCTCTGGAGGAAAGTTCCCAAGGCTGCAGGGCTCTTTAGGAAGTTTATATGAGACGTACCTTGTTATGATGATCCAGTACATTGGCACTTAAGGGCTTAACATAATAATGGTGGAGTCTACCTGAGACGTTTGTGCCAAAGCGGAGAAGATGAGACATGTTATGATTAGGGCTGCAGGCGGCAGCAGAAGAAGAACAGAAGTTAAAGAAAGTTCTGGCCTGGAAACCTGTAATCATGAAGCAGGACCCTCATTTTTAGGTTCCTCAAAAGCAGCAACACCCCAGAAAAAACTAGTCTGGAAAAAAAAAGTCTGGAGTCTGATCACCTTGCAGTCTTCCTCTGTCCGTCACGTCACACTGGATGAAGATACAGTTGCCCTCTCCATGCTCTTCATCCAGAGCTTTCTTGCACTCTTCCCCAACAGACTCGTTCAGGTCCACGAGCGCGACCTGGATCAAAGAGAAAGAAAGTAACAAGGCGATCAAAGGGCGCGCACGAGCGCCCCTCTTGAAGGGGTTTTGGAGCGCTCACGTGGGAGCGGAGAG